>CAEMYA010000098.1:535143-559981 GCA_903131615.1 Diplodus sargus | reverse complement strand
TTTAGTCGAACACAATGGACCTTTGTCAGCCACTGTGGTTGCATCTTTCCATCTCCATTTTCTTCCGATTCCTTTTAAGATCCAATGAAATCAAAAATGATTTTTGTGTTCTTGTTGCTATGTTTTCAAAACACCCAGTTTTATGTGTGTTTGTATAAAAGTCCCACCCTTTTGACTTCTTTCCAACACCCAGAGGAGTTTAAAGGATTGTCATTCAATAAAATGTGATTACAGAATGCCATTCTGCCTCCACGCCTCACCAAAACCTACAACTTTACCTTTTTCACAAGAACTGGCGACATCCAGGAGTTTGAAATGGTGTAAAAAAAAAAACAATTACTCAATTAATCATTTATTAATTGATTAATTATTTGGGCTAATTGTTAAGAAAATGGCCGATGTTCAGTGGTTACAGCCAAAAGGATATTATGAGTTAATTTTTTGTAATATGATAAAGCATGGATGTGACAATTTATTGACAAACAATGAATCTATATTGAAAGTCATCAGTAGCTGCAGATCAAATTGGAAATATGATATTGGCAACAGGTTTTTTGGGGGTTTTTTGGCCACTGCTACAGGGTCAAACAAACGGTATCTTGCAATTACACATGCACGAGATGTTAACAGGCCTCCTTTCCGTCCTCCTACCTCGCTTTGTAATTAGGGTTGATGTCAAAGGCGAGCTGTCCTCAGATGCTAAAATCGCTCTGAAGTCCCTCTCAGCCTGTTCTAACCCGACATCTCATTGCAAGCAGAAAGATATAAACGACAGAAGGATTTACAAAACTCAGCACCATTTCTTGGGAACTTTAATTGATTTTTGTAAATACAGTAAGGATATACGTAGTGAGAAGAGAAGATTTATATGGAGTTAAGCAAACATTGACCTGCAGCTTTGATGTGTCTGTCTCCTGGAGAAAACTGTGTAAAGTAATATGGTACCGATAAGAATAGAGAAAAACATCCCAAAAGAAGTTATTTAGGTAGTCTAGAGTTCGTAAGCAGTTGTTCACATTCATTCCGCCATTACCTACTTGAGTCTTTATTCTTCCTAACTTGAACTGAGGGTTGGAGTTGGGTTAGCGTTTCCAAGTGGATTTACTGTTACCGCCGCTGCTGCAGAGACAGCTGAATGGCTTTGCTTTTACCTCAGTGTAGCATCTCCAACAACTCAGGACATAAAGTGAGTTCATTCATTTATCTCGTCTACAATAGAGATGTGAAAGAAGATAGAAATGGCGCAAGGCTGCCTGCTTGACTGCACCACCAGTCAGCCTTTGCTTTTTTTCTCAGGAGATTTTGGTAGCAGACAAAATTGCATTGTGAACGAGGAGAGAAAACCAGTCGAAGTTTTATCGTGGGCAAAAAAAACAAACATGTTTCAGCACTTAGCCTTCATTAGCATCAAAACTGTTTATACTTTGGAGTAGAGTGGGCTGCCATTTTTTCATGGTCATTATTTTATCACCAACAACAACATTCACTTCATGCTGATGAGCTTCAGCAAGAAAAGGGTCTGTTGCTCGTTTGCCTGGTGATCAATTGGAACGACTTATTTGAAAGTACATTTGAACACAACCCCAATTTTCATGATAAGCACCAATTCAACCTACCATGGAAAAAAATAATCCAAAAATATAAATAAAATGCATGATATTATTTGCATGTTGCTTCACAACTGTATGCCGGTGGCACTTAACACCTTTGTATATGTGCCCTGTAGGTATGCTAGCTATGTCTGCTAGCTATCGAATGCGCTGCTAATTATAAATGTGTGCTCTACTGCCAGGATGTATGTCAGCTATGTCCAGACACATCGCACCTCCTCTCTTTCCTTTCTGTACATACTCTGTGTAGCTGTCTCTCCCACACACAAACATGCACACACACACACACACACACACATTCAACACTATACATAGTTGGCCTAAATCTCCCCGGTTCTTTGCAGGATAAATTCAGAAGCTTTGTGTCAGTCAGTGGCTTTGACCTACAACCTCCCTTGCTAACCTTCCTAACCCTCCTGAGTGTTTTGAAGGTTTTTCTCTGTTGTGGATGTTGGTCTATTTGGCAGTACAGATTCTGTGGTATCTGTATGTGTAAACGGTTCTAATCCATACAGCTGTCATGGTGTCCTCCCAGGTAACAAATTGTTCCGCATGACTCATGTTATCAACAAATATTTTTTGGTTTGGGGGTTGAGAGCCCATTTCTCCTTTGGCTATTTGTGTTAATAGCTGCAGTTCAGTGTCTGAGTCATGTCTGAGTCATACAGAGTCTACATTCAAACCACATATTTAGAAGTGCTGTCCTGGTGAGCGCAGACAACACATACGTACAAAAATGAAAATTACTATGTAAAATTAGTTCGGCATATATGGCAAATCAAACTGGGTCAGCTCTTGAATGCAGCCAGTTACTAAATAGAATTACATGGCAATCACATGACACAATAAATGCCTTTGAGGTCACATGTAATGACTCTTGTATTGCTTCAAAATCAATCAACAATGAAAATATTGCAGTTCCACAAATCTCTTTAAACATCTAAAAACAATGCAAATACATGGCTTTACATTTTCTATCCTATCTTTAAATTACAGAGGTAAACCTTGTCTGTTTAACTGTTATGTAACTGCACATGTTTTTAAACGTAATAGGTGCAATTACTTGTTTTTAGTAATCTGGTGTTCTGATTACATGTATCTGTTACTAACCTACCATCATGGCAAATGAGATAAAAACACAGAAAAGTCCGTTGGAAAGTGGGGGTGGGTTTAAAAAAACAAAAAAAAAAACACACCATGCTATACAGTGTTCACCGGAAACCATTCAGTTATCTGAAGATCTGCTTTTTACATGTACTGTAGCGTTTAGCAACAGGGGCATATAGTTATGTGTATATATTTTTTCAGACAAAACCATAATCACATGAACTATTTGTGTTTTTCTTACAACGCTTTGAATATTTGGGAATCATGACCCGTTCCTGTTGAAAAGGTCCCTTGGTTTTGTACTGTATAACATATCCTATACAACCTTTGCTGAAAATGTTGTTTACTGTTTTGATTAGGCCACATAGGCAAAGTATTACTTACTTAGAAAGTTTACAGTCGTAGTTAAACATCGCTAGTAGCATAGATTTTGAAATCACAGAACAGAGTCGCATATTTAATAACCCAGCTATACTTGATTTGCTCCCCATGTTGGGAAAATCCTGCTGAGTCTATATTGGCCCTGGACAACGGGGGGGGGAGAGATAATCTATTAAATAGCACTCATTCTGTGTCAGGGCAGATACTCATTCAGGACTTCGGTCAGGTGGGCTGGCTATGTCATCTTTCCTTTAACCCCCCCCCCTTCCTGCTTCTGTAGCTGAGGTAATATGAGTCTCAGAGCCAGCATAGGCGCTCAGGGTTCCCCTTATTACAGGGTGCTATCTTCAGCAAAATACCAGTCGAATATAAATACCCAGAATACATACAGCACATATAAAAATATCACACTGATGTTTAGATATCCAGTCAGTGATGTATCCTGTTCTTTTGTCTTATGATGTAAGATATAAAGATTGACTTTTATAAAAAACATTTTTTACATCTGCTGCTACAGAGATTTTTAAACCTACTAGGTAACCTGCAGGCTAATTTTAGTTAAGTGCTATTTAGACTTTTCCAACAGGGATTAAATTGGTGAAGAGGGTAAAGTGAAGAATAGCAGGTGATAAGCTCTGAATCTCTTTGGTGAGCACATTACTGAAATTCGAAGGGATTCTACTTTGGTGGGCTGTATATTATTAATACACTTGTAGGTGTACTGTAGTCGGGGCTGGGGGGTTGGTGCAAAGGGGACACATTGGCACCCAGGACAGCTGTCTCACGTCTTGACCCCAGTGAGGCTTCATTCAGAATTACCAATCATCAATCATAGGGGAGTTATTTTCATAGGTCATTAAGCCAACTTTTCCCTCACTACATGGGAAACTCGCTGCTCCTATACATGGCCTCTCCTCCCCGGCGCCACTCAGTCCAGAGTGATGCCTTCTTCTGGCCTGGCAGCTGGCTGGATACACGGACAGACAGTCAGACAGACAGATGTCTGGGTTGCAACAGACTGAGTAGTAGTCGAGTCGTCCCTCTTTAGCTCCTACTCTTCTTCCTCTTCGGTAGCTTTTAACTACTATTTCTGTGTCTGTGTCAGCATTACGCATTTAGAAATGACTTTCATCTCCGAAGGCTGCACTCACACATCGAGGGGGGATCGCTTCACTACGGAGGCGTATCGTGTAAAGAACTTTTTTAGTTATTCCAACATTTTTGCTGTTTTAATAAGTTTCTTGTAAAATGAATGATTTTGCATATTGTGACATATGTTTGTGGTTTAACCAAACTTCGAGCCCGGATGGTAGATTTAAAATGATGTTTGTTGTCTACTTGGGATGTGAGGATACCAAAAACTCAGAGTAAAATATCATTGCGATATATCATGATATTAAAAAAGAAAAAAATGACAACCGGAACAATGTTTTTTTGTTTTTTTTTTACTTTTACTTGAGGTACTTCTACTTTCCATGTATAATAAGAGTAACAGTAGCTAGCCATGACTTATGCTTGTGTGAAAAGTAACCATTGGATCATGACAACAGCAAAACGGTAAAGCAGCCTGTAGCAATCCTTCCCTCTGGTTGTACAAAGGGACCACCAGGGCACCCAGTGGGTGTGTGAGGAGGACGGCCAATAACAGGCACTCAACCGCAGTTCCCATCGATCTCCCCTTCCTTGTTGTCTGGCAGACTACCAGAACTACGAAAATCCCTGCGTGTCGTGGCAGTTTTATTATCATGACATGGCGAAATTCAGTTTTCTTATTCATAGCATGAAATTTATATTAATTTACTATTTTTGAGAGGAGATCAAGACAGCATCCTTTTTTATAGGCAACCTAGTTCTCACAACTTGGGAGTTCAGCCATAACAGACTTGTGCTTTAAAAAGAAAATCAAAAGGCTCATGAGGGCTGCTGATGAGGGCAGGTTGGTGCAGGTACAGTTGTGCAGTGTGATCAAGGAAGCCCGGTTATCAGATGCCAAATCAATGGACAGTTTTTCCCCGGAAGTTTTGGTTGGGACATCCTGACTTTTCCAGATAAGCTGCACCCGTATCTCAATGATTTATCTGATTCTTTGGTAAAACACGAATGCCCCAAAACGAACAGGTCTCTGCCACTTTTGAAAAGCAAGAAAACTCAGAATAGGGCCTATGTACTATGTACAAAATACTTTGAGGAGAAGTTTTGCACCTCTAGAAAATGATCATGCTGACATTTACTTTATCCATCTATCTCAATGATTTCTAGGTAGATGGTAGAAACACTGTGTTCGTGTTCTACCTGAAATGTGCATTTGCATCTTATTTAATTGTCCAATGTGACACCATCTCAGATGATGTCCCATGGCAACAAAAGTTGAGCCAGTTTCAACGAGTCTGACATGGAGGCTTCATTGAAATGAATGAAGCAGTGATTTTTTTTCATGCATGACTGTTTTACTAAATGACTTTAACGCTTGAATGCCAATCATGTTGTGCATCAAGGACATGACAAGACCCATTCGAATGTAGCATAATATACGCCATCTCCTATGCAAGGTATTCAACACCACATTTACACAGAAGATGGACTTTGAGCTTTCAGTTTAATATGATTTTAAACAAACCAAAAGTTTTGCTTTATGAATAGGTGG
This sequence comes from Diplodus sargus, assembly GCA_903131615.1. Lineage (NCBI taxonomy): Eukaryota > Metazoa > Chordata > Actinopteri > Spariformes > Sparidae > Diplodus > Diplodus sargus. Next base: position 554,239 of record CAEMYA010000098.1, on the reverse strand, counting down.
AATTATTTGAAGGATATTTACCTGATTGACTTTGTCGTTGAGGTCCATTCTACGCTGTTCGGGAGTTTCTAAACCATTTCATCGAAATCCCAGGAAGTGAATGTTTACTTTATGTTTAAGCACACATTGTCTCCTGTTAATGCTCTATTGTTTCATACTCTCTGACTAACACACCGTTGATGTATTTAAGACCGTCAGACGACCACAGATCATGTAATAAGTAAATAATTAGAAAAAAAGTCCTGCTTTCCTGTTTGCGAATGTGCACACACACGACTTCCTTTGCACACAAATTTAAATTGAGTTGCGTTTACATAAACATAACCCCCCCACTGAACTACATGTGCATAAACAAAGTATTTTCATGGATCCCATCTGAGTGCAGGACTGTTTATTCTTCTGTTCCTGGTTTGGATAATCTTTGATACAGAAAAACGCTGCAGCTGCATCAAAGACGGAGATAAGAGCCGGTCCTTTCTGTGTGTGTGTGTGTGTGTGTCTGTGTCTGTGTGTGTGTGTCTGTGTGTGTCTGTGTGTCTTATATTGCCTGATTCTTGCCTGCCTGGCTGGTCACAGGTAATCTGCCCCGGAGCTCTGGCCTGAAAGAGAAACACACACACAATATGCCCGTTCTTATCTTTTCCTCCTGATGCTGTTCTGTTCAGCACATGGAAGACAGCGATAGCATCAAGCCTGTGGTTCAGATAATTACTCTCTCCCACACAGATGTATGTGTATGTATGTGTGTGCGCACATATGCATGTTTCCATTTGTGTTTATATACCACTCGTGGGTGTTTGTTCAACCCTCCTACTACCACTTACTCATGTATTCACATGTCTGTGACGGCACCGTTTCCTCTGAGGTGTTTTTCTTGTTAAGACAAAATCACTTTAATGACACACTTCAGTTCACCAACAAAACAGACACTGAAGGTCTTCCTATGCGTAATGTGTGAATATACACCAATTAGCCACAACATGAAAAGCAAAGACAGTTGAAATGAATAACATTGATCATTTATTTACAATACAATGTTATTTTGATATGCACCAACCACACAAACATTGTTGCTGTACAGTTAGCCTGTCTACATCAAGACAACAACAACCCTAGTCATTGGCCATGAAAGGAGCCTAGGACGACCTTTAGCGACTGTAGTAATCAAGTAGGATAAAGAAAGGCCATGTATGGAGGAGGTCAGGTATGGATGGTAGGCTCAGGCCAATATTAGACATTATTGAATATCATTTTTTTTATAATATCAGGTGTCGGAACAGCTGTCGGGGCATCTTCAAGCTTTTATTTTGAAAATAAAATCTACGCTGAGCCGTCGTGGCAGCGGAGGCAATAATATTTAACAAGGTGGGAATGAGATCGGGCTGGCAAATGTTACTCCTGGTTAGTTGGCACAGATGTAGCAGCAGTGCAAGGGAACAGAATGATGCTACATGTCGCTGTAATACAAAAATATTGTCTATCAGGATATTTGGGAGGGACAGTGTAGTGATATAAAATGTGGGATATTGTCCAAGCATAATGGGTATTTAGGTTAAAGGTTAAAAACAAACAGTTTTATTTTATCTTTTTAATGTAGTGAAGATACGTACATAGGAACATACCTTACGTATACCACAATGTTTTCCTAAACCTGACCAAGTTGTTTTCTTGTCCTGAACCCAAACACACTGCAAGTGTATGACAAAGGTCTTCTACGGCTGTCACTGCAGCAGTCATGTTGTTTTGGGAACAGTTTTTTTTGATTCACTGGCTATCAACCTGTTCAGACTCAGTTTTCTTGTTTTTTTGTGGCTTGTTGCCAATTAAATTAATTTGAAAATGCGCTACTTTGACTCTGACACAGCCGCCTCACTCTGTCTGTAGTCACCTCTCCGTCTTTTGTGTCCCGCCCACAACACTTTCTGATTGGCTGAACCATATCAGTCGATCCCTCTCCCTTCTGTGTCACTGCCTCAACAGGTCAGAGCTGTTTTGGAGGCACAATGAGGGGAACCAAAACAATATTCTTCTGGTGGATATAATGCCGTGTTTGATCTGTATATTGTGACACTCATTACTCACTAATGTTGTTATTATTTACTATATTTTTCCATTGAGGAACATTTGTGTGCAGCCTCCAGTGGGGCAACTATGAAGTGGAAAAAACATATTGGGCCATTAGCTCGTGGACAAGTGTTGACTATGATAGATTTGGACGGTTTGATCAACCGATTTTCCGAAAAAGATTTTTCCCAGAAGAAGAAGAAGGAGAAGAAGAAGTTGTCGTCAGTGATTGTTTCAAAGAGGAAAGAAGTCTTTGTAATGAAAGACTGTGACTGTCTGGTGCTCTTAGCGTCAGATCAAAAGATCCTCGACTGTGGTTTACTAGGCACTTTGCCTTCTTTTCTCTCTGTCTCTGTGTGTGTGTGTGTGTGTGTGTGTGTGTGTGTGTGTGTGTGTGTGTGTGTGTGTGTGTGTGTGTGCGTGTGCATGTGCGCGCGCACATGCGCATGCTTTTGTGTGTGTGTCAGGGCTTGTTGCTTCATAAAGATTTGTTAGTCGAAATGTTATTAGTCACTTTTGAAAAAAAGGGAGACCATGATTTGTTTTAATAATTTTTTGATGTATGTGTGTGTGTGTGTTAGCAAGCACACAGGTGTGTCGAGCAAGCACACATGCTGTGCGCAAGTTTGTGCACGTGCCCATGGGGCCCTACTTGTGTTTGATTGCTCCTCTGACCACACGTCACTTGGCTTTGACTCACAGTTCTAATTAAACCTAGGGCAGGTCTGAACTGGCAAAGAACACACACACACACACACACACCGACACGCCTCTGAAGATGATCTGTTATTGCCATTTGGGTAGTTGCACGCTCAAAACGGTTCATTAGGTAGAGTTTATCCTGGTTGCACACACACATGCACACGCTAATGCCTCTTCACAGGCAACAGCAACGTAACTAAATGGAGGCTTCGGGCTGTAAGGACTTCAACTTTTTCTATTTTACAGCATTATTAAAGAAAAAATCAGCCTCATATATAATAGCAATACATAATAAAACCTTTTATTTACTTAATTACCTCATTTGAAGAGTTAAAACTACACGTCTACACTATGTGTATTTAATTTTCTAACATTTTTATAAAAAATTTTAACAAGTATGAAAGACTGGTGGTGTTATGAAACACTAGTATGACTCAGAGACTGACTTGATAACCTTTTCTAGCATACAGGAAATGTGTCAGAGGGAAACAGGGACCGGGGGAGATACAGAGGGAGGGAGGAAGAGGGAAGGGAAGAGGGAGATGGGGACTGACAGATTAAGTGAGCCAAACAACAGAAAAGCAGAGCAAAGCAGATGGATTGAGAGAAAATCCAAACTTTTAACAGAAAAGAGTAAAGAGGAGAGAAAACGTGCGAGAGCCCAACCTAAAAAGAGAAGAATGAGGGATTCACTTTCAGTAAACCAGTGAACAGTTCAGAGTTTAAAAGGACAGCGATCCGGAGAATGTGAGAGCAGAAATAAAAGCCGAACATTTAAGAGAAGCTTGAGGACATTTAGGGAGAGCTGTCCTGAAAACGAGGGCGAGCAAGTCAGCCAGTGTCTCAGGAGGAACAACAGGACCCAGCTGTTGCTCCACAGGCCACCACACCCAGCCGAGAGAGACTCCACTTGTTGTTGTAGCTGGCCTTTATGACTCTGGGAGAAAAAGAGGGAGAAAGCGGAGGTGGTGGCGGCGGCTGCGATACAGTTTGACCGACGTAGAGTAAAGGAAAGAAAAATAGGGAAGAGGAGCGTGCGGCCGCCCTTCGTTACGGAAACGGGACGAGTAGGGAAAAGGCGGATGCTGCATCACTTCCTAGTGTGTCGGTTCTCTGTTATGAGGTTTGGTTCCAAGGGTTTTCACTATCTGGGCCGGTGCTTTGTTTGATTACCCCGAGACTCAAGAGTTTATAAAAACACAGCCAGGGGACGTGACCTCAGCTGGGACCTACACACTAGCTCTGTTCCCACCAAAGCTCCTCTAAACCACCTCTTTTCTCTCTTAACCAGTGGCAGACCACTTTCACTCCCAGACATATCATCCCTCGCATGGCCTCTGTTGTCCCTCCTCTACACCGCCATCTTCAATCATTTGCCCCTCTCTCTCTTTGGCTTTATCTGTCACTCCTCGCTCAATCCACCTTTTCCCCTATCTCACTCTCTAATCTGTCCTGAAATGTATCAATGTAATTTATTTTATTTCTCCCAAAACACCAAATGTGTAATAATCCGCAGCTAATAGTCCCCAAATAATGTGCAGTTTGTGTTAAATTCACTAATTACTACAGTTCCCAGCTGTTTTAGGTCATAAGTAGCCTTCTTTTAAAAAAAACTATGTTTGTCAACTGTTCTTAAAGAGTTATGTCTTCAGTAGGAACCAATGGGCCTGAGGTGAAGAGCCGCACATTGGCAAATTATTGATGGAGTGAAACATGTATTGTTGATTTTGGTTTTCTCACAGAATTTGCTTAAATCCGTAATCCTCCTTAATCTTTTTAAATTTCCACACATTTACATTTTAGATATAGGGACAGTGTTGCATCTGACCCACAGGACATGTGCTGCCGAGAGGGCAGGTTAGGTTAGTAGGTGCCTCTCCTCTTCCTCTCTCCACCCATCTCCTCTTCCTCTTCCTGTCTCGAGTCTCGGTGAATAGAACGTGTAGTCATGCAGACGCACACACACACACACACACACACACACACACACACACACACACACAGACGTATGAGGCCTGTTCCCCCCCTGAGAGCTGTAGGCCTGGAACAATGAGGACACCAGAGAGAGCACAGGGGAGCGCCGCAGGAAATGGAAGAGCACAAAGTGATCATTTAAAACACGGCAGGGAGAAAAAAACCTTCCTAAATCTGTGTGATCTCCGTCCAGACATACTGTACTGTGTTACGAGGGAGCATTCGACGTGGAAACAGTTTCGATTTGGCTCACCTAGATTTCCTTTAACATAAGGAATAGCTAGTGTGGTACCATGTGGCAGGCTGCTACATAATGTGACTTATTATGTTATTTGAGTTATTGTAGTCCTTGAGGTGTCTTAGATTACAATATCTTTTTATCTTTTGGCAAGTAAAGTAACATAAAGTGCAATGTTAGGCTCTACAGGATTATTCCTTTAGACTGTAGAGACCATAGAGAGGCTGCCCGTCAGGCGAGGACACACATATGGTTACCAAACCAATCACAGAGTAGATATACGGTGTCTGTTCCTGTCTGGGAAAATTTGTGTTACCTAAAACATTGAACTGTTGGTTAATCATTTCCATTTTTTTGTTCATGAACATAATTAGTGTGGGGTTCTTGTGGGATCTCAGTTGCTGCTGAGATGTGAATCGTAAGATTGTTTCAGTCAAAACCAAAATTTAAATGTTCTACTGCCAAAAGTTGGCAGTATAGTCTGCATTACACATCGATGTGATGAACAGTGGGAGACAGAGGTTGCTGAGGCAAAGCCATTTCTTCGCCAGCTCAGATACAGCAAGAAGAACAACAACAACATGGAGAGACCAACCACGAAGAAGATGGAGAGTACGAAGAGGAAGAGGTAGAAGAGCACAAAGAGGAAAAGGGAAGAAGCGCAAGAAGAGGAAGAAGCAGAAGGAGGGCACAAACCAGAAGAAGAAGAGCATGAAGAGGAAGAGGAAGAACAGTGCAAAGGGGAAAAAAAAGAGTCCAACGAAGAAGAGGAGTCCTTCAAAATGTTCCCGTCTCTGACTGTCACGTTCTGACTGTGTGTTGGTAGAAGAAGAGCCCTGCCGTGTGTGGGACGTCTAGACTTTGTAGGTTCAAACATTCTGGAGGTCTGTTCCCAGTTTTAGATGACGCCCTCTGCGTCCAGATCAGACGCACCTACATCTTCACATCACACAGTCCAAACATGTTGTATCCACTGAGGCATCTGGAAGCACTTAATCAAATGAGTGTTTTTACTGCCAAGCAATATTAGCCAAAGCTCCGCTTATTGTGTGGAACTGTGTATGCTGCCCGGAGACATTACTTTATTAGACAGAAGACATTATAGGCTTTAGAGTACTTCATTAGTCTGCGTTTCTGCTGTTGGATTGCTTTGGATAGCCTGAAGTAGTGATGAGCAGAAGATGAAGCACAAACGAATGTGACGGCCCTCCTCGCATGGGCTCTGACATGCGTCACCTAAAATATATTTTACAGATTGGTCACATCAGAGGCAATCTTTGGATTACAGAACCAAGCTTTGTGCACAGCGTGGACTGCTGATCAGACGCCTGCGGTTACTGTAAGTTGTGTAGTGAGATGAAATAGACCACAAGAGTTTGTTTTAAACACAGCTGTTGTGGTAGTCATCAAACAGTAGTTTTAAGTAACTTGGGTGGGATTTCCACGGGGGGGTAAAAAAAACAACAGAAAATGTCATTTTTGTTGGAATCAGTTTTTGTTGTGCTCTACTCTGAACTTCATCACAAATGTGAAGTGTGTGTTTGTTACGACTGCCCACTACACTGCACACACTTTAAACAACAAAAATTCCCACATGCAACAGAAAGAAAAAGCCTACAATATTGTAATGGGGTCTCTGCATCTTCTTTTATCATTTATGGTATTTAGTTTGATTCTATTTCACTGTACCAAGCCAATTTTATACAGCAGTAAACTACATGTTTTACACATTAGATAAGCAACTGCTGTATTGATCTGCTTATATTATCATCTGATTTGTTTGTGATGAAAGGCATGTGAGTATTTCCAAGATGAGACACGTTTACAACTTAATTTGCAAACAACAGACAAGCCTGCCCAGCCTCAGAGTTAGGGATGGGCCAATTTAGAAATGTGCAAAGTGGTTTGATATGACTCTTAACACCTGACTAGACTGGATAAACTGAATTACCTCACTAACTGTCACACGTGACTCGAGCCGCTCCCTGAAGGAACATAATGAGAGCACATAAATGACAGCAGCACTACAGTCCATCATGTCAACTGTGACACATCGTGTTTTTGTTTGTTTATTTTTTTACCTTTATTATTCTGAAGTTTAATATCAAGATTGAAGTATAGATTACAGAAGCTATGGTTCACGTACCTGAATCTTGCAAGAACACATTCCTGAAAATGATTCACAATAAAAGCCTTGATGAGAAATGCAGGGTTTCTGTCCACCAAGCCAGAAACTGTGCCAAGTTAACAAAGATTCACAGAGTGGGTGCATGTGAACATACCAAAAAGAAGTCTGCACTGGACAAGTCTGAATATTCTCCAAGAAGACTTGTTCTAAAGCAACCATCTCCAATAACCAACTATAGCATCCTGATGTGAGAGTGTAGAAGGAGGTCCATTATGCTTTTGCATAGTTGTTTTTATACTTGTATGGATGCTCCGTGCTGATGTGATGCATATACTGTTGCCTTTAGAATGATGTCATAGATGACACTCTCTACCGCCACAATCAAATCAAAGATGTTCTAGCAGCTTGAGTTGGAAGAACATCTTGCCAAGAAACCTTTATGTTAAAATGTCTTTTAATTGCTCTCCCAGGATTTGTGGACGTAGAAGTATTCTCTCTTACTTTCACCATGAGGCACTTGTTGGTATTCGACACAGAAACTCAGGCTACAGCCTCTCTTGTTCATCCTGACTTTGTAAGAGATTTGACCTTTTACCTTTTCACCCTTATTTAAACCGGTGAAACCACCGCACTGCAGATTCCCGCCACATTGTGCAGGAATGTCCGTGGAGAAGTCAGGAATGTAGTGGAGAATGCAGCATGCTGCAGCAGCAGGGTTACATTGTGCTGCATGAGGTCATTCTCTCTGCTGAAAGTGGGTATGCACATGCTCTCACCAGCACCCGTGTCTGCATACATATACTGCCTGTGGGTGTATGTGTGTGTGTGTGTGTGTCTGTGACCATTTAAGTGTGTTACCAGAAGAGGAGACCCAAACAAAGTAGGGTTTAACTCTTTTAATCCTAGTTGATCTTTTTTACGGGTGCATGACACACTGTCTTTACAGACTGAGATTAAGTCTGAATATTGATTTAACCACTGACATTTGCAATAATGTTTTCCAACAAATTGTGCAAGAGCAACAGTAGATCATACGTGGTAGACTACTGAACAAATCAGACTTTAAATAGGCTTGTTGTCAGTTGGTTTTATGACCTGTAAGGACAAGAAGACTGTTTTGTCATTATGTGACACAGAGGGTTATGATTCTCTGATGGATTTTAGGCATCAGTAAAGCTGATCGGGAGCATGGAGGATGCAAAGTCATTTTATCTATGAGTTAAGCAGCTGAGCTTGCAGGCCAAACACAGCTAGTGTTTGCACACATACTGTGAAAGAAGTGGACCACTGAGATATGCTGTTTGGTGAAGTCACATAAAGAAAACCGGGCAGGCCTCCCACATTACTCCAGATAACACTCAGCACTTCCATACTGGTGACAGGGGCTACTTCAGCTGGATAGGGTGTCGCAGGATGGGTCTTATCTGGGGCATCTCCCTGCTGCCTGGCACAGTTTTATTGGTAATTAAAAAAAACAATACAAATAATGTAGGTTTGTTTTTAAATGTAATAGCTGCTGTCAAGTGCAGTACAAGATTTAGAGTGTACAGTCATGCCAGCAATTCTTTGAGGTTGTACTTAAAGGTCCAATTTGTGAGAAAATAGAGTTTTGAAATTCAGTCGCAACTCATGATGCTTTGGTTTGGTGGTCAGTCCGACCAATCCAGAGTGTTTACGAGCTGTGAACGAGACTCAACAATCATCTTTCTCTCGTACAAAGTTCAGCAGTGCTTTGAGCCAAATGCTATCATCAGCATGCTAATATTCTTGCATGTTGATGTTTAGCAGGTATAATGTTTTGCTAGTTTAGCTTGTTAATTACATGCATTTGCTAAATAGCACTCAAGCACAACGTACAAAGTGCAACAGCTGAGGCTAAATATTACTAATTTTCCAGGTTTTTGGTTGCAAACCAATTTCAGTATTTGATTAACGTGATTAGAAGTTGGGGGATCTTCTTTTTTTTGTACATGTCATCCTCTGGTGACCATGAATGACTTTATTCGGTTTTAAGGCAATCGTTCCAAATGTTTTTGAGATATTCCAATAAAAAACAACAATGTAAACCTCCTGGTGGAGCACGAGGAAGAGCCACAGACACACCAAAATCATTGAGATAAATCATCCAGGAACCGTGAATGACGGTGCTAATCCATGGAGTAGATACGGTATGTGATAAGTGGAAACTTTGACCTGCAATTGAGAAGATCACAAAAGCCATCACAATGTATCCTTGAATTAAACTGTAGCACATTAAATATCTGCAGCAAATTTTATGTTTTAGTTGTCAAGACATTGCAATCTGGACCAACAGAGGGACAGATTAGCATCCCTACAAAAAGAACAGTCTACATTTGTTATGTAAAGCAGACATGACCTTAACCACTGTAATCAGACTTCGAGGCTGAGAGGCAGAGCACGAGAAGTCAGTACATGACTAAGACAAGTAAAATATGTCCAGTTTAATTTGTGCACCATTGAAAGTGCTCTTTATAGAATAGCATTTCTTAAGGGAAGACACGCCAAAAAGGAAAACTGCTATTGAAATGACAAAGGTGCAAAGATTCTTAATGAATCCAATGTTAAGTGACAGGACTTGCAGTTATCCCTGGAGCTCACATATAACACAAAAAACTTGAGCCCTGGATTTTTTATCTGCCTTATTTCACATGATTACATAGTTTGAGTTGAGACAAGTTTTTAATGTCTTTCTTTTTCCCAGACAAAGGCTCAGCTTTCAGCTAATCCAGATAGAGGTTGTTCCCTCAGGTGATGGGGGACCTTATCACTTCTTTTGTACTTCAAAGTGGTGCCGTTTAACACCTGACTGCTCCACCATACCAGAAACTGAATCCTCAGAAAGGCTACACCCAAAGCTACATAATTTATTTACATCAGTCACCACTAAACCACGTTTTATATGTGTGTGCGTTCTCATCAGTCAGTGTGGGTGTGTTGTCGGCTGTGTGTGTTTGTGAGTGGACTGGTCATCCAGGGTATTTTAGCATGGTGAGGTCAACACACACACACACAAACACACCTGCTTTTGTTGTCGTTCAGGTAATTTCCAGTCAGTTCGGTGTGTTTCAGATTGTCTCCATGTTGAATGGGTTGTGGTCAGCCAGGGCAGAATTAAAAACCAACAAAGAGATGCGCAGAAATAAGATGATGGATTCTTTGGAGGGTAAAATTAAATGGAGAAACAAACTTTTTTTCCAAACGTCTCGTCAGTAATAAAAAGTGACGTGTGATCTGAAGTGTGAAAGGATTTTGTGATCACCAAACTGTTACGATTAGAGCGAATTTCAAATTTAGCATACTTACTTCCGCTATAGACATCCACACAAGTCCCTCTCTGTTTCATTTTGGCTTTGTGGGTCTTCCCCCCCTTCTGATTGTAAAATCTGCCCTCAGGGGGCCTTATGAGAGGGGGAGCACCCCCCATCATTAACATAAATCATCAAACGCATCCTCCTGGTCAACAGATGTTCAGATCATTTGTTAGAGGAAACAAGAATTTCCATTGCTGACACCCCGTTGTGAAGTTTGAAGTAATTGCCCAGAGCTGATGTTTCTACAGGCTGCCATTCATCAGGTTCAATTTTGGGACATTGATTGATGCTCTTTTCAAAGCTGTGGTGGGAAACAATTTACCGCTGCATGTCTGGAGAAAAGAGTCAGGTGTGGAGCCAGGCCTTCTGAAGGAATAAACACCCACAGTCACTTCGGTTCTGTTGTTATCCGGAGCCAGTGACCGACCTGAGGAGAGCTCAGAGTTTCTTTTTTTTTTACTGTTTGGATTAAAAAAGTGGATGTATCTTCACTCCCATTCATCAACCTGACTGCAGCAGTGACCCACGGAGGTTGTCTCCATTGTCGGGGGGTTTATGTACTGTGATGTTGCCTGCCGGCGGAAGCTGGAGAAGAAATGTACGTAACTGCGCAGATGTGACGTTTCAGAGAGGAGAGGGTAAAAAGAAGACAGAGAACCAGGGTCTCTGGTGAGTGCTGAATTCATTGAGGGTTGACCTGAATTTAAACCAACTCTGATGATGACGACCATGACTTGCTAGTTCTCCTGAACAGTAAAGCGATCCGGCTGTTTAGACATTGTAATTCAGAATTCTTGCATCTTATATTTTTCATGGCTTCAACTGCAACATTAGCCTGTGAGAACTGACAACACCCTTTGTCATATTATTGTACAACTGAAGTCACAGCTTAACAGAAGGAGCCGCATTTTACCCTGGCATCGTGGGTCGGTCTGTTTGAATAAAACCACATCTGAACGACGAAAAATCCATCACTTTGGCAAACGGATGAATTCAGTGAGGCCACGTTTCCATGTCTGAAAAGGAGTTTAGCTGCGGCGTCTCCCCAGTAAGCGGTGGGGTGGCAATGTTTTTGTAATGACAGGTATCAGTCACGGTCCAGACTGTTTCGTAGGCTTTTCTAAAAGCTCACATAAACTACCCAAATCACAATGATGAAACAGAGAGTCAGTCAGCCGGGATTTCTTACTTTTTCTTCCTCACTGTTGCATCCAGCAGCCATAAACCACGTCACTCTGTGTGGTCCACTAATTGCATATCAGATGGAGCCAGTCTCCATGATGAAAGCTTGACTTTGCGCTTTGTGCTTTGGTGTCAGTTCTAATATGTAAAGCAGATGTGTGTTTAATATCAAAGCCCATCAGTGGTTGTGTAGCGCTGCCTAGTTAAATGGCTTTGGAGGTTGGATTCCCACTGGGGCCACCCACGCTTCGGATGTGTTCCTGTAAGCAGGCTCAGTAGTTTTGAATCTGCTCACGTGAAGGAAAAACAATCCGGAGACATCTGCCTGAAAGTGGTGATATTATAGAAATCGGAAAAGTTGCTTCTTGATAAACAGTGATTCCAGACAGTGACTATACTGTATTTCTGGTGTTTCCCCATGCAGCGCTACGAGCCAGCCCTGCAGAGGGGCAAATACTGCTAAAGACCCTCATGCTGATGCTTGTGTTGTATTTGTGTGGGAACAATAATCAGTGGCAGCAGAGAGTTGGCTGGGACTGCCTCGGTCTCGGCTTCCAGCTTAAACCCTCCTCTATCTGATCAGATCCCGGCCCTTGTTTCAACAACTACTGTAGCCCAAATTATAGATGTCATATCAGCCAGAGCCCGACTGATTACAAACACAAACACATTCACACAATGATTACATGCAGCTTACTGCAGCACTTTATAAAACATTCAGCAAACCCCCTTTTTTTTTCTGACCTGCACCCGCTCGAGGTCCCGGAGCGATAAGGCCGCTTCAAAGTGAGAGATGTGTCGTCGATTGTGTTCCCGCCAATCCCTTTGAGGTGCTGTCATGGTGTGATTATGTGTTTGTGCGGGTTTTGGGGGGTCAACCGAGCGAGCAAGCAAGCAAGGGTTGCAACCGACAATTATGTCGTTTCACTGTTGCTCGATTTGGTGATTGTTTTCTCTAAATGTTTGGTCTTTTGAAATAACAAAGAAAATGACTATCACAACTTCCCAGAGAGGAGAACACTCCGATCTCAGATGGCGTTAACTCGGGTTGCTGTGATTAGAGTGTGATTTTTCCAAATTAAGTAAAAAAAAAATTACGATCCACTAACTTTAGTATAAACTCTGATATAGTAGCATCTTTATTTTAAGCATAATCGGGTAAGTCCAAAAAGAATAAAACGCTCATCGGCTCAGATACTGCTGTTCGAGGTAGTACGCTAGTTAGCCAGACATGCTAATGTCAATGCATGTTCTTTGGGTTTTGGTTTGGTTTCGGAGATGCTGAAAAGGAGATATATACTCACCAAATATGGATTTGTTATGAGCATCGCTGTAACTGCAGCCCAGTGCACATCTCTGCTCACATCGCTGAGCTGCGATTGGACAATCGATATTCAGGGGGAGGCGTTTAGTGAACGTTCAGTTGCTGTCATGGTGTATATTTAATTTTAACAATAGAAAGCATAAATAAAGCAGCACATTTTCTCAATTCGGAAACATTGGAAAAGGCAAAAACAATAGTGGATTTTTAAATAGTGCGTTCTGTTAACTTGAAGAGTCCAGTAAGCTCCCTCAGTGTACCAAACTGAGACGTAATCTGTTTTGTTTTGTAATTTATTCTTGATCTCGGCTCAGCAGAAATCAGCTTATGCGTTGCAGCAACAGAGGTGAATGATTGGGAAACATCTCAAGCGCTCAGGCCCGTTTGAAAGAGTGTAGTAAAGTTGTTGGCTTCAGTTTGCTGGAGCTATTCACGTTACATAAGCCCCCCCCCCCCTTCAGATTGCCTCCTTCTTCTCCCCCCATCTCTCTCTTTCATTTCGCACAAAAGATTTCGCAAAACACACACAGCCGCACACACACACACGCCATCAGTGCGGCATGGCAGCGGTCCAGAGAGGGGCTCCAGTGTCGCTCCGTTTTCAAAGAGCTCTTTGCTCGCTGTCCTTTTGATGCTCGCTCCCCCAGCAGCAGCGGAGCAGAAATGCCGAACGTCGAGCTTTGATATGAATTTGTCCCTCGTTCTCCACGCCGTCCTGCCACTCTCCAGCTACACTCTGGCAAAAAGGTGCCTCCAGAAGTCAGGATAATAAAATCATTGGGACTAGAAACACAAAACTGTTGCTCCGGTCGGCGTCCTGCAGAACAGGTTAGCCGACTTTTTTGCTTCCCTTGTTCCCGCTCAAGGTGAAGGACGAGCACAAAGACCTCTGGTTACGTGACCGCCTCTGCCTCCCCGGTGAACGCAGATGCTCATACATGTACTCAGCCCTCAAACTAAAACCTTCACACACACTGTTGGATGTAAAGCATAACTTTGGAAAGAGACAAACTGGTTGTTAAAGCTTCTGTAAGCGTCCTTTTAGCCAACTTCCTGTCCGTTTTGACTCTAGAAATCCACCCCCTCCATTTCTACGTCATCTTACTTCCACACTTCTTTCTTCCGTGTATTCACAAGCAAACAGGGCCGCATCTTCTCTGTCCTGATAGGATAAAGTGGACAGGGATGCCAGAAAATGTCTCTTCTCTTTTACCGCATAAGTGATGGGATGAAAGACATTGGACACTGACCAAATACTGTATAACGGTGATGACTGTGGCAATAAAAGGCTGTTTAACACTTATTTCAATAAGAAATTATCAGTCACGGCAGCTTTAATATGCGACTTGTGGAATCAGCTCATTTTACTTTTAGAAATGTCCTAAAAGTTATTACTAAAACCACACATTGAATGTTAAACTTCCAACTTAAAAGCAAAATAACTGCATTTCATCATCTCAAAAACAGTTAATTGGTTGCGTGTTTCTCCTGAATTTCCGCACATTTTCATCCAGAAATAGATTTCAGGTGCAGTCATAGCAACGTGTGCTACCTAAGATATAAGCCACATGCAGCGCAGACGCTGGTTTGGAGGACGGGGGCCGTTTTCTGCCCAGATGCGTCAACGATGAGTTAAGCTGTAAAAGCTGTTTTGCCTTAATGCAACATCCAGACAGCGTAAATGATGTGCACTGTTGAGGATACATACTGCACTGTCCATTTGTCGGTTCCCATCAAAGTGCTGAAGTCATTTAGTGCACACAGTAGTTTTTGTAATTATGTGCTTAAATATAGTATTTTTTTTCCCCGTAGACTCACCTCTCTTCACCGAAGCACAACATGTGTTTTCACCTGGAGAGGGAAATGCATGATTGTATTGTATTTTACAGATCTGGGGAGGAGAGGAGAATATATGATATTTAGTATGAAATGTATAGAATTTCCCTGAAATAATGGCATCCATCATAACAATTAACCATCACTCATTTAGAATCAGAAAGTTTCCTTTCTATGTGTGTTGACTGACCAGGAAACCTCCTTGTTGAAAATACTTGGGAAGCATGTGGGAGATTAAAGACCTGAGAAATAAAGCTTTGCCAGAAAGAGTTTTGGAAACCTGTCAGTGAGCATTTGATGTTCATTTGTACAGTCGGCCTTGTAAACCTTAATTTGATTTTCAGTCAGTTAAGTAAATTACCAAGTAACTGAAAAAGTGGGAGAAGCTATTTTTGTGGTTGATGAATCTCTATTAGAAGATTTTGCAGCGGAAAAAAACAAGACATCTGAAGTTGGAAAAGTTGGAACATTTTGATCGACATGGACTGTTTTTCTGACATTTTGTGACAAAATGATTACTTAATTAATCAAGCAAATAATCTGCAAAATAATTGATATTGGTAAGAATTGTCAGTCGCAGCTCTGCAATATTTTTTGTTTTTCTTAAGGATTCCTCCTGAATGCCGCTCAAAAAAAAAGACATAAATCACTTGTTTCTTTTAGATATGGGTGTTCTACTACATTGAGTGTGTGTGCGTGCACAAATGTGATTCAGTTGTCGCAGGCACCTTAACAAGAAAAAGATCTGAACTGAAAGTTTTATCACTCTTCTCTCAGTTTTCAGTGGGCTTCAGTTGTTGGGCTGGAATTCACATTTCAGCTCTTTGAGCTCTTGGAGCAGGACATTCACAGGAATGCAGCGTGTATGTGTCAGAAACAGTGTGTGTGTGTGTGTGTGTGTGTGTGTGTGTACACACTTGGAGCCGTGTGTAACATTCCAGGCAGTGTTAGAGGTATGTGAATTACGTCTTACAGAGAGAGAATGCGAGGAATCTGCTGCCATGAGAAGGCCGCTGTTGTTTACTGACACAGTCGTGAAAAGGAGGTTCCTCTGTTTGTGCGCGTGTGCGCATGTGAGCGTGTGTGTTTGTTAGGGTCACATGTTGCCGTACTTCCTGGTAAGAGGCCTTCTAGCCGTGATTGGGAGTAATTATTTTCAGAGCGATTGGTGCGTGTAGAGGAGAAGAGAGAGCCGCAGGCTCCCTGTAGATTCACCGAAGTGCGTTTTGTTGTGAGCGACGGGTCACGTGCTTATTCCGTTCATCTTCCCTTGAATTGAATCAGGCATCCATGGCTGTCGGCGGAAGTGTATCAAGTCAGTGCAGCCGCCACGGTCCGAATGCTTTGACCTAAATCGGTGGTTGACCGTAGTCAGAGGCCTGGTTGCTCTTTGACAGCGTACTGAGGTTTGCACTGAGTTTATAGTTCTGGAGCTTTCATTGATATGTTAGTGATGCTTTATGACTCTGTTTTTGCACATACTCTACATGAATACAATACATATATGCACAGTAAACATGACTTTAAGCTCTTTCGCTCTTTTATCCTAACAACAGTTTGGATATCGATGACCTTCTAGTTTCTCAGGTTCAGCTTTTCGGCTAAGACGCGGGCGACATAAGGCAACACAACAGATGACTTCACCCCCTCCTACCTACCTCACGACTCACAAAGTGTCTGTTTGTTTACAACCAAACTCCACTGAGTTTTTTTGTTTCTTCTGTGTCTTTTTTCATCAGATTTGGGACATGAGTGACGACGAGAGCATCTGAGAAAACTGGAGGAACCGAACACCCACGGAGCCTCCCAAAGGACTGGACACTCCATGTACATGTTTCTGTCTTGCATCTTTTTAAAGGATTTTTTTTCATATTTACGTCAGACCAAAAGGGGGGAACGAGGGCTTTACGGTCATCAGCAAAAATGGGGTGGTGAAATTTATAACGGTCAAAAAAACAGACAAGCACATAAACAAAAACTTGTTCGGAAAAAAAAGTCAAAAAAGCTTTAAAATTCTTAATGTTCTCGATTTAGGTTCAAGATAAACCAAAAATGTTGGAGTGAAAACAGAAACAGCTAAAAAATCATACTGTTTTTCTCACGTTAACAACGGGATCAGAGCCAGAACAAGTTAGTTTACCACATTGTGAGTGTGTATGAAGCTGTTGCACTTAAAGCTGAATGTACTTGTTCCTGTCACTTGATGATGTTTTTATCAGTCACATGTGGTCAGTATTAGGGAGTCAGTTCATCTCCTGAACAAAAACACAACAAAACACTTTTTTTTTAATTACGGGACTTTATTATTTTCGTCCCAACACTTTTGAAAGCTTCACTGAATACTCGCGGGTTCAATCCCCACCCACACTCTCCCTTGACACGTTTAATGGGTCTGCTGAAGAGTCTTTTGGCAAGACGCTGACAGACTGCATCTGCTCACTCACTCAGTTTGGAAAAGAGCTTCAGGTGAAATTCTGAAAATTCAAAAGCAAAGGCCGACGACTCAGCAACTCCATCCGTCTCCCTGTCCGTATACTGGACACTGCGATTGATGCAGTAGTTAACGCTTAACCAGCTTTGTTGCTTTTTGAAAAAAGGAAGCCTAGACAGAGATGTTACCGTACAGCAACTGAACTGTATAAAGATATACTGGGACTGTAGGACCACATGGAAACCTGCAACTGCAGTTTGATCCACGGAGAGACAGAAGGTCTTCGTGGTTTCGTTTGTGTTGATGCATGCTCATTCGTCCACGCAGTTTACATTGCTTTTCTTACTCTGACGCAGCCTATTTGTCTGAACCGCTAACATTTGCTATACTTTCAGTGTAATGAAAATGTAAACTTCAACTGCCACTCGGAAATTTATGGAATTGGAATTATGGAATTAGTACAATGTGAAAAAAGAGATTTCAGAATAGAAAGGTGCGATATGTAAGAAGCGGCCACCTGTCAAAGGTAAAGTTGGCTCCAAGAAATGGAGGGGGCAGCACATCTCCGCCGCTGCTACTAACTGATGCTAACAAATCTGGGAGCTCAGACTGGTATTACGTGACACAACAGGCGGTGGCTGGCTGGACAGCATGCTAACTTCAGACACTCAGTCAAAACTGTTGCTTCTTCACATTCTGTCGATGTTCATTTTTGAATGTTTTAAAAGAAAACTGTCACATATTGTACCTTTTAAACTGTTTCACCAAAAAAACTGGAATAAAATGTCTCTTTATTATGAATTCTGTTCGCTCTGTGAACTTTTGTTACACTTTAACACATCCCTCCATGAAGTCAGTGTAGCTGCATCTTTCCAACAAACCATTTCCCTCCTTTTCTGGCATTGCGGTCTTCACCATCACACGGCCACCAACGCACCAGACCAGTAACAGAGGCCCACACAGTCAGACAGTGGTTTAAAAGCATTTTATTGTTCATCAGGGCTATTTTACGTACAAAAAAGGTGGCCTGCCAAAACCTTTTTAGTAGGAGGAGACACAGAGCCACAAATTGACTGTTTTCTTGATACAGTTTTCTTTTCTTTCTTTTTTTTTTTTCTTTACAGTTCAGAGTATTACTACCACTAAGTACAGGCTACTTCCACTTCAAAAAGGATCTTGGAAATGCGGTGCAGTCAAGAGTAAAGACCGACTTCTCTTTAATTTATCTGCACAAATTTCATGTTGTTCATTTGATTACAGATGCAAAATGGCACCACAGATGGGGAACAGTGACAACAGACACAAGGCGACGTCCATACATTTCATTTGCACAAACGTGTAAGGAAATGTTGCCGGGTTGTTTTGATTTCGCTGAAGTTAAACCAGTCTGACAAATGTTCTCAAAATGGTTTTACTCGGAGCCAAGTTCCTATCTGTGGACCAAAAACAGTCATCAAAAAAACCTTTGAAATCCACAATGTATATTGCATGCGCTGGTGGAAAATTTTACCTGCCTTCTAGCCCATCACAAATGTAGAATTTTATGTTATTTTAATAGTTGAATGGAAATGGCCAGCAAGACTCGCTGGGCTAGAGGCAAAGTGTTTGTGTTCCATCAATGCAAAACATGCAAATTGCTCGAAAGGCCTCCAACAGAATGTTTTTGCTCGCGACTGAAACATTTGTTCGGGTGTCTCAGAAGTCACGTGATCGAACACAAGTTCAATGATTGCAGAACGTCGGGGACCAATGGAAGTAGCGATTGTCACCGACACACCAGTGGCTTGTTGTGGTTTCATACGTTTGCTGTGTTCCTGCACTTGAACCTTTTACTCTAACAGACGAGACAAACTATAAACAAAAAAGATCAACTTTTTTCACAAAAAAA
>CAEMYA010000098.1:522939-535116 GCA_903131615.1 Diplodus sargus | reverse complement strand
AAAAAAGAAAATGCAATGATTACAATATAAGGACAGGGAAAACCAACAATTAAATAGCTACATATCATTAACAAATTAATTGTTCCTCAAAAAATACCTACGATTTTTTTCTCTGTACATTCCTTACGCACAGCGTAATGATGGTCTTATAGTTACCTATTATAAAAAAGATTTTTTTTGTTTTTATTAAGTGATTTTCCTACAGTGTGTAGGGAGTGTGTGCCGAGGCAGAAAGAGAGCCTCCTACCTACAGGGTGGTAGTGAAATGATAATGAGAAAGAATAATAATAGAAAAACATAATCCTCTGGACACTGAGCCCCTTTCCCTCGTGTTTTCTAACATGTTCTACATCCAAATCTGAATCAGGGTCGACTAAATCTGAGAGGAGGGGGGGGCGGCGGCGCTGTGAGACCTTGAAAAGACTTTCAGTGGCAGCTGAACGTCTCGCGGCACACAGGTTGCACTTACAGAAGCTCAGCTCCTGAAGCTCTGCCACCCCCTCCCAACACCTGCCTGCTGAAGATCACCAAACCTGTCTCAGAAAGCCCATTTTCATCGGAAAGTACGAATTTGTTAAGGAAATGAATGCACTGACAGCTGTGTTTACGATTCTCGTTTTTTTTGCGTATCTGGACATTCTAGAACTTCCCCCAAGACTCTAGAACTTTCACGTATGTTCTGATAATTGGGGATGGAATGTGTGGGCATTCTAGAACACTGAGTAAGTGTTCCGTTGGAGAACTTTGTAATGGTGTTTTGTTATGCTTGATTAAAAAAAAAAAAGACCTAAACCAAACAAAAACATGACATGATTCTGTAAGTCTGCTACTTTTTCAATATCCACTGTTCTCTAAATTCTGTTTGAATGTCCGTAAAAATGTTATACTGTATGGATTTATGGCCATTTTGCTTGACGCGGACAAAGAAAATAAAAAGTGGACACCTTGTAAATCCGGTATAGACACACGCAAATCCCTCTGGGACAGTTAGCCCTGTCTGGTTCTTAGCTCTCTCTGATGATACGGAGATGCTGAGTGTGTATGAGGCCTGTACGAAGTTCCCTATAGGAGGAATGTATGCCACCTTGGCGCAGGCTCGATTTACAGAGTTAGGTTCATTCTCTCAGACTGCAGCAGTCTAGCTTAACTGCAGCGACAATATAATGAAGCATTGAAATACAACAACAAAAAATAAGTCTGGACACCAAGTCAGGGCACAAACGGTCAACTGATGACGGTTTAAAGAGCTGTGACATCAGCACCAAATTATCAGCCAAGTCTTTTCGTTTGCTACCAACTCTGCTAGGTATTCCACGACTCCAAAACATTGTCTAGATGGTTTACAGCCGTCATCATGACAATACCTTTTTCCCCCAAAAGCATCATAGCGTGTTAGCATGTGCTGTTCAAAGTACCTTTCAGAGAAGGTGGTGCTCAGAAGACTCAGATGAATAAAAGGTGCTTTTGGGGAAAAACAAGGCCCTGCTGACAAATTTGTGCCAATTTGGTGTCTCAGCTCAGTCACGCTGAAGGTTGTAGCATCCTGTACCACCGATGGATCAACATCTAAAGAAAACCTTTACGAGCTGCGAATCCCAAAGCCAAGTCGACACCAGAACTGTCGCTGCTCTGCTGCTGCAGCAATGAGCTGATCGATCGCCGTTGGCGAGATGGATTTGAGAAACGCCGCTCTCATCGTTTAAACAGAGCCTGTCCGGAGGCCGTCCCACTATAGATGTTTGTTACCATACTGATATTAATGGAAAACAACAATACAAAATTGTAATAATAACAATAACAATAATAATATGGAGTAAAACTGACCCAGCAGTGAGTGTATAGTGTCTATGTCTGTTACTGACAATGAAAGAAGTAACAACTAACGTCCAAATGAAAAGGCTAATAGTAGTTAAGATTGAAATGCTTAAAAACATTAATAGATACCAGCTATTAAAAACAACAACAAAAACAAAACAAAAAAAACATGCATCTGTAAAAGCATTAGTTTACCCTTCAAACCTTGTTGAAATCTACCAAACCACAGTGTTTAGGAGAGGGAGGGAGAGCAGGGTGTGTAAGCCAAATATAATTACAACACCTGTGTTCAAAGAGTTACAAAAAACAAAGGCGTGTTTGAAGAGATCTGAATAATCTTCTCTCCCCCGGTCTACAAACCAGACTTTTTTCTTTTTTTCCCCCCTCAACCACAAAGTGACGTGCAGCGTCGTCCATCCCCTCATCACTGTCAACATTTAAGCCCATGAAACACATCAAAGGACAATGTTCAGCAGAGCACAACCCTCAACACACTGCAGGTTCCAACGACTGGCTTCAGTCCTAATCTCCTTCAGTTAGCTGACTTGATAAACATGACTGTGCTTTTAACATGATTGAAGTGGCTGAAGTAGTTCTGTTTGTGTTTGTTGGGGCAGCAATACATTTATCTAAGCTGACACCAATCAACAGCAATGAGTTAAGAAGCTGCTTGTGTAGTTGTTCACATCATGAAGTAGAGCTGGTGTGTAAGGGCTGGGCAGTATGATGCATTTGCAAACCAAATTCATTTTGGATCAAGAGGATTCATACTGTGTTGTACATGTTTTTTTCCCTCATAAATTCAACTGAATTCATGTTTTGAGATGAACAAAGTTGCGGGACCTTTAAATTCTGTCGTGCTTCTTCCTGCATATGTGTGTTCACACATAAATCATCATGGGAAGTTGCCACTTTATTCATACCCTCACATTGTTTAATCCTCACCTAAAAAAGTTGCTCCTGATAGCTTGTTTTGAGATTGTCAGACCTGCAGTGGTTGCCAGAAGTGCCATTACAATGAAACTTTGTTTCGCCCCACCTTTTTTAAACCATGCAATGCACACATAAACACACGGTATCCAGATCAGAAATGCTTTTGCATATGTCTAACATTTGATACTGCCCATCCTCAGTGGTATGTATTTTCAATTTATCAAAAATGCATTCTATAAATAATGCATAACAATGGGGCTTGTACTTTTCTGTTAGGGCCAAGATTAAATGATTCCCATGTAGATTTTTAAAGAAAGAAAAAAAACCTTAATGGGAAATCAAATAAAGGGTTCCAACAAAAGATGGACTATATCAGATTGCGTCAAAATCAGCTTTATCAGCCCCAGTGTGTGCACTGCCAGATTACAGCATTGACATGCCACCCTTTACCCTCTACGGCAGTAGTGCAAATCAGACCGAGTCGATCGCTGAGTGTACACATACAGTAACAGAACCACCAGATCACATACACAGGACAGAGAGGGGGAGAGAAGGAGGGCGAGAGAGTGAAAACAGAGGGAGGAGATCACAGGATGGCTTTTTGTTGTTTTTGTTTTTCAAACTGGGCTTTGATAAGCATCAGTGGCTGAGGTTTCTTTGGTAGCACAGTCAGGTGGTTTGTGATTATTTTCTCCAAAGTGTTTCTCTCACTTATCTTTTCTTTCAAACGTCAGGCATCTCAGAACGCAAAAGCATTACACAAAACTACTGTTAAAGAAACAAACAAAAAAAAACAAAGAAGAAAAATTAATAATTAAAACACCGCCTTTCCTCTCTCTCTTTATGTACATATAACTACAGACGCTTGCTCAGCTCCAAAGCTTGACATGCAGGGGTGATGAATGATCGGTGGGAGCAGTTTGATGCTCCAGTCAAGTCCCAAAGTCGAACCCTCATCGCTCATTGCGGATTATTGTCTGGCACTGTCACACCAGAGCAAAGGAGGATAAAAAGACTGTGTTGTTATTGCTTGGTTGATCCTCTGTGAGTGCATAGAAAGAGAGAGCAGGCTTGAGGGGTTTGGATGTTTTTAGCAGACCAGCAGGCAGGCATTCCCTCAGGGATGCTGGTGACAGACCAAAGTGATGGGGGCATGGGTGTTGGAACCGGGAGGTGGTTGGGGTGGGGCGTGGGGGAATGGGGGCAAATCCCTCTTAAGCTCCTCCTCCTTCAGGAGACCACAGAAGGGGAGTGGTTGTGATTGACCATGTGACTGTCGGGGGAGGAGTTTGGGCTGCTGCCGGACGACGAGGGACTCCCCTTGTTTTTGATCTGCAGCCAGGTCTCGCCCAGTGCCTTGGCAAAGTGGTCGTCCACCGAGCCTGTGATGGACACCGAGTTGGTGGCGGTGGGCTCGGGCTCCTTGTAGTTTTTCCCAAGACTGCGGCGGAAATGCTCCTCGATCACCGGGTCACAGGCTGTGTTGGCTGAAAGAATGTAAAGAAAAGAGTTTTAGTTCCCATAATAAAAAGGGAAACATCTCTAAAACTCACTTGTGTAAAATTCAGTGGGCAATTTATTGCCTAGCATCAGTTCAAACAGTGGTATTATGTATTTTAGGTCAATGGAAAAACACCAACTCCGACATCTATTTCACTCTTTCACTGCAGTTCTTTTATATTAAATCGCTGTTTTAAATTTCATTGTTAACCTCAATGAGATCATAGGGATTTCACTGGGATCATAAAAACAGCCACAGTTAAGTTATCAACCCACAGAAAACATGACTGACACAAATAAAACAGACGTGTGTTTGGCTGAGGCGTTGAAGTCACACAGAGATAACAGACACTGACTGTTGAGGCATCGCACTAAAAACAGAAACGCTCTGAGACTCGCCAACGAAAACTGGGATGTTTTTTTTAACATCGATAGTTATATAAGTCGGTCTGAATGTGGAGAGTATGAGCAGGCTGGGTTCTCTCTGGAGGGTGATTTTCACTCGTGAAGAGGTTTCCCACAAACTGTTCTCTATGGGAAACTTGTTTGTTTCCAAAATTGTATCCACATCCACAAATGAGTCCAATATTGGTATCTATGTCGGTATTAACTAAAGTACTAGGATAGAAAACTAGAATGTCGTCTGTGTGTCTGCAGTGCATGACTGCACTCACTGTTGATTCTCCTGTAGTTGTTAGAGTGGCTTGAGCAGCCATTGTGGGAGACTGGACAGTGAGACAGGTTGCAGTTGCGGTTGTTGGCAGGGGCGCATGTGATCACTGAAGGACGATTCTGAAACACAAAGACAAATTCATTATTATGGCCCACCAAAACGACACACCATTGTACGGCATTGTAAATTTGCAAAAAAGTAAAGACGACAGACCAAAGGGAGGTTTCAAGCTTTAGGGAGAGAGAATGATTCAGTGACCACCACGGTCTGAAAACAGTTTTGGCTAACAAACCAAATAGGAAATTTCTACTCTCCACCATCCAAGGAGCCGGGCTAACGAAAGCACATTAGTCACGTAATGTGGGGAACCTACCAGAGTTGAGGTTTAACCCAACATTTCGCAAGAAACGTTTTCAGTACTGGAACCAAACAAACAGGATGTGCAGCTTACCTGTTGGCGCTCGACGGCGCTGACTGTGTGCGGCACGGTGGCCATAGCTGCTGTGCTGCTGCGTGCAGACTCCACCATGCTGTTTTTGGTGAGTGCCAGTGGCTGGTCCATGCCGGCTAAGCTGGCCAGGTGGTGATGGTGGTGGTGGGCATGGCTGAACAGGTGGTTGCTGTGGACTCCAAGAGGGCTGGGCACCACCACACGCTCAATGGGGCTCCGGCTGCGGTCCTTGGAGAGGGGAGAGCTGCGGTAGTCTCCATTAGGTTTCCTGGAGAACAGAGAGGTACATTATTTTATTCTGCATGCTGGTGAGTTCATTTTATATGCATTTATTTTAGGATGGGGACTGTTGGCACTATAGTGACTCTGAATCAAAAAGACTAATAAACTAAAACGTTTTGCCAGATTGCTAATGAACTCAGTAACTTCCTCAATGATTTCTACATTGCTCTTTGCTACTAAAATGAGATTTGCTGAGAAATTTGGAGCTTAAATAATCTTTGTAATTTACCAACATGGCACCAGATCCAAAGTTATCAAGAAACAAACTTTGGATTTCTCTCAAAATAAAACAAGATAGATAGAAGTAGAAAATGGACAGAGAAAAGAGTGGAAAGAGAGATAAAAATGGGCTCCGACAGAGAAAACGAGGGAGAAAAGATAAACAAAAGAACTTTTGTAAATGGGGCTCTGTGTCAAACACTGCAGGACCAGTAGAGGCTATTAATACCGACCTCACACACACACACACACACGCACACGCACACGCACACGCACACTCTTACTTCTCAGATTGCTGGAAGGGTTGATAAGACTGTTTGTTACAAGTACATGCTCTAACACACACACACACACACACACTTTATCTCTTTGCTGCTAAGTCTAGGAAGGAGGAAGGAACACTCTCCTAACTTTATCCAACATGGATGGACTCCAAACTGCACATTGGGGCAAACGGGCACAAAGTTCAAAGCTCTAAAGTGGTTTCCTCAGTACAGCAAATCAACTTTATCTCTCCGGTGAACATGATGCCAGCTGCACTCACTACTGTCAGATGAAAAAGTCCTGCAGTGCTAATGCAACACAGACGTGAGCTAAGGACTGATCTCCAATCTCACTGTCATTGTTGTGTGTTTCACTCTCTTTCTTTCGACGTCTTGTCCACGACGCACGACCACAAGCTGAATACTAAAGGTGAAAGACGGTAGAGGCCGGCCACACACTTTCAACCACAGAGAAATCTCTCCGTTCTTTCCAAACTGTGATCTCATATTATAATCGTTGAGAAAGCAGAGATAAGGATAAGGGATTCAAGTAACGACAGTTTAACACAACCCAGATTCCGGCCTCTTTTCTTCCAGCTCCCGGCTCTGATGATAATGACTTTGAAATGTTTGATACTGAGCACACTTGCTTGCACTTTAACAGGTAGCAATTACTCTGCTCAGTGCGTCAAATGTGGTCTGTGTTTTCTGTGTGTGTTCAACTGTGTATTACACCCTTACTGCAGCTCCACTCCCCTCCGACAATTTGAGGCCCAGTTACAGGGAGCAAGACTTACTGTACTTGCCTCTCGCCATCTCTTCGTTTCCCTCCATACACACATCCATTCACAAAGGACTTCTTAGATATGCACTATACATACACAATAAAGCCTCTACTGACTATATATATGTATATTTATATATAGATTGGCGCAAACATTCCTTCTTTATTCCTCACCAGATAACAAATGGAGGCATTTCCTCACCCATGTGAGAAAAAGTCTGAATGAGAATACAAAAGCTGCAGCAGCCCTTTAAAGGTTTGTTTGGATGCACAACAACAAGTTCAGGCAAACAGTTGTAGCTCCATGTGACCAGGCAACCTGACTGCTGGGTCAAGCATCTGGAGCCCACAGCACCCTCCTCCACACAAAAAAAATAGTCCCCACAGAATACAGAAAGGGAGAGAGGAAGAGCAGAGGAGAGGAGGGGGAGCTACGTGTGAATGGTCCAGACCTCTACTATAAGAAAGAGCGAGGTCGGTAGTTTCCTTCGTTTGTGCCGAGAGCTTACATTAGCAGGGACCCCCCCCTTTTTCTCTCTTTGTCTTTCTTTTTCCTCACAATCGGCCGCAAACTTCCTGGGGGTTAAAGAGGGAGAAACTTGGCAGCGCTTTTATAAACCCTAGCCGGCAGCTCACAAACAAGCTTTTATGTTTTCCCGTAGTGGCATCAATTATCCGTTTCACTCTTAATCAAATACTCAAAAATAATGACTGCATTGTGAAGCTTATAACAAACAAATCAGGTCACTACAATCGCAACTTTGCTCAAGTGAATATGATGTTTAAATTATTTCTACATCAACTTTTGATCAAATGCTACAAACCAAAGTCCCCCAGTATAACTGTTATCTTCAAATATAAACAACCCCTGATTAGCTTAGAGGCAAACAGATAACAACCTTCCCTCTCTCCCTCTCTCATCCTCCCAGCAGCTGGGTCTTGAGTTAGGTTGTGCAAGTTGTTCCAAACTTTAATCATTGCCAAAGAGCGGGCATGCCCACATCCCCGCACAAGAGGGGCCGTTGCAGGAGCCAGTGAACGGGATCAACAAATCCAACCAATGAATGGCGTAGCTGTCAAATCCACCGCCGCCCCCGCCTTCCCCTCGCCTGATTGCCCACCAAACCCTGGACCACATTTCATGCCAGGGATCAGGCATTCAAAACCCACCCTGTGTCTTTGTCTCTCTTACTCACCTCTCAATTATTGTCCAGGTCGCAGCTGGGGAGAGAGGGAGAGGATGCAAAGGGCGGACGGTGAGGGCTACGCATGAGACATGGGGATGTGGGCAGTAACAAAGGCGAAAGCTGAAGAGAGAGGGCTGGGGCTAGAGGAGAGGATGAGAGTTAGTAGTGGGAGAGAGAGTTGGAGGGAGCCTTTGAAAAGCAAAGAACTCCAAGACTTGGCACCTACGAGGAGTAGGAAGAGACGAAATTTTATTAAAAAAAGGAGGCAAGAGGACTTGACTGTGGAGAAAAAGACAGGGGAAGAGGTTGGGAGGGAGCTTAATCTTTTTTTACAATAAATGTTCACTGGGTTACTAATCACTCTTGGATCAAACATCAATATGGGGTAAATACCACACACTGAGAAGGGCAGAGAGAGAAAGTGAGCGAGAGGCTCAGATTTAATAATGTATGTACAGACGTGAGAGAAAGCACTCAATTATGACAATGGAGTGAGCTCTCATTACCAGCATTATGACTGCAGGCTATTCATTTATAGAAAAGCTGCCCGCTGAACTGACTGTTGTGGATAAATAACGATCCTTCCATAAGTCAGATGAACTACAAAATAAAAAGTTTGCCTTCCTCAAGGAGCAGTCAGTCCAATCGGCGTTGTCGAAGTGGCTCAACATAGGCAAGAAACAATATTTTGCAGGTTAAATCAATTAGACAGAACTGTTTTATCAGACTGAACAAACAATGAAAGCAATTAAGAGCAGGGAGTCAGTGCATCTTAATCCTATTAACATGCAGCCAAAGATGGAAAAAACATTATCCTGTAGCATTGTGATTCTCAAAATATTCAAAAAGTTCATGAGATTGTTGGGCCTTTGTGTGTCACCAAATTGTGTTTCTGGAGACCATTTAGGTGAGAAATAAGCAAAACAGTTGCCAAACCTGTCCTCATTTTAACTCAACAACAATTGATTTTTACAGTTTTTTCATTTCATTTTTAATTCTAATCAAATGTCAACGCATGTCAGCAAAATGATATATTTAACTCATTTTGTTACACTAAAACACATACTTGGGAGTATTTTAGATGTTGAAAATCGTGGCACACCTCTCTGATTTTTTTTCTTCTTTGGCTGACTCGTGGTGAAAATGAGAACCGTGTGACTGACATCTGAATGGACAGCTTGACACAATAAAATAAAGCGCAGATATCTATTTGATTCTATTTTACTAGTGTCCGGGTTATGTGCAGCCTGGCATTAGTGGTAGTCAGTGTGGTGGGCACTCAGTGAAAGATCCCTTCATTTAAAACCCAGAGAGTCCAACCCTCGATACAAAAATGATATAGTCATATATCTCGAACAATATTACAACACTGGGATCTGTCATTAAGTACAGCCTTTTAAGTAACCATTCACATGACACCCTGTCTTCAAGCTAACCTCAAGTTAAAGATCCTGACCGTGACCATGTGTTTGAATGACTTATAGGGGGGAAAAAAACTGTTGTATTCCTGTAAAGTCTGGAAACTTGTAATTTGTTCTTGCTGGCTTGACAGGCAGCTTTGTATGACCCAACTTGTCTAATTGCCACAATGGAAAACGAAATAAAACAAATATAAACATATGAACAGAGGACTTTAAAAATATGGTTGGTTTTCCAAAGTGTGCCAGGTTTAGCTCTATAGTACACTGCCAATTTAGTGAGTTTGCTATATTTTACTTTGAGGCAAAGATGCAGGAGCTATAAAAGTGCTATGCTTTTTCTCACAATTGTGCTCCATAGTCTTCAGAGAAAACCTCACTACAAATCTTCGGTTGGGCAGAGGTTCATATCCTACTCCTTTAAGAAATAAATAAAGAGCGAGAAGAGAAAGAGAGAGAGATACACACAGGAAACATCTGGGAAGAATCAGCGTGTAGAGAGAAGAGGAAGACAAAAAATAAAAAAAGAGCAGAGGAGGATGAAGGCTCAACCACAGGTTACAACCAGTCCCAAGCGAGGTCTGTAGAAACCCACTATATATATATATATATATATATATATATATATATGCTCCAAGTTTTAGTAGCAGGGCAGAGCTGAAGTTAAAATAATTTTTGTATCCTTCAAAATAGAGTAGTCAAAACCCAATACATTGTAAAACATGTCAACTACAGGTTATCATTGTTATACATCAAGACATTGTCATGGACATTAAACAGGTAATATGAACTTCACATAAAATTGATGAACATGCTATGTTTAATCATGTTATGCATAAGACCAACTTTCAGATTTTATCTCCCGCAGAAGAAATGATAGGAATCAAGCACACATTTAGGAGTGAACTGACTGAAGAGAAAGAAAACTGGAAAAGTCTTTGTTATTAAAGCTGGAACTGATCGGATACGGGAACAGCCACAACAAGAAGGCAAAGAAAACAATATTTGAACACACACAAAGACATATGCACACTGAGACAAAAAAAAACACCCACATGCTCTCCCTCCTTTCCTCACATGCTCATTCAATACATAAATAGTCCCATGTAAAACAAGAGGGTAACAATGACTTCACCAGCCTTGGCCACGCTCACGCTCACACACACACACACACACACACAAACACACACCCACACACACACGCTCACACACACTCACGCTCACACACACTCACACGCTCACACACACACGCTCACACACACACACAAACACACACAGTCTTCCTCTTATTTTCTCCCCATTTGGCTTTTGGGGAAACTTCCATGAGAACAACTCACTGATGAAGTTCCCAGTAGAAAGCAGCTGCAGTTTCTGAGTTACAGTCTCGCAGAAGACTGAATAACTTGAATTTGGCTCCTTTATCTACAACATTACTTTACAGGGTTACATAGCATGAAGGAGAAAGAAAGCTCACATTCTACTCTCATTTATAACCTCTAAATAATTATCCATATGTCCAATTTTTTTTTCAGCAAAGAGATCTAGAAAACACAGGAAAGGAACAATTTCATCACAATCTGACTTAATGATTACTTGTTATTGGTAATTCACAGGGCAAAATATTAATACATTTTGAAAAACACACATTAAGACAACATATACTTAATACTTCCTGCTGTTTTACACCATAATTAAAAGCCTATGCTCTGTGACTGGCTCTTACCCCCAAGTAGGGATGAAACAGCTGAGCAAGAGGACTTTTATACTGGCGTGTCTACAACTGCAGGGTGGCGGGCAGGCAAGCAGGCAGCAGCAAGCTTCCAGCCCGCAGGCTCCAGTGGACAGGATAAGGCTTCTTTGTTTAAGACTCCTCCTACTCCTCAGAGAAAATGAGAAAGTAGCCCCTGCTGCCTGACAAGGAGCCCACTCACCACACACACACGCACACACACACACACGATCACAGATTGGCAAGCACACATGCGTGTACAGACAGGACACACAACGACACATGCGCATACCTGCACAAACACATGCAGACCCACACACATCAGCCTGCCACTAGAGCTGCCAATATTTTCAATCAGACTTTTATATGTAGAATTTACCATGTCATAAACTGTTCTGTATTGCAGCAGTGACTTCATAGTAAAAACAGAAAGAGACTCTATTAAAACACTAAAACTGCTGAGAGTATACTCACAACCACATTGTTAAACAGACTGAACAAAATCCTTTCATTTAACAATGCTGTCCCACATTTTTTTTAAAAAGTTGAGTTGGTTCAGAAAGTCTTTTTTCTCACCCCAGCATGTGCCTCCCCCTGAATTCAGCTTGTCGTGATTGGCAAACAAAGGAAACCTGAGCTTCCTTCTTCATGTCCTCGCCTCAGGTCTGAGAAGTGTCAGGTGTCTGTCTGTGTCAACACTCACCAAAAATATGACTGAACGTACAGACTGAAGAACTACGAGCAGTTCAAGCAACAACAACCCTAACTGTTATAGTCAGCAAAAAGGACTTCCATTCAAGCAAAACAGAGAAAACTATTCTTTTTTTTAAAGTGGTGAATGAACACAAAGGCTTCTAAACGGGTCAACAATGAGCAGAGCAATCAGTGCTGACAAAAAAAACAAAAAAAAAAACAAGCTACAC
>CAEMYA010000098.1:470650-512529 GCA_903131615.1 Diplodus sargus | reverse complement strand
AAAAAGCTGTTCTCAGAGGTTTGTGTAGTTTGAAAAGGTGGCAGGGTCCGCCAAATATAAACAAAGAACAACAGTAAGAAACTGTGTTGTTGTTATTCGGTCATGAAAACAAAGACAGTTTGTTTATTTAGCTGGTTTAGGCATTTTTTAAAATAACATTTCTTCCGCAAAACTACGGAGTGCACCTTTAAAACTAATAGCTGAAGGCAGTATTTTCAAACTGTCTGTGTCAACGGCACGTCTGTATTCATATATGTGAGAAACAGTCTCTATAAAATGTCATCTAATCACTCTGTACATGTTTATTTTTGTATTTCTGGAAGTTTTTTGAAGGAAATAGAATTTGCATCTGTATTAGGAAATTAATCTGAACTAAGGCCTGACGTTGTAAATTCAAAGCTCATTCATTACTTGTTGTATAGTTGTATATTGCAGCAATAGTTTGTGGTTGTAACAAAATTTGAGAACTAAGTACGGCCACAAAGACACCTCAAGAAGGCACATGGACACGTGTAGAAACAAAAATAGATGATGTAACCTGAAATTTGTACGTGCAATCAGAATAAATTGCCTATAGTTAGCAGAAATGGAGGGAAAACAAACTTCACTGTGTTTATTTCAGTGACCATAAAAAGTCACCAGGGCGCAGTGAAGTCTCAGAGTGGTTCTCTTCTGCCCCCTGGTGCTTGAGATGCGCTACATCCAGGTTTTATATTCGACACCAGGGACTGATGTGAAGAGCAGGAGGCAAACGTGATGAAAAGAGGTAATAGATGAATAGAACGTGAATATGACTGTCATCCGATTACAAGGTTTGTAAGAAAAGAGTAGGAACGAGTTTCCTCTGGGTATTAGACTGAGAACATAATGAGCAGGGTGTGGCTGCACTTTGGAGTGTGAGTTTACACAGAAACACGCATTCACCATGTGTGTGTGACACACACCTCAAGAAGAAAATGTCACAGAAACTTCAACAGAGATGACCTAGATTTCAAGTCAGAATGAAACATATGGTATTCTGAGAGCAACACGGTAAAAGATGAAAGATCAGTCACATACTCAGTCTTGCTATCCGTTGTCGCACTTCAGCTATTTTCCTTGGTGAGTTTGGCATAATCAAACACAAACAAGCAGGACAAGGAAAAACAGAAAGAAACTAAATTAAGAGGGACCTAGAGGGAAAGATCTTAAAGATGAGATAAAGCTTTCAGGCAGGTTAAAGGGGCACTATGTAGTTTCTGAGAAGAAATTCAAACTCAGAATCTTAATATTTACAATATAAACGAGGTGAAAATACAAACTCCGATTTTTTTTTTTCCAGAACTTAATAAACAAGCTGTCCTCAGAGGAAAATAAGCTCCACAGAACACTGTTTGAAGCTAGATAGGTGGCAGGGTCCGCCACATATAAACAAAGTAAAACAATATGACTTTGTGTTGTTCTTTAATCTCGGCTTGTTTACCAGTTTATTCAGTCATGAAAACGAAGAGAGATTGTTTATTTCGGCTTTTTTTAGGCACAAAAACAGAACTCAACGAAGATCTTTCTCTTCTTATTCAAACTTCAAACTACTTTTCCCAAAACCACATTTGAATTATTATTAAATTTGGTCTTTAATGCTTTCTTACATTCAAGACCACATTTATGGCTGCTTCACTGACCTCTGCTTCACCGGAGGCCTCTGCTAACTTCTCAAAACTGGATTAACAGAC
Source organism: Diplodus sargus (assembly GCA_903131615.1). Lineage (NCBI taxonomy): Eukaryota > Metazoa > Chordata > Actinopteri > Spariformes > Sparidae > Diplodus > Diplodus sargus. The sequence continues at coordinate 510,817 of CAEMYA010000098.1, read as the reverse complement.
TAATTGTACTTTAACCCCGCACCCTCACCCACTCTCTCATCCACACACACACACAACCCACAACTACTAAACAAAAGCATTACGTATGCATCTACACTCACACATCTACCCAACTCTGCTTCACAAAACGCCACATCTTTCCACATCTTTCCAAACACCTCCCCCCATGTCTCTTACATGCACACACAAGCACACAAACACACACAAAAGGCCTCTCCCCTCCTCCCTCGCGTCCCCCCTCTCCTCAGAAACTAAGGAACATGGTTCTTGTCTCATTGGACGCCCATTGTTTCAGTTTCACACACACAGACGGGCCGAGCTCAGACAGAGGGTTCATTCAGCGCAGCTACTACAGCTGGCTGGCTCAGAAGCTTTCTGAAAAGTAAGAGGGCCTGAAACTGGAATATGTTCAACTCAACAAGTGTGTGGCAGCCTACAGAGAAAGTCTGGTGTGGGAAGTAAAAAATTAAACTGCTGAAGTTCCAGTTCGATCGGTGTCACTTTTTCGGGAACTTTAAACCGCAGAACTCTGATAAGACAGCTCAACTGGTTCGTGTCGCAAGCAGTCAAGTGAACATCCTCAACATTTCCAGACTGGGAACAAAAAGTCATTCATCTCACTACAGTTGAGGATGAAAGACAGAAAGCAAACGGCCAGTGCCCCCATATGGCCCTCAGACCAGTGTGCTCACAGTTAGAGGACATGGCTCAAACTTAAAAACCTGGCTGTCATAACAACAGGAAGTGGAAAATAAAGGGCTGGAGTTACTCTTCCACAACAGACTTCTGATTTATTAAGACAAATCTGTGCAAATAAACGTATACTTTCGCAGGAAAATAATGATGGTGTGTTTTCAATTGCTATCCTACAAGTTATACACGTGTTTTCAGCCACTGCTAATGAGTATAGCAGCTACAAATGAGCTCACTCCAGGGGTTTGTCTGACTCTATATCTGTATCTTCAGTTTAAACTTTTTGTTATCAGTTGATGTCTTTTTTATGATATCTAAATTCTGAAGGAGCTGCAGTCCCACATTATAGATTCATGGACTTTCTCTTCTTCACTTTCTGACTGCTTCCTTTAAAATAGAGCATTTTTATTCCTGTAAGTTGTCTATTTATGACGTAAGGATGTATCAGCAATACAGTTAAGATGAGTAAAATGTGAATTTGTTGCATTGCATGATGATTTAAGTCGTGCTGGAACTCTCTGTGAGGGAGGGTTTTAATCTTTATTTGAACCAGGTTGAGTCACACTGAGTTAGAGACCTCTTTAATAAGAGATAAATGGGCAAAAAGGGAAGAAAATCAATGTTAAAATCATTTTAATGGGGGTGCTGTCTTTGATTTTTCTTATTTGCCTTTTCACCACGATAAAGATTCAACACCCTGCACTCAAGTTATTATGTGAGTCGAGCCCGTTGTGCTTTTATTTTGTATTTTTAGACATAAATGGCAATGCGGCACTGTTATAGTTATAGACAGAAAAATCATGTCTACCAATAAAATCTGAATCTAAATGAATAAAATCAGACCAAGACATACTGTCGATACAAGTTAAGGGATGAGCCTGAATTTATTCAGAGAGGTGAAATCTCCACCTTTAAATGGAGAACTGACTCAAAGCGATCCTTTCCTTGCAAACTGCATTATGGTAAAAGTCATGTTTTTCATACAGGTAAAACAATTAAATCTGTACCGGTAAGTTGGGAATCTACAGCTTACTTTAGTGTCCTTTACTTTAGAAAACCGACACACCATTTACACAAGAAAGCATAGATAGATCGTCACACACTTGACAGTACAATCATGTCCCCCAGTGAAGCTTCTACAGGCAGATAAAGACTGAACAGTTCTCCAAATCACCCACAGATTGTCAGAGATAGTTAAAGCGAGATCAAATGTTCCATCTGGATTGTGAACTGTTTGCCAACTGTGCTTAGTCTTCTCAACTGCCTAAAAGGATCCCAACGTGTATCGGACTTCATTTCTTAAATGTCTTTTTGAACTCTTTTACTGTCTGTCCTGCACGACCCTGTACTCTGTCTTTACTGTTATGAAGGCAAACAGTAACATTTTCTCAATCACTATGACAGAAATCTTGAAAAAAAAAAATATACAACAAATCTGTATCTGCACTACAAAGTGCTTCATGATAGCACTGATTAAATAAAATAATTAACAATTTGCTCACACTTCTCACGGCTGGTTATCAGATGCGTGATTTTTACAAACACTTGACTTAAAAATTGATTTGAAAAGGGGGAAACAAAGTCTCTAACACAGTGTCTTTGTTCTGGCTTGGCACGCTGTGAGACTGAATAAGGAGATTAATGGTTACACAACGAGTTGACAGAATTCCACCTCTTTCTTCCATAGGAACAAGTTGTTACACATAACTTCTCCTACTGTGGTCGTAACCTTTTTCTGCTCACCGTTTCCACAGCATGACTCAGGACTAAACAGCTGATGACCCGCACTGTAGTAATGTCAGCTTTAGGAAAAAAGCAGCACGTGGTAACTTAACAACTCCAGTGTCCAAGTAAAATGGACTCTCCTGCGTACACAATAGGGCTGGACGATGTATCGTTTGAGCATCGTCATCGCGATGTACGTGTGCGCAGTAGTCACATCGCAGGGCCTGCGATGTAGGAGGCAAATGAACTCATCTAATTTCAAGGGTACCTGACACACAGCGATCCACCTATCACATTAGTTCTTATTCAGCTTGCCAAAGCAGACCGCCCCCTGCACATGGAGTGAGTCGCTGGTAACAACATTGAAAAATGAGCAACAACAAGAGAAGATCGCAGAAAAGGAAGAATTATTTCGGCTACAAGAAGGATGATATTGACCAAACGCGTGTTCTGTGTCGACAGTGTCTTGCATCAGTTGCCACAACGAGAGGTCACACAACTCATTTGTTTGACCATTTATGTAGGTACCACACAGCTCAGTACGACAAAAAAGAGGTAAGATCAGTGCAGGTTAATTGTCCACAAGACAGCAGCAGTGCAGCATTACATAAAGTGCTATTCAGGTCATCTGATGAAAATTCCTGTATTTAACCCACAACATATATTGCAGGGTTAAAAAAAACAATCGCAATGTCAGTTTTTTTCCAATTACGTGCAGCTCTAATACACAATAAACAATAATTAACAGGTGTGAACTGGTTTATAAGTTCTAAGTTTTAGGATCCACCAGCGCACCCACCTCTTCGCCCACCGCTTCATTTAGCGGTGTGGGCACACAGCATCCCTTCATCTCAGGCGGAGAATACCTGCCTTCCTGTCATTATCCCCCTTTTACTTCCTGCCTGTGTATTTACTTGTGTAATCTACCAGGACAAGGAGCTGCCGCGCCTACCTCATCCCTCGCGGGCGTTGTGCGTCTCTCTGAACAGGTCTGAGCTTCTCCCGGGAGTGGGTGTGTCTGGATAGCAACACACAGGCCAGGTGGTGATTCATCCTAATGCTTTATTAACACGCTCCGGTGTTGTGACACAAACACTGGCAGGATACTGGAGCACAGGATGATGATGGTGGAGTGTAAAAAGAAGCAGGGTGACTTGGCTTCTGCCCCTCTCACTTTTCCTGCTTCCTTCTGCAGTATTTTCATTGATTTACTTATGAAATGATCGCTGTTGACGAGGTTAAAGGAAGAGTAACCTTCGTCAAACCCTGATTATGAACACGATCTGAGTGACAGAGATCACAGGTCAAATCCTCGATTACTTGACGGCACCCTCTGTTATGACACCATTACTTTGTTTTCACGATGACACAATGGACTGAAGACACTCTAAAATGTGTCGCGTCAGCTCTTGGTATCAGGGTTGTTACTTCACTGTGACTTTTACACAAACCCTCGGGCTGCGGAAGGTTTAGATTACGCTGGATAAGATTAATGTCTACAAACACTTGACAAGGTCAGACCCGTTTGACAGGTTATCATTTCTACAGGTTGGCGTCTATTTCTAAACATCTACAAGTCAAAAGCTATGAAAATCCTATACGGGTGGATTCAAATGTCCAGATTGCAGCCTGAAACGTGCCACCGGGGGACAGAGAGAAGTTCAGCTTTCCGTGAAGACGTTTACATCATCGTTCTGAGCGTTCGGAGGGGTAAATTACACCATTACAGAAGGAGTGTTCCCGAGAAATATCAGGTTGCTGCACCAAAACAATGATAACAACAGGTTATTGTTTTGAGGTGAGGTGAGCTATTCGGTCATTTCCCACCTTTGTGTTGTGTCTTTGTGTGTGGGAAACCTGTCAGACGTTCACAAATCTAAGATGAAGTTTATGATTAAACAGAGGCTCCACATTCACTTCCTGGAGATGTGTTCAGATTCAACCATTATGTAATTGGATTCCTTGTGAAATATTGGGTGGATTTTAAAAATACAAGCCTGGTCAAATTGTAAAACTTTTAAAACAGCATTATATATTTATTATTTATTAGTCAAGACTATGCAGGAAAGGGAGAGAAGGCAAATGTGCTTAATACTGAGTGTTTTCTGTCAAAAACAAGGGTAATTAGAATTCAACCTTTGCTCTACATGTTTGTAGAAAGTGTTTCCATTTGTTAGAGTGAGAGTTCGGTCTGCAGTATTTACCCATCATTTCACTTTCAGTAGAGTTAAATTGGTTAAAAAAAAACCATCACAGACTGAGAGCTGGTCGTATAAACACAATACACTTCAGGGCTGAATAACATGGAGCGACGTTAGTGTCATTTCCATCGTTGTTGGACCACTTTTTGTTTAGATTTGGTCCATTTCTGAACTATAAAAAAAAACACTCTTCTCCCAGACTCACCTGCAGTCTATCTGTCATGTGCTGTCTTCGCCCTTTGCTCTATCGATTTAACGCCGCTCTTCTCTTCAGGCCTTCGTAGCCTTTACTGAACGTCCATCCTGACCCTCTTCTCTCCGCCAAAGCTTTTTCCTCTCTCTGTCTCCGAACATACCTGCCCTTTCCTCCTCCCCCCTCAGGCTGCCAGCCAAATCTTGTTGACAGCATTTAGGGAAATAAAAAATAAATAAAAAAACACATGAGGCGGACAGCGGCTGCACTCTCACACTCTGACGGCGCGGGGGTTAAGATATCTACTGTATGTCATTACAGGTATGCAACACCCTGGAACACAACTCAGATGGGACTGTGGGATGCAGATCTCTTCTGAGCGGTAAGCTCAGACTCATATGGGAACAGAAACAGGTTAAAGGATGTCATGTGTGCACAGCGGTGACATCTGTAACATTTACTCTTTGTAAACATGTATCTACTTCAATATATGAATTATGAGGTTGGTCAATGTTTAATTTTCAGCTCTTTATATATCTAAATCATACCAATCATATCTCATTTCGGGTGATGGAAAATGAGGGCTGCCTCTGTTGACGGACAGGACACATGACAACATTCTTGCCATGCTAACAATTAGCTGGTAACAAACTGACCCCAGGGGCTTATCATTTATTGGCCAAGACTGCTCCTACGGGGAAACTGCAGGCTCTGCGCCATTACACACTCATGTTCAGCCTGGATTACAGCCCGGGCATGCTCAGATGGTGTCAACACAACCTTATCACTGGATGCCGAGGCTACAAATACTATATATACTTCTCTGAGAGGAGTGTGTTCGCAGACTAGGCTTCACCTTCCTATTTCCTTCAGAAGAATTGATATTCTTGGACTAAATTAGGTCAGCCGAGACAACACAAGATAAGATAATCACAGATATGCTGGTATATAAAGCCTACAAACTTTTGTGACAGAACGTAATGCATCAAAAGACGCTCAATTTCTAATATTAAAAAATTCCCAGCAAAGTTGACTGGGTTACGGTTAAAAGACCTGAATTTAAAGGTCTTATAAAGTACTTTCTAATCTACCAACTTCTCAAACACTTGCCAACTCTCCCGATTTTACCAGGAGACTCCCATTTTTCTTTGCCAGCTCCCAGTTTCCTCCCATTTCTCCTGATTTATGACCATTTTTCACACTTTTTCACCATTTAGTTATCATAACTTGGTTTTGGCACTGTGCAGCGTGGAGTCTGGTCTTCCTCAATGGCCCAGAGAGGGATAGAGAAATGGAGAGGAGGAAGAGTATTTAAACAAACTTCAAACGCCCTGGAGAGAAGTATTTATATCTTCTTACATAAAGTTTTAAATGAAAGGGTCAATAAAATCTGCCACAGCGATTATTCTGGTTATCACGGGGGTCGCACCACATCAATCCCCTTCAAGATGCTGACAAACATGGCAGTGGCATGCACAGACAGGGCACAAATGAATGAATGAATGAATAAATGAATAAAATGTGATATGTGTCATTTGCCACAGATTTGCAAAATTTACACTATGGCAAATTATTCTGCCTTGTTTTCTGAGAAATAAAAGTAAGTAAAGGGAGGCACTGCTCTAACAAAGCTGACCAAATGAGAGTTTGTTTGACAATGCTCAAAATTTTTATGCTGTGGTCGTAACTTCGATACATCTCTGAAGTCACAAATCAAATGAACTGACGTCACGGACCACAAATAAAACTTGGCATGTCTCAGTATTAATTCCCCTTCCAGCTCCTACAAAGGTGAAATTTTCCTTCTCTGTTTCATTTCGCCCTGAGTAACTATGGCGAGTGCTATCAAAAAGAGAGGAATGTAAAGTATGTGTGGTCAGCACGGCTCTGAGAAACGGCTCCCTCGCTAAGACAGCGGAGCTGGTGTGGGACCGGCGAGCGTGGCATTTACTGAGAGCGAATGTAGGACATGAGCTCTGAGAGGAAGGCAGACAGAGCTGCAGAGTCAAGCAGTCCCTCTTGACATTCGACCATCTCACAGGAAATGTTGATGCACCGCTGGGAGTGAAAAGCTCCAGCATGAAACAAGTTTCAGGCATTTTCAGTGTGGCGGGCGCCTCTTCACAAGACCTTATTCTGAAAGACCAGATAACTTCTTGCCGGCAAGTGAAAAGCAAAAGCGCTGGCTATCGACGGTGAGTTTGCAGTGATGAGGAGATCAATGCAAGGGAATTTATCACATCAAATAGAACACTATACGTCTAACTTAGCTCTACACAACTGTTTCAGAAGTCCCATCCTGGTATGTCAATGTACCAAGAATCTTTTTGGTCAAAGTGCAAATCAGAAATGCTGCGCGTAGACACAAAAAAAACAAGGGTCGATTGTATTTAACCTCCTGACTCGCAACTGTGACCCTCTGACACGTGACCTTTGACCCTGTGACCGTGTCGGCCCCTTGGCCCTCGATTCTTAACGGCCGCCCGCTGAACCACGACACAAAACAAAGCAGTGACAATGACGTAAGTGCCTCTGTGCATGTGTTTGTGTGCGTGCGTGTGTGTGTGTGTGTGTGTGTGTATGTGTGTGTGAAGCAGTCAACAGACTGGTTAGTTAAAGTGCGGAGGGAGGTGTGTGAGGAGGCACAGAAAGAGGGAGGGAGGAGGGTGAGACAACAGGAGATAGACTGATGGCAAAGAGGAGGGACTCTTGAAACGAGCGCTGAATAGTTTTTTATTTAAACCCGGCTCTCCGCGGCTCACGCAGACAACCCACCTCTCAATGGACCCGTGCACACAAAGAGCCTTTCTAAAGTCTATCCCCCTTCCTTTAAGTAGACATGAAATAAATGCTGTAAATAAGCATACTTTTGCTATTGTGGCTATGTTTGACATTTTGAATAAGCTATTCATTACACTACCTGAGTCAGTGGCATCAAGGATACTTCGACCCACTCTACCTCCTGAGCTTCAGCCGCCCTGTAGCTGAGAAGATTCCACTCTCAATCTGTACAGTGTGGAGCTATCTCAATGAGTTTGGATAGCATAGCATAATGACTGGAATAAGTTCAAAGACTGTCGCCTGCCCTGTGGCTGAATGATTGGGCGCGCATTGTTCTGTCTACGACAGTGAGTGTGTGAGTGAGTGTGTGAGTGAGTGAGCGAGAGGCCGACTCGAATTTATGAGCTCATGATAGAAGTCTGCAGAAAACATAACAGTCATAATCCAAACAATAGGGGGGCAAAGTGCAGCACGCCGGCATCAAGCATACTGCGGCTGCGGCTGTGTATGTATACATTGTGCGTGTGCATGCCATAAAGGTTGAAGTATGCGTGAAGGACTGTTCGCTCCATTGTGTGGGACACCGCCGTGTTTTATTGCCTATTATCCTGTCTGCTCTGCACTCAGTGTCTGGCACCTTTTTATTGATTAATAGGGTATGATGTCATTCACTGTTAACGGCGTTTGAGTTATCGCCTGCTATCAGCGTGTGTGCGTGGGTCAAGGTGTCTGCAGTGGGTAAATCTTTGTTATCAGCAAAGTTTTTACGAGCGCTATAACAATCTCGCGGGTGACTGGGTCAAAGTGATGTATAGACGACGTACAGAGTGAGACTTTACTGCCAACGGTGTTGTTACACTCCCGCTCTCACAGCCACCTCATCCACTTCCTTTGAGTTACTACCCCTAAATATCAGCTATCGCACTGTAGTTCATCAAAACGCGGCTCTGCGATGGACTGAGTTAACAGAAGTCAGTCACGGTGTAATAAAAAGACTGAGCCCTTGTGCGGGCTGCAGGCGCAGACAGGACAAATCAACTGTCATATGCAACAATCAAAAGTATTTAGTAGACTGAGAAAGAAGGAGCAGCAGTAATTCCTCGCGGGGCATCAGTGACACCATCAGGGAGGTTTGTACCTCCGCTGCCAAAGACCGAGAGTGAAAGTCTAAAAAGTACAGCACAGTCAACAGCGCTAACCCTCAACAGCGATAAGACCCTCACCAGCACTTCTCACACTCTGGTGAGATATTACGTCCGAATGAGTCACTTGGCCTTTAAGTGTCTGTTTTAAATTTACAGTTACTACTTTAAATGTATTTTAATAGTAAAAGTACCGTAAGAAGTACTGTGACAAGTGGAAGCAGGGGGACGCTTTGGCTCTGTCCCAAATCAGAAACATTCCCCACCAGCGTCCATAAAGCCAACAAAATAATCATTTGTTCAGTTTCTACTAAAAACTACATGTAAATTGACAAGTCGCAGTTTGACGGGGGCTCACGCTCTGCTCTGCTTCTCTTAAGGTGCTACGCGTTGCTTCTCCACACAGGGAGAGAGCCGACGGTCATCTACTGCAGGTAACGCACTGACTACGTAAAAGTACCTCACACAACGCCACAACGAAAGATCCAAACTATCACCTTAACAAGCCATGCAGGGAAGATGCGTCACAATGATGAAGTTACGCCACTCGCCATCTGCACGCCCGCACTGTTATGTCTGCTCGATTAACACCTGCGTTTTGTCAGAAACGTGGACAGGCAGCTGGAGGGCAAACCCACTCCTTTCTCTCTACATGCACCCAAAACCCGCACCCATGCCACACACTGGAGATTAATCGTCAGTCAAATTATCTCCCATCTAGAGTAGTGTTTGCCTCAAGCACAATTAAGACAAAGTGCCGTGATGCAAGCTCTCCGATTTCACTTTCAGCGTTGATCCGACGACCGCCCAATCGAGCATCGACAAGCTCCAACTCGTCTCATCTGCTCTCTTCCTGAGAGCATATCACGCTGCCTTTGAAACGTTTAAGAAGTGCAAAGTCACCAGTCGAGCGGTAGTTCAACAGGACAGTGTGGAGCTACGGGACGTGATCACTTTGACCAGACTGAGTTACAGTTTACGTCAGAATCTAATCAAACAAAAAAAAAAAGCTTTCTTAATTTCTCCTCAATCAAAACATATCCCCCTCCGTCACTTTTAAGACATGACAACACTGACAGATTTGAAAAAAACTCAACTGAAAACATAAAGGGAACACAGACAAGTCATCCGAGTCATCATGTCTCAAGTCTTTAACTTTCAAGTCAATGTTGAGTCTCAAGTCTTATATTTTCTGTCGAGTGAAGCTGCAAGTCATCAATACAGTGACCCAAGCCTACATCTCGGCAAAATGCTAATATTTTGATGTTCACAATCATAACGTGCACGATCTTAGCTCAGTGTGTTAGCATGCTAACATATGCCAATCCCTAGAATTCCTGATTTTCAGCTATTTGATCATAAGGTATCAGACAAAAGACCGTTCCATAGAACCGTGCCTACTGCTCGCATGGCTGAAAAGGTTCAGAATCCCGTGGCTAAGATCACACATCCGCCTCAATCTGAGCAGAGAAACACCATGTTAGTGTGTGAATACTGAAGCAATTCATTTCAAATCAGATCTCCCACCTGTCCAACCGCTAAAGGGAAGCACTGTTCTAACAAAGCTGACCAAGTTTAACTGCATTTCACCGTGATGTTAAGCAAACTTTGACAGTGGGGAGGCCACAATAGATGTACTAGAGACAGCAACATAATCTAATGCAACCTTCTCATAAATATGCGTTTAAGCTCAAAGTCTGACAGAGGCTGGTATTGGATCGGCTCTGGTGAGATCATTTTTTCGCAGCTGGAATTTGTTGTGCAGTTGTAGGTATAGGAATGCATTGTATTCAAATCTGTTCCTATTTTTTTGTCCACAACCTACTGTAGTAGTTGTGTTCAAAGGGACAACTTCCCTTCGCCCAAGATTTAAGGAAAAAGAGTGGGAGTGTTTGAACAAACCATGGAAACTATAACAATGAGAGGGGATTCTGTAAGTGTGTGTTGCATGTGTGTGCGCGTGTGCGTGTGTTTTCTCTAAACAAACAAGCGGGGACTTCGGTGTACAGCATGTGAATCCGTGTGTGTGTGCAGAAGTAGAGCAGAGGGCAAGTTACGGATCTCAGCCAACCACCTTGTCTTGGCACCAGATCTTCTTTTGTTGTGGTTCCTGTCAGAAACAAAAGGTCCATATTCCATCTCTTCAACAGGGCCCTAAACCACCAGCCCACTCTGGATTTTACCGGCTTTGATCTAACATCCAAGACCCGACAGGCACATGGTCGGGGCATGCTGACTGGCTATGTGTCTGCATTCGCACCAAAACCAAAGAATTTCCTCTAAAAATGCACTAGAAACTTCTGTAATTTCAAAAACACCGAGCTGCAAACAAAACTGTTTTGATCTGTCCTTGGACGCGGGCCTGGAGTGGGATCCAATGTTGATTTCAAATGCAGGTTTGCTTCCAGGAAGGGTGGAGCGCGCTGCAAAAATCTTCCAAGTAGCCACCAAAATTGCTATGCAGGGGTGACGGCAAGTATTAAGTATTTCCCCGCATTCACCATTAAATATAAGGCACGGATTACTTCACTGCTTTTCTGGTAAGTGTGTACGGTAATTACTGTACATTCAAGGTCAGGACTATTCAACTTAAGAGCTGTGATTACTGTTGTGCTCCAACCAGAACGAGCCCGACCTCACTGACAACAAGGATCGGCCCTGCTGCTCAAGTGTCTATATATGCAGTACATGTAGGTGTGTGATTAACGGAATGGGGAATTAACTGATTTGTGTTCATGTCTATCTAGCAAGTGACTGATTATGATAAAATCTTTCATCATCAATGCACTACGGGGTTTTCTGAGGTCTGTGGAAGACTTAGTTGGAGGTATTTGGCACAGGGTTTGAGGGACCTCACCCAAGAAAATATTAGGTTTTTCAATTTTTAAATCATCATCACATCATTTTGAATCACTATTATTTCTGTGTACAAAAAAAATGAGAACGCTCGACAAAATGAGAAAAACAGCACACTTAAAGCTTAATAAAAAAAAAGTTAAAGACGAGTATTTGGGAATAGATATGGGAAAAATAATGTAGTTAGATGGTAGGAAGAACCCTGCACGAAGTATAAAATCATGTTTAGTGTTTTTGTATGTATAGATCTGATAAATTCCGAGACTGCATTTCGCTGCAAAGGCCTTTGCCTGCCCTTTACTGCCTTTACTTTGATGTGTAATTCTCATCTTTTTAGGAGGATATTAATTGGAAAAACTAAATGTATCTGAAAAAAAAGAGGTGAGGTTCAATTTTCATCCATGATCCTCCCTTTCAGACTGTATACGGTCTCAACAACCATCACAAATAAGGTACGGCAGCCTGACCTGAGAGGCAAAACCCAGGGCAATAAAAGTCTGCAAAGCAATCACTGCCGCCCGCTGCTAAGATTCAAGATTCAGGATGTGGATTCATTCTGGTTGTACAAGACCAGTAGTGTGAAATTCTTTAGCTGAGATAAAATACTCAAAAGAAGTCAATGTAAAGAAAGAAAGCAAGAAGGGATCATAAAAAAGGCCTTAGAAAGAGAACCGGTGAGTGTATTCTTCCTCCATGATGGTATCACAACACACAACAACAGTTAATGTAAATATATGAATCTGCGGCACAATAGAAATGTAGATCTGATATTGTGATAGTTCAAACTGTAACACCAGCGGACAGGCACCTTCTGTTCTGGGACTCAAAAAAAAAAAAAAGCTGTTGCTGCGATCAACCCATCACATGTATCATGTTCGCAAACACCAGCTACAGTCATTTCAAATTTAAAAAGCAGAATAAATCCCAAAGGTTTAACAAAGTCCATATTTGAATAAAAACACACACAAGGAAGGAGTTTTAATTTTAGATAAGCTCTCACATTCAGGCCTCCTTAATTAATCCAGGGCCAAGGCCAACAATCTATTTTGGGACATTATTGGTGCATATTTTCCACTTTGGAGCCAAGCAGCAAGACCTGGGACCAACTCATTATTCATGAACTGTAATTACATTTCCCTCAAGACAGCATTTGCGTAATAACCTGAGTCATTTCCAGCAGAGGTGGGTTATCTGCAGGAGTGAGTTTTAAAAAAACGAACAATGCTTTTCATAAATGGTGAGCTGCAGCCCTCACAAGCCTTATACTCAGGCCCTCTGAGTCACGGCGGCAGCACGGCATTAGAAAGCCTTGTCATGAACGCAAAAAAAAAAAAAAAGTAAGCAGGAGCTACTGACTGAACTGTCTGTAGGTCAGTCGGGACTGACTCGCCGCTAGTTCAGCAGACTAGCTGGCTGGTCGACTGGCTCGGTAGGCTGGATGGCTGGCTCGCCTGTTTCTCCTGCTCTATTGTGGAAGCAGGTCGGGCGCATTGTCTTTGGACAAAGAGGCCATGCACGACCCACAACAAAAAGTGACATCAGCGCAGAGGAAAAAAACAAAAACACTGCAGGGGAGCGAGGGAGCGGAGGAGGAGGGGAGGAGAGCTCCCAGGACATTTCACTCAGAAGTGCAAGGAGGCAGATATTCAGCTCGTTCGAGCCCCAAGCATTATGGGAATGAACTGGTGACACGGGAGACGTTTTACAGCTGAAGCCCTTTATAAATAAAGTGAATATCCAAAACTCCCGTGTATCTACAGGGCGTATTCCAAGAGGGGCAGCAACTAATGACTATTTTTATCATCAATTAATCTAAAAGGATCATTTCACTCAAAAAATAAGAAAGTTCACCCGTCTTTCCATCCGAGCATTAGCAGATAATGACTGAATTTTTCATTTTAGGGTGAACTTGTCCTTTAATATGATAAATTGATTAATTGTTTAGTCTTTAAAGTTCAAAGTTAAAAAAAAAACTGCAAGAGAAGGTCATCACCACAAACCTTCAAACTGCTTCTGTTGTCCAACTAGGACTCCTCATCCACTATCGTAAAGGATCAAGAAAGCAGCAAATCCTTTCTTACATTTAAGAAGCTAAAACCAACAAACATTTGGCATTTTTTGCACGAGAAAGGACCGAAATGATGAATGGATGATCGAAATAGTTGCAGCCTCATTTTCTTTTGACTGACGGATTGGCTGCTCTAATTCCCAGTTGCTTGAACATCAAGCGACTCTTAATGCTCAAAGAACTTGTTTTCTCGGCGTGAAGTGTTTGTAACAAGAGCCACTTTGCACTTCCCGCCAAATTAAAATATTCACACCTCTCGATGGATTCGAGTGCACCGCTTGCCTTCCTTCGAAGAATCTCAGCGCTCCCTCACGCTTGTGAAGCTTCAAGTTTCCCTCTCATCATAAACAAAACAAATTCAAAAATTGAATCACGAATCCACCTCAGCTTTTCAAACACTTTACTCTAACACGCTACTACAGGCTTAGGTGCTGCACAGCTAGGAGGCAATTATTCAATACATGACATACAATCTGCTTGCAAAAACAGCAAACCTCCACCTCCAGATAACAGAGAGCGGAGAGAGGGGAGAGAAGGCCCGCTGACAGGGATTGGCCATTTCTGCTTAATCTCGGAAGGAATTTTTTTTCCAGCAACCCCAGAAGTCCTCAAACGCGATTAGGAGAGGAGAAAGGAAAAGACAGACCAAGACAGGAGGCAGAGAGAGAGAGAGAGGGAGATAGAGAGAGAGTGAGAAGGGAGTCAGAGAGAGAAACAGAGGGAGGAGCAGATGAGACAGAGAGCCACCCCACCCTGATTCCAGTGAAAGCAGGTTAACAAGAGCAAACAAGCTGCCCAGAAATTAGCACTGATGGCAGTTGAGTGCGGTTGGTCTTATTTGCCTGTGTGTGTGTGTGTGTGTGTGTGTGTGTCTGTGTGTGTGTATCTGCGAAGCTTGAGCAGCACAACGACGCCTATTGTCTTACGGCAGACAACAGGGCCGAGGCTCGTGGCCCCGACGTGATGCTGCACTTCATCGACTCTCGCGGCTGTAATGTGAACCTGCACAAATCACTTGTCCACAGGCAGCGTGAGAGCCCAGACACAGAAAAAAAAAGAAGAAAAAAAAAGACATTAAGCACCTTAACTCGATTTCTACTGACACACATCTTGATCAGACTTACTCTCTTCTTCGTTTGCGTGAACAAATGATGCTGCTCTCGACAGAACATCCAGTGGTGTCTCCATGCTTGGACGCCTGTGGGACAGAGGGGAGGGCACGGTGCTGAGAAGGTTTGAGGTGAAATGAGAAACTGTTGCAGCACTTTATGTGAAGGCAGGAAAATATGACATGGGGAAGAGGGAGATTTGAATATTGAGTGTTTGTTTATACATGGCGGGCCCTGCCACCTTTCTTAAGTTATGGAAAAGATACATGTGTTTGAGTCTGTGTTATTACCCCACTAATGTTGTAAATATTAGAAATCCAAGTTTTGAATTTTTACTCCAAAACTACACAATGCTCCTTTAAGAACTGTTTCAAAGGTCTGTTACAATAATGGCAAATTAAATCACAAAAGAATCATTTTGAATTCATCGCAGCGTAGTTATGTCATGAACTGGGCTGGATGACATGGCCTTCAAATTATATCACAGTATTTTTATGCTATATTCACGACACAAACTCAAACATCACACGGTTTTTGACTGAGGGTGAGAATAACAGAGTAGCTCACGATAGGATACGATTCAAGACATGTTGCCCAAGATAATGACAGTATCAGGATACAGCGTCTCTGCAGTAATCGAGGCAGCGCAAGACAATCATCACGGAATCTGTCAAAAGGCGTCAGCTCCCCAGATTTTGACATGTGCTGAGCTGAAACGATGTTTAAAAAAGTGACTGTAACTCATCCATGTCCATGTGGGAATTCAATCACGGTTCTGGAGCTGAAATGTTTAAAGGATGGATGCACCTGCAGAACAGAAAGTTCCACCCCAGGGAGTCACAAAGTTAAACTGTACGGGGGAATCTGTGTAGAGCGCCTGCATGTTTTAAGATATATCGTATTGTATCGTATCGTATCGTATCGTATCGTATTGTAAGAGAAAATGTAAGTAAGTATCTGCTGCTTTTCTTTGTCATATACGAGACTAAATTTAAAATGACATGATAAAGCAAAGAATTCATCAGGAGTTCTGGATAGGGCTGCAAGTTATTGTAAATAAGGGAAACGTGTACTGCAATTATTTTTGACAGAGATTATAATTGAGATATGATTCATCTGTATCTCAAAATATATACATGTGATAATATATCTAAAACAAAATTTAAAAAAAATGTTAAAGGTGCACTCTGTAGTTTTGGTCTAAGAAATTTAAATTAATTGTAATTTCTGCCTAAACAAACTAAATAACCAAACCTTTTTTGATTTCACGACTAACTAAACAAACTGAACTCAAAGGGCAACACAATTTCATCCTCTTTTACTTTGTTTATATGTGGCGGACCCTGCCATGTTTCCAGCTTCAAACAGTGTTCTGGGGACCTTATTAAACAGCTTGTTTATTCAATTATGGAGACGTTTTTTTAAATTATTATTATTCACTCATTATTATTGTAAATGTAAAGATTCTGAGCTTGAATTTTTTTTTCATCTCCAGAAACTACATAGTGCCCCTTTAACACAATGAGATATCTGATGACCAATCACCAGTCATGTGTATATAATGACTTAGTGGGTAAGGGCAGGTACTAAAACAAGTCTGGTGAGTTCAGTGAATTAGATGACTTTCCTGTATATCATATCACGATATAACAATATCCAAAATACAAGAGGATATATATTATCTCATGTCACGATTTATTCACAACATACTGCCCAGCCCTGGTTATGATTATGTCTAAACACATGTATTCTTACATAAAACGCACATCAGTATTGATTCTTTATTTCTTTGCACTACCTGTACTGTTCACAACATACAGAGGAGTTGATTTGCATACAGCTTTGTACGGTGTTGACCATTGCAGATCTAATTTACTGGGCTTACCGGACTGTTCCATTTGTTTTAATACCTGCCCTTACCTAGGTACTCATTATATCCACATTACTGTTGATTATTTAACATCTCATTGTGTTAAAGGGGCACTATGTAGTTTTGGAGAAGAAATTGAAGCTCAGAATTTTTTTAAATTTACAATAATAATGAGGTCATATTAAAAAAAAAAAATTTTAAATCTCCAAAACTGAGAAAACAAGCTGTTCTCAGAGGAAAATAAGGTCCTCAGAACACTGTTTGAAGCTAGAAAGGTGGCAGGGTCCGCCACATAGCAGCAACAATAACAGTGTTGCCTTTTCAAGTCAGTTTGTTTATTTAGTGTATTGAGTCATGAAAACAAATGAAAGAAATGAGCCAATGAGGATCTTTCTCTTCTGATTAACGTTCACAGTGCACCTTTAAGTGATGCAGGACTTTTTCTTGTATTGTAGCATTTGCTTCACTGCTATTATCCTGTAGTTTGTTCTATTATCTCTGACCCTCCTGCATATGTTTGAGCATTTTTATTTATTTTTTTGGGGTTGTCTTACATTGTTTCAGGATCCTTCAGCCTATCTGCGCTATGAGAGGTATTTGTGGATAAGAAGAAGAAGAAGAAAAAAAAACTCTCCGGCGCGCTTCTCTCCCCTCTATCTGCATTCCTCAAATGCCTTTCCCCCGTTTCTCCAGGAAAACAGCGTTTCGAGCGAGATCATTAAAGACTATAGCTTCTGATTGACCTGGAGTACACACCTCAGCCGTCACCGTGCCGTAGCTCCGCCAACACGCACCGTCTGCGTGCCGCGGCGCGCGTAAAAACACTTTTTAACGATCCACTCGCGCAAAACTGAAACCAACTCTGTCCGCAGCAAGTGCGTCCGCTTTTATTCCCACCAGCCTTATCTTTTTCTTTTTTTTATCTTCTTTATGTCAGCGCTTCCTTGTCGGGCTCGCTGAAATCAAAGCCAAGTCACAGCTGTGAGTTGTAGTTTAAGATCGCGAATTGATTGTCTACACGTCTCCAAATCCCCGGGAGGAGAAAGCATATGGCCAGAGAGGGTTTCTTGACGTGGGAAAGTTTGGGAACCCGCCAGCACATCGTGAATGAAATTTCCCCCCTCGGTGTAAGCGAGCGGGTCTGATCTCTCAGCCCCTGACTTCTATCCAAAAGTGTTCCTTTACGCGCTGGTAACTTCACTTAAAACGGGCTGATTTTGCGCCACGGGACTAAACGAAAAACAAAACAAAACAAAAAACGAGCTCACTCCCATCCTCCAAACCCGAAACAATGTCAGTGAGACACAACTTCATGTTCAGCAGCACATACCTCCTTCAAGCGCCACTTTGGTATCGTCCAGTCTGATAGAGTCCGCACAGGAAAAACAAAACAAAAATGAAAAACAAAAATATATCCCACAGAGAGAGTCACGGCAAAACAGCCACGGATGAGTTTGACGCTCCTGGTGCGAGGGGGGGGAGACAATAGCAGCAGAAGCTGTCGGGACTAACTTGGTTGTAGGCTAAACGAGGAAGAGGAGGAGGAGGAGGGGGGGAGGGAAGGAGGGAGGGAGGGAGGGAGGAGGGAGGAGGGCAGGAATGCCTGGAATGATGGAATTCAGTTCCTAGCAGGTGGTGAAAGTGAAGCGCGCTGATTGGAGGAGGGCCGGAGGGATGATATCAGCATATATTATGATAATGAGCGCATTGCATCACATCCTCTGGAGGTGAGGCTGCTGCTGTCACTGTGGTTATTACTGAGGCAGGATGACGCGCTGAAACATTCAGGAGGTGGTTAAAGACAGCTGAATACCTTTACTACTACCACTACTACTACTACTACTCCAGAAGTGCCTTTGAACAAGTCCTCACACAGTATTTAATAGGCCATGTTAACACAGGTAAAGCCTCATAGTAAGTCCTTATAAAATGCTTTTTAACACATTATGTGTTACCATATGAATTCTAATAATAGCACCATAAACACGGTTATTGCTACATTATAAGATATTTATAAGAAACTTCACAGCTGATAGACTGTTAAAGACTTATTTGTTTACAATAGCACCACAAACACATGTCATGACTTTAATTAACATACCGATGATGTCATTATTAAACTTTACTAAGCTTTGTGTTGCTTTTTTATGGTAAGGAACACTTTATTCTGCATGTTTTGGCAGTTAACTATCAGCAGCTCTTATCAACAAATGACTGTGCTTTTTGCAGCTAGCACATTTAAAGGGAGAACAACTGCTTATTAAGGTTATAAGATCCTTTATTGTGCGCTTATTCATTGTTATATTCGCAGCTCCACAACAACTGCATGAACAAGTTTTTTTTCAAGTGCTTATAAGTGTCTTGTAATCTAAAAATACATATGTTTTAATACTTCATTTAATGATTACAGAGGTATTTTAATGTATGAACTTATGCTTATTAAAATGATTTTAATATACATCTTATATTCCACTCATGAAATGCAATTTATTTATCTAATACAATAGTTTTAATTATACTTTGCAGATTAACATTTTGAATTTGAAACAATGATCATCATCTAAAAAGATGTATTGTGTAGATTAAACTAAGAGCATAAGAGAAAACAAGCTTAATGCTGCAGGGATGCATCATGAACAATTGATAAACTTACAAGGGGTCCATTCTGCCTGCATTGTAAACAGAGTACTGTACTTGTGTCTGATTCGGTTTTCAACTCGAAAGTTAAATGACACTGTTCAGAGAAAAATTAAATAAGGAAAGGCGTTAAAGATGAGCTAACAACATGAACACAAGCACTCTGTTCTCTAACTTTCTTTGCGGCATTGATGTGTCGATGAGAAATATATTGGTGATTTTATTCTTTACTTTCAATTTTGTCTTGATGACACTGTGGTTGGTTGTGTTTGCAGTCTGCGTGGAATTGCAAAAATGTTGACATGAAGCGTGCGGAAAGAAGAAGGCATGTGTGGTCAGGAAACTGTACACAGCGTACACACAGCACACACTGTACACAGACATTGATAAAAAGAAATGCGGTAAAGGCTGGTAGATTACTGGTGAGAGAAGAGAGCAGACGAGATCGTACGAGGTGACGCGGGTCTACTTGGAGATGATTCATGTGTCCGTAACTGAAGACGTTCTGCAGTCTGACTCATGATGTAGGAGCAAATGAAAAGGTGGATTAAAAAAAAAAAGCAAGTGATGGCACCATGAAGTAACTGGTCCAGTAAGACCCTCATCATTTTATAACCAACCTCACCACAGCACTGAATTAAATGTTCACTTCTTTTTTTTTTCTCTTTCGGAAATGTTGGATTATGAGATGGGAAATGAAAGCAACAATGATGTGATTGACCTTATTGTGGCCTTATTCTACATTCCTCATTATACCTAGTATGCTATTAGAACATCAAAAAGAGAAAAAGGCCAATTATTTTTTTGACAGCTTTCACTTGATTTTTACTTGTAAAGTAACTAAAACTAGAAGAGCAAACTAGCAACATTTTAAAAAGACTTCCTTTGAAAACTTACAATCACAATCACGTTTGCTCTTCATTCATCCGACTGGTTAGAAGAGCAAGAGAAAACGACAATGTGTTGTATTTTGTTGTGTTGTTTTGAAAAAGAGGTGTCATGATTTATTAATAAATCTATTTCATCATCACTTAACTAGTGGTTAAGTAAGTTGAGTTGGTAAAGCCAGGTAAATCCTAATTGCTAGATGCAAAAACACACATATAGTATCTTTTCCTACTACGACAATTAGCAAAGCTGCAGTGACTAAACTAGAAGGGAAAGTTTGAGCTGGAATTTCAGGCGATGATGATGTTTAAAAACAGACTCGAGGATATCATGATGTCTAACAATAGACCAACCAAACTTCTTTTATGAAATATTTCTTCACACTGTGGATTATAAAAATACTCATTCATCACAGACACTGTTGTATCAAATAGTTTATTACTGTCAACCCATTTCTTATTTACAGCAAGTCACTGTGAATCAATGCATTTTCCCATTGAAGACCTCCGGTTGTTGATATGAAAAGCTCATAAAAACAAAGTGGCAGAGAGGTGAAGAGAAACAGGTTAACAACGAGGGAACATTTCAACAGAAAATAAATGTGATCCGTTTTTGTTTTTTTTACTCTGTGAATACTGACAGAAACAAACGCGGTTAAAAGACGAGGATGACAAGTGTGCGCATTACATGTAACACCAGTCCACAGGTAAACAGTCGTCTCTCAACACAGAGAAGGTAATAGAGAAATATTGTCTTTCAGCATCTTAGGTATCCATCACCTTTGCTCTTAGCTTTAGCTCCATTCGCATCGAAAATGCACGGAAACACTTGCCGTTATTCAAAAGACGGCAGACGACACACAAGTCTTTTCTTCATTATACTTGTGGCAGGCTGTGCTAACTCACTGTGTGCTGTGGCTCGAGATGTAGCCAATTCAGCAGTTCCTTCGCCAGGCACTGTAGTCATTATCCAGAAAAGTCCGGTCTGTAGCACCATTAAATGTCAGCCATGATTCAGTCAGCCCGGTGAAATGTCACCCGCTTTTTCTACTACTTTTATGAACTGTGTATAAAGGGCAGTTGTACAGACAGTTCGACACTATTCAAACACAGACTTTCATCTGGTAAGTGAGAGGATAGCAGAGTGATAGGACCAGGGAGGCGAGCGTGCGACGGCTCCAGCCGCAGTTTGTTTCAGGGTTACACTCAAAGGAGAGGTATAGAGGGAGACAGGCTTCTGGGAGACGGACAGAATCAGGACATCTGCGAGACAGACGGCTTCCTCCTCCAACCCTTCCACATCTTCATCAGTTTCTTTGAGCTGTACGACACCGTCTTCCACATGCCTGGGGAAGAGCCGGACACACAGAGCACTGAACGTCAACAACCACATCAGAAGAAAAAGATGTTTCTGCATTACACAAGTTAAAACACAGGTTGAAAAGCTTAATTTGTCCAAATCGTCCATTTTTCTAATCAAAGGTGCAATATGTAAGAATTTAACTGAAATTATCAACAGATCGTGAAGAAATCACATTTTCGACATTTCTGGAAATAAGGTTATTCATCTCCTTATTGACAGTTCAATGAGAAGATCAATACCACTGTCATATCTGTAACAGTAAATATTAAGCCATCATCTGTTAGCTTTACTTAGCATGAAAAATGGAAACAGGACATAGCAGGACTCGAGCTTATGGTAGAGCGCTGAAAAGTGTCGCTCAACATAAAATGACATGTATTTTGGGGACGCTGTCATATTTTTTATTTTTAGCCGTGTGATTGAGTAGTGTTACAAACATCGACACAGAGATAGTTCATTCAACCTCTTCGTCCACATAAGCAGCTGTCTGTCAGCAGCAGCTTTTAGAGAGCTTAAACAAACTGACTGACAGCAAACATCACTAAGCCAAACTATTTTTTCATGTCAGCTCCACTGGGACAAATCTTCAGCGCTCCTTTTTATTGATTCATTGATTCTATTTCCCAGACCGCTGTAGGGAGGCGAGGGGATTCTGCCGCTAACATGCAGACAGGGAGCTGATCGATTAAAAACACAAAGCCGGATATATGTTGTAGTTACAGAGTTGTCTGTGGATTAGGGGGTGACCAATATGGTTTTATCAGGGCTGATACCGATATAGGTTATAAGTAATCCAGGAAACCGAAATTGGAAAAAAAATACAAATCTTAGTCTAAAAATTGAAAATAGTCAGCGATGGAATGTAACCAAGTAAAGTACTGTGCAGCGTTCAGGTACCTTGCTTCAGTATTTTTGATATAATGAAAGAATGTAATCTGCTACTACTTGTGACATCAGATAGTGTTGTGGAAAAGGAGACCACAGAGCTGTGATGGTTAACAAAGAAAGGAATCTCTTAATTTTATCGGCAATCGGACACATAAAACCCTGATAACGATAATAATAAACTGCTGAATATCGGCCAGACTGATAATCGGTCATCCCCACTGTAGACTACGCTCTATTAAAGGCAAGCGGAAAGAATGTATAAAAGGGAATAGGTCTCTGGTTGCCATGTAAAGCTTTTTGCTGAAGCATAAATAGAAAGCAAAAAGTGTTGAGCTCCCATCATAAATCAGGCTCGACTCTGTCTAGAGGTGACAAAATCCACCTTTCAGCACCTTAAAACCATAAACTGTAATCTTCACACCTCAGTTTTTTGTAATTGTAATTAGCTTGAGAGGTGCTGGTACTTGAAGACAGAGACAGGCTAGTTGTTCCCGCCTGTTTCCTGTCTTTATGCTGAGCTAAGCAGCTGCAGATTTAGAATGCAGACATCAATCAATAACTCCTAGCAAGAAAGCAAGTGTATTTCCTAAAATGTCAAGCTATTCCTGAACAAAATGAGCTATTCCCCCTAAACAACCTTTACTGACACAACTTGACAATATATAAAGCAGGATGTTGCCATAGTATCCAAACAGAAGAAAAGAGTGCCTACCAGCTGTGGCAATGCCTTTGATGCTCTGTGTTATACTGGAGGTTTTCACGATAGATGAAATACCTGAGGAGGAACACAAACATGTTGTAGAAAAATGAATGTCTCATCACTCTGCAATTTAATTTAATGACTGGTAGTTATGGGTAGAGGCTATCAATCAACCTCACACAAATAAAACTGTTTTTTTTTTCTTTCTGCAACAAAGTGATGAAATCTGTCAATCCACACACTTGTTATGGGTAAACATACAAATTCTGAATCATTTAAATTTTGCTTCAACATGACTCATCTTGGAGCTGATGGGCCTTGGCCGCCATTGGAGGACATGTTTATTTGATTTACTACTTGTTTATGTATTGTACATTGACTCAGGAGATGTTTTTGGCACTGTATTATACTGTGTTAGTGTGTGATTCCTCCCATTATTCATTTGTCACATAGTCATACCTTATTTAATATTCGCCACACGTGATAAGGACCGTGATCGGTACATGCACTGTATCTCGGATAGAGTGTTTTTTAATAAAACATCTGGGAGTGATGGCTTTCTTTGTCCATCTATCACTCTCTCTTTCCTCTGCCAGTCGAACCATCATCATGCATCATGCCGGGAGAACATATCACAGAGTAGGTTGTGTTCTTAAGTCCAAACCTTGCTGTATGACAGCTCCACAGTCTGGGTCCTGCGCGACCTGCAGCAGGATCTCCTCCACGTCTCGGTTTTTCCCCGGAGGATCCACCAGCTTTGTGATCCTTTGCTGCAGAGTCCGAGGCAGCGCCATCAGCTGGATGAACTGGCCCTCCGGGCTTTTGTCCACCTGCAGGCGCACAAACAAGATAAATTAACAAAGACACAATCAGTGCCTGAAACTATTTTTTCCAGTTTTTTAGTTTTAGTGGGGACATTTTTCATCATAACAAAGATAATCCATTCGGTCTTCACTTGCTTGGATGGGTCAGAGTAGAAAAATATGTTTGTGTAGGTTCTTGCAGACAACAACGGAGAAATTGGGTTGATTTGTGGACCTTTCACATGTTTGTGTTGCTGTAGTTAGAAAATAGTAGGTACGGGATGTGACTTTAGCTCTACGAGTACGTGTCCAGCCGTTTAACTGCATGTTATCACAGCCGCAATATTTGTGGTATGTTAAAACACTTATGACAGTAGTGACGGTATTGCAAAATCCAATGTCGTAGCAGAATGTGAC
Organism: Diplodus sargus; assembly: GCA_903131615.1. Lineage (NCBI taxonomy): Eukaryota > Metazoa > Chordata > Actinopteri > Spariformes > Sparidae > Diplodus > Diplodus sargus. The sequence goes on along the minus strand of CAEMYA010000098.1, from coordinate 486,484 downwards.
ACCGGTGACGGTGATGAGACACCGCCCGCCCCTCAAACATATCTGTGGCATTGCTGTGCTGCAATATCTTGTTATTCAATCACTGGAGTGAGTACATGTATATTTTCATTTACCCTCAACTGCTTCCCAAAGTTTGTTTCAGGTATTAATCGAAATTTCAGCGAAGGTTTGACTCAGATGTGCCTTCTGGTTGACTGCATGTCAGTCTGCAGCTGGTTCAGGCATGTGTGACTTCTGCTGCACTGTCTAATGACGTACAAGGGCACTAAGGTATTTAACATGTGCAGGGCTCACAGCGCACAATCCCCCCGAGCACCATTTACTGCAAAATGTGTTACTTGTGTTACACACACACAAACACACACACCATGGTGTTTCATGATGGTGTGATGATAAGTATTTTCTTAGTAGAAGTAGGAGTGGTGTTAACAGTTTAATAATAATAAAGAGGATATGTAACCTCACACTACAAAAATGGAGAGGTACATTCATTCCTGACATTCAGTATGTAAATGTAGACAAACCCATGTCTTACATGTTGTACTGGTTAATACTGTGTGTTAAGCAGGTAACACGGCAAAATGCCAAGACAGTCACACCCCGTTTAAATTGTACTACCGAGGCTGCGAGGACACTCTGTACTGTTCAAGACAAACCTCTGTTTCCTTTTGAATTTCGTCTTTGTTTCATCGACGAGGCGTGACACAATGTCTTTCATGGCTGTTATTGCAAACCATGTGTGCTTGGTAACATTCCTGTAGCCATTTTTTGTGTAAGTTCAGAGGATTTTGGACGTATTATTACTTACTTATTACTATTATTATTACAACGCTGAATAATGAGTGTTAGGTGAACAGAGGCATTACTGTCGATACAGCACACACTGAACTACTGCGCTAGGTGTGTGTCCTGTGCATTTGTGTACATTTCGTCTGTCACCTCTAGTTTTCCTTGCTGTGGTTTGTACACCACCTGAGGGCAGTCCCGCAGGATGTTGCTGTACAGAATCCGGAAGTGCTGAATGTTGTCTTTGACGATATTGGCCACCTTGGATTTATCTTCTCCAATCACCATTCGGAAATCCCCTGGAAGACAAAATGCTTTCCCTTAAGTTTGATATAACTGATTTAATATAATAACATATTCTTTCTGGTATGAAACTTATGATGGTGACCTAACACTCATTAGCTCTTTATTCATGGCGTTGACTGCTGCTTCTGTAGGTCAGGAACCTTAATGCTATATCTGAATCATTTTGGCCCATTGGAAGAATTATAGCCAAAAAAGGAAAAGCCCCAAAAAACTGAAGAAATGCTATTGCCTTATTTAAGATTGATCTAGTCTTATCCGTCTGTTTTTTATGTTTATTTTCCCTGTTTGTTGTGTTTTTCTGTCTTTGACGGGTCTTCCTTAGAAAAGAGATTTCTGCCTCAAGGGCCTTAAAAGTGAAATAGATGTTTAACAAATACACATAAACACTCCCATTGTGAGCACATTTTCAGCATGGAAACACTTGTAGGATCAATAGAAAGGAGAGCATTAATCAAGCTGCTTCAAATCAAATCAATTAGTTCTGTGTCTTGAAATTCAAGCGCCATCAACCAACAGCAGCATGTTGGATTGCATTAATGTTCAAAGCTTTTTAGAACCACACCGGCACGGTCGCTATTTGTAAGAAAAACCACAAGCTTTGGTCCCTGCTGACTCATTCGTCTTTGAATAACAACGATAAGAGGTGTGTGTGGGAGAGAAAGAGAAAAAGAGGAATTATTTTCATTTCTGTGTCTGTGTGTACTGAATATATCAGTGTTTTTTAATGCAAGAGTCTTAGAGTCGTGTCCGTATTTGATGTGCTCAGTTCTTTGTAGCTGTGCGGTTGAATTACCGGCATAAGAGAGACCGGCTATCTGCAGGAAGAGGTCTTCCTCGGTGAAGCTCTCTGGCAGCATGAGGAAGGAGGCTGTCACAGCACTCTTCAGGTTGGCCACCAGAGCAGCGCGGAGCTTCCCGTTCTCACTCTGCGCCAGCATTTTCACCTGCACGAGAAGACATCAAAGCATGCATGCACAAATATGAGCATGCATGTAAAAACATTTGAGCACATACACTTTAGTGAAAATTAGGCAAAGATTTATGTGCAAGAACTACAAGACATTCTACCTTTTTCTTCATATTTTGAATATATTTTATTGTTATTTGACAAGAAACCTCACATATGTAATCAAATTTGTACATCTCAGCTTTTCTTACTGATCCAAAACAGTGTGACTGCGGCACTGACCGGTTTGTGAAGGCGTCCAGCAACGTACATGGTCTTCCAGTGCATTAGGTCATCTATCAGAGCCTCTGTACTAATCACACCATATTTGATTATCTGAAAAGAGGATGAAAAGATTTCAGTGTGTGGTTGATAAAGTCAAGCCAGACAAAAAAAAACAAAAAAAAAACAAGCTTAGATAAAGTTTTAGAAGCCAGATATGACAAAGTCTGTCCATGCTCAGACCCAGCAGCAGTCTTATATTACTTCTGCCAGTTGAGATTATCTACGGTCAAAACAAACAGTGAAGGATTACAAAAGCGGATTCCTATCAAAAGCCATCACACAGTGAGAAACTACGGCTGCTTAAACAACACGAGAGGCGATTTCATTATTGAATGATAAATGAACAGCTTCAGGAACACAGAAAGGAGGTGAAAAGAAGTAGAAGGTTGCTGTGGCAAAAGATGCAGATACATAAAAACTAAATTTACCCTCCCGTCCACAGGCACCAGCGTGTTGTAGTATACGGAAGCCCCGTGTTCATTTTGTATGGAGCTGATCATCGTGGGCCCCAGCAGCTTGAGGATGGAGTAGTGTTTGCGATTCTGCAGCAGATTCATGGTGTGCCACGTCACTGGGTCGTCCACCGCAATCACAAAGTCCAGCATGTTCTTCTGTTAATATAAGGGGTAAACAGAACAGGGAACATCTCATCATTGCATACAATACAATTTACAAGGATATAGCTGTAAATTCTAACATAGTAGTCGGTTGCGAGCAATAAATTCAAGTGGGACGAGGCAGAGTGGTCGTCCATTGATTGGAAGGTCAATGGTGATTGGAGTCTTCATGTCAAAGACTGGGCAAGATAATGAACTGAAATTTGCTCCTGAAGGCAACGCCAGCAGTGTGTGAGTATGTCTGTGAATAGGTGAGTGCTGGCTTGTGTTGTAAAGCACTAGAAAATTGCTGTATGAATGCAGTCCATTGTTCTGCTTCTATATTTGTTTATCTTTACTTTTTGTTTGTTGCCCTTTTCTTGTTTTTCTATTATTATTTTTGGTTGCGTACCATATTTCTTCGAGATTCTGTACTTTTACTAAAGAAAAACGACAAATAACATTGCCAATAGGGATGCTGGATATATATAAGACAGATAAATTATCAGCCCAATAATGGGAAATGTACATTATCAACAGTTATCAACAATTCTAGCCAATAAATTGAGCCGATAATACATAAGCCAAATTGCTTTTGCTGACTTAACAAGTGCAGCAACTACACACATTGACAAATTGTTTTGTGAGCAGCTAATAAACACAGAGAGGAAGAACAACCACCACACTGTTGTCGTGCTCATAACGCCGAACTGATGCAGCTGTGTAGAGCCACGCAATGAAGCATGAATAAAACACATGAATGCTCTACAGAGAAGGAAAATATTAAACATGACATCTTATCACAGCCTTGGAATATCAAATAAACCATCTGTGCTCACTACATCTGAGATGTGCATGAAAAAGCATACATGTGTTGTTTTCTATTTCTATCGGTTGGCGTGTCAGCTGAAAAAAAATCCATATTGTGCATCCTTAGTTGTAAACAAAAAAAAGTGTTGAATAAAACTCTTCAAATGTAACAACAATTCTATTATTGTGACATATGTGTGAAGAGTTTTATTAGATGTAATGCATAACAGTTCATTTTACTGAAAACAATGATGATAACACTTTAGTAAAGATATCTGGGAAATTGTGATCTTAATATTTACATGCATATTAATATAGAGACATTGATTTCAAACACCCACAGTGATATAGTAGTATGATTTCCCATATGTAGATCAAAAATTATATTGACTTCAACCACACTGGCCACCTCCTCATGTTTTAAAGCCTAAACAATATCACATTTTTTCCACTGTTGACTGACTGAAGACAAACAAACAAACAAACAAACAAAACTAAAATGCAAAAGAAGTAAAGAAGTAAAGGAAATACAGCAGTAATAAAGCGTCTCCTTTTCGTAAACTGGGTCATCAGGGCTTTTTTTTATTAGAGCATGTGCAGTGTAAATTGCCAAAGATGTGTTACTGTGGTCCAGTTGACTTGGAAGTGCAAGTTAAACGTCATGAGCCGAGTTTGGAAACTGTCAGGGCAGCTGTCACTAACCTCCATTTGACCTTGGCTGGTCCCGTGTTGTTTGAAAACGCCAGATCCATAGGCAAAAGCTAAACTGATATCCTGAGGGAACTGCGACAAAATCCTCCTGTACACCACACCGGTGCTGTGCAAAGCTGAAAGAGTCATTTTGAACTAGCTAGGATAGCTTCCCAGCAACGACACAAGCGTGTTTATCAGCGGGACAACCGGCTAACTAACGTATAAAACGAAGTTGCGGACATATAACCTATGAGATACATTTCAGACTAAGAGGCTCGATGCCGATAAACAAGACAACAGCCACCACATCGCGCTAAAATGATCAGTTTTAACGTTCAACTGCGTCTTTCAAGTCAGTTTGGGTCAACTGTGCGCTTGACAGTCGACTAAAATATACGTCACATATTACGCTGCGAGCTGGGGGCTCATGGGAAATTGAGTCAGAAATGCAAGGTCAGCGACTGAAGTCGTTTAACTGCCGTAAAAGACGACATAAGGATAATTCCGTGAGTTATTGTGTATGTAGCTACTTCTATGATTGGATACAGTCGTTACATGTCAATTAGAAAGAAAACTGATGCTTTTAGATACTTTGAGTAAAACTCTCACATTGTATCAGCTCTCAGTTTAGCCAGCAGAGGGTGGTTGTCGACCAAGTTTAGCTAGGTGAACGTCAGGTAATTCTGTTTTTTGTGGATAACAGTGCGTTAGAGATGCTAACGGCAACAACAACAGTCAGTATTTACTGTACGAAACAGTGTGAAAGTACTATCAAAAGAAAAAGTATCCATACCATCTACATATAGCATATATATTTCCATCTCTATTGGCAGAAGTTTATCATAATTGTGAGAGAATTTGAATACAATATAACTATTCAATAATTTACTGTAACTAAATACATTTACTCAAGTGCAGTTCTTTAGGTCCAATCTTGAGGTACTTTTTACTTTACTAGAGTATTTCCCATTTCTGGTACTTTATACTTTCACTCCACTGCATTTGGAGGCATATATATATATATATATATATATATACAGCACATATACATGTGCTTATGACACTGAGTGACTTTCACCTCTGCCAAAGTAATAATATAACATGATAGCACATTTTCTTTTCTCTCTTTTTTGTTTTTGTGAGAATAGAACAGATGCCATAAAAGTTTGGGCTGGTGATTCAGTGAGGTTTGTTTTCAATTATCTGTTTTGTCTAAAGTTCGTATTGCATTACACATCTTTGATCAATAAGATCAATAAGAATCAAATCATTCTGACATGATCATGATGATTTATGCTGTCAGGATCCAGACCTTCATATTTAGCAGCAGTGTGTTGGGCTCGAAGTTCTAGAGAAACTGTGAAAGAAAGGCGTACTGTATTGATACCTGACATGAAAAGAGAAAAGAAACATCATTTTATACAGTATTTGACATTGGCTTGTTAACTCTCATTTTGCTTTAAACCAATTGCTTAAAAGGACATTTGTGAAAGTGAAATGAATCTTGACTGTGAGATTCATTTTAAAATACTAAAAGCCAAAAAGCATGTGAGGCCATGATCAGACTTCACCCTGCATCAGTCACTTGGCTTATTGGCCCGATGCTCACATCTATTTGAATGAATTGGTACTGAATGTAGATTCGTGACAGTTAGCAATATCTCTGCAGCTCATTATGAGATTGTCAAGAGCAGGATAAATATTATCTTCTCCATAATTGCCAAGAGCCATCTTTCAGCCAAATGAATATTAATAAGGTCACTAAATCCTCCTGACGAACAAGCTCATCCACTCTTGCCTTAATTCAGGAACAATGAAGCACCAGTAGAAGTAAGAATGTTCCATTTGTTCATCCTATGCTGCATCATGTACATATCGAAATAACGCTTGAGATGCTTTCTGTTAGTATCCAGGTTGTTCTTCCTGCCTACAATTTATAATCAGTGTGGTTTACTTGGATAGGGATGGAGCAATATTTGGTTTTATTGCTAAAAGCAATAAAAAAGACTCATGAGAAGTTGATCAAGGTGAACTTCCAGTATTGGGATTCTGTGAATCGGAACTTATCCTCCCTTAATTATTTTGTGGCCAGATCACCCACCCCTGAATTTATTGTTATATTTTTGATTTTCACAGCAAATATTAAGAAAGGACTGCATGCAAACGTCTATTATTGTTTTGTCCATTTAGTCTATTCCAGTTTGCACCATTCTGAATGACTCATTAGTTTTCATTAGTCACTAATTTATTAGGATGTGCTCAATGAAAAATGAGAAAATGAACATAAGTAGAGAGGGCATCACTGATTACAGACAATGCTACAGCAAGGTTGATTTAAATCAGTGAAAGTTATTATTGGAGGAATTCATTATTAATTTAACATCCTTTTTCTTCTTTCAGTCTTTGTGTCCAGTCTGTCCAGCAGCACCCAAAGAAACTCCTGGGAAACCAACAAACCAAAGACGGTCGGCAAAAACAAAATGCAAATTTCAAAAAGCATGAAAGGTCTTAATCACGCATTGGCATATGCTTGGTATGTCATATCTAAAGACATGGTGCCATTTAAAATAGCTGGAAAACCCCAGAGGACCGCACTGCTGATAACATCATTGATACTGTTGAGAACATGCTTCAGAAAATGGAGAGTCAACGAAGAGCAATTATTGTTCATCATTACAGATAATGCTGCAAATATGCAAAAGATGCTGTCAGAGGCTGCTGCCGCCCTGTCGAGGGGTTTGTGAGAAAGAAATCTGAAGGCTAAGCAAGCCTCTCTGGAGCTGCCACTGAAGTCATTTATCCATGATGTGGTTATTCAGTGAGTATCAACAAATCACCCCACATACACCCCTCTCTGATCTAACATTGTATAGTATATGAATATATCATCAACAAAAAGCAGATAATAATATTGATAACAATTGTTTTTGTTTGTTGTTTGCATGTGTGTGTTCTTTCGACAGGTAAGACAGAGGTTAAGATACGCCTATTTCATCCATTGAAGCAGATGAGGCCACATTGCTGTGGTTGAGTGGCCATGCAGGAGATATTACCTCAGCTTTCCAGGGCAGCATAAAGGCTTTCTACCCACACCTGCCGCCAGTGTTCCTTCTGAGAATTTTTTGTTCCGGTGGGCACATTCTCACACCTCAGCTAGCACAACCAAAGCCAGAAAAAAAGTGTACATGCTGACATTTTTTTTATACTTGCTCTTAAATCTATCTTGAAAAGGACCATGGTTGGGCAAACGTCACTCTCTAGGCCACAAAGCTGTAATGTTGGGTAACTGTATTACTTACGTCAGGGGTAGATGATATTTATGAAGATGATGAAATTATCGTCTGTACCATTTGGCAATATAGCAGATAAGTGACAAATGATGCCTGATCAGTGGACACCTTTTGAACCACTAAGTGGTTCCAATTAACCTGTCTGCTATTGGAACACAATAGCTATCTAACATCTCCTTATAATACTGAGTGACTTCAACATTACTTTTAACCTTACTGGAGAATGTGACAACTTTACATTTAGGGCATTTACTTAGACTTAGACTTAGAAAACTTTATTATCCCCCTGGGGGGCAATTTGGCGTGCAGCCAGCAAAGCACACACAAAAATGGGGTACAAACAAAAACAAAAACAACAACAAGCAATAGCTTTTGTCAAAAGCGACTTACAGTAGTGACTTACCAGCACATCAGGAGCAGTTTGGGATTCAGTATCTTTCCCAAGGACATTTCAACATGAAGACCAGGGGAATCAAACCAGCGACCTTCCAGTAACAAGATGCTGGCTCTACCCCTGAGCCACAGCCGCCCCCTTTCCTCCCCCCTTTAAAGACTGGGTTGCTGCTGAAAAAGGGATAATTGAAAAGAATAGGAAGAAATGGCACAATGAGGCAACACCAAGAGGATAAAATCTAAAAGAAGATGAATAAAATGGGATCAACACAACAACAACACGGAATGGGCAGCCAACACACTGAGGGCTTGAGCGCATGCTCAAAAATGAATGGCTTCCAATTTTGACAACTGCAAAACTGATGCTCTGAATGAGACCCTGCAGGAGTTTTATGCCGCTATTCAGTCCACCAAGGCAGGAGAGGAGCAGCCTCGGGAGTGAGGGCTGGTGTAAACCATCGTTTCACAAAATTCAATGTCATGACGGAAACCAGATTCAAGACCAGAAATGTGGTGTTTAAAGCCCCACTTGAACATTATGGGTGTAGCTGTAAAGATTCCAGCCTCCACTTTCCCCCAGATCACTGTGCCTGACCTTCAACTAATTAGAAACTCCACTGCTCCCCATACAGCCCATGGCCGGGTAAGCAAAGTTTGGCTTGACATCCATTTGTGTTTAGCTTGGCGTGAAAGGGAAGGCAACTGGGAGCTAACCATGGCATCTTTCATCCTCCAGTAAGATGAAGATGAGGTCGAATGTGTCAGTCTGGCGCCAATCCAGAAAAACAGAATGACCCAGAAGAGGAGAGCCTAAGAGGTTTTATGTTTGCCAGGCCTAGAGAATCCACTGTGTATGAGCGTGTGAGCTGAAGGTAAGTGCAGACTTGGATGATAATTCTCTGTTGGCCTATCTCTATGAGACCCATTTTCTTCCACTGTTGATATAAAACAATATGTAAAATGATGACAAATGTTATTTAGAGCTATTTTAAACGCCCCAACACCGACCCACTATTGCAAATTTTTGGATCTGACAGATTTTGACCAACATTATCACTTGGGAGTCACGTTTCTGGCCACCTGACGAATCAAAGTCCAATATTTACTTTCCTTTAGCTATGTTTTGTGTCCACCAAGTCTGGAGGGAAATATCTGGCTTGAGCTACTAAATGTTCCACTATGTTCACCAGCTTGTCGCTAACTGTGTCTGGCTGCCATTAAGTGCTGAGCAGGTAGGGGAACAGTGGGTTTCTTCACCAAAAACAGCTGCCTGCTGTGGCCGATAATGAGACCAGTGAGAGTAAACCAAAACAGTGAAGTTACAGGCTGGACAGCTCAACAGTGAGCTGGGAGCAGCAGTTTTATGGCATAATTCCCTATAAGCTTATCACTACAAGCCCTTTCACATGTTGTTTTCATTTGATACATATAAGAATATGTACTATAGCCACTTTAAGGAAACCACACAATATAGTTCATATGTGGAAATTAAGGACTTACGCACCATTTGTACTCAGTTTCTTTCCAGTGCATCATTTAGGCACAGGGGGTAGCGGTCTTAATACACCTGATTTCACAGCTTTTCTGGTATTCGAGTCCAACCACTCATCTGCTTTTGTAAAAGCTTGTGAAAGAGCAGTAAACCGGTTGCAAGTAGACAGGAACAAAGGCTCGTAAATATATATTGCTAATCACGGTGAGAATCCCTCAATCACACCTCAATCTTTCCTCACAGTGTTTGTGTGGGCCAGTGTGAAAATGGCTGAAGTGATTGGAATGAAAAGCAAAGGCTGTATTTGTAACTTTTTGTTTGGAAGGAGAACTAAGAAAGAGACTAATTAAATTGGATCAATGATTGCAATGATTGCGCATTGATTTTCCAATTAAAATCGATTTGAGCAATGCTTCTTGCGTATTAGTCTGAAAGTGGCACATGATTTACAGCTTACAGTGCCTGCCCCTGCTTTTGAGCGGCTGCCTCAGGAGCAATTAATTTAGATATCTACAGCTTTGATAGGTTTGCTGGCAACGACCCAGAGTGCAGATCAGCCTGCAGTTAAGGGCTGCTGTTAAAATATAAATACCTGTCAGTCTCTGAGTTCTGCAGGCATATGATGATAAAACTATAAGAAGGGGAAGACAGATTATAACAAAAGCTCACTTGACAGTAATGTGCCACCCTGCACATATCCTGCCTGTGTGGATAAAACCCTGATACAAACACACACACACACACACACACATACACACCCACACACACACACACACACACACACACATGCACTTACTATGAGAATCTTTTCAGCTTTCGCATGCCTGTTGCCATGGCGATTGCCATTGCTGCCCATGCCTAGTGAGGGAACATGAAAAGAAAATGCACCATTAACCACACAAACAGACACATACTTCTGCAGATGCACGACTGCCCGAGGGCCCCATAAGGGGAGACAAACAGAAGCTTCCTTTCCTATCTTACTCCACTGAAGGTTGTGTTGTCACTGAGCATGGAGTAAGTCCAAAATATTCATAATAGGGAGCCAGAAGCAAGTGAAAGCGGGACTAAAACATTTGATGAATTAAGACACAGAGTGACAATGTTGATATTAACACTCCAGTGTCAGTGAAATTGCCATTAAATCATACTTTAGGTTTGAATAACTATGTCCAGTCTGGTAGCGGTCACCAAAAGACTGAGCAGACTGATCTGCAAGGCCAGTGACATAGTGGGGGTGGGGCTGGACTCTCTGACGGTGGTGTCAGAGAGGAGGATGCTTTCCAAGCTGCATGTCATCTTGGACAAAGACTCCCATCCACTCCATGACGTGGTGGTCGGCAACAGGAGTGCATTCAGCACTAGACTGATCCCACCAAGATGCATGACAGAGTGCCACAGGAAATCAGTCCTTCCTGTGGCCATCAAACTGTTCACCTCCTCGTGTCAGGCACTCTGAGTCAATAGGAGGACTGTGGACGCTTTGTTTCTCTCTTTTGTGTTTGTATTGAGTTGACAAACCAAATAATGGGCAGTAATTATGCCGAATAATGTGCAGTAACCCATATTTCAACTATAGTATTAGTTATTACACTGTATATTAGAATGTACATTTCTTATTTTTTTATTCTATTTTTATTATGCTCTACTATTTAAGACTTTTGAATCGGGCAGCTGTAACACAAGCAAGTATTTCTGATTCTGATTCTGATAACTTGCGTAATGGAACATATGTAAAATGCGTGACCCATAGAACCACCCCAAGCGCCACCCAGCTCTGTCTTCTTTGCTCTTTATACTACCGCACTAGAGGGGCACTTAACAAAATGCTCACCTACAGCGTCAAACTTAGAGCTATAGAGTCACTGACCAGGCTCCTATGTTTGACACTAAGGACTGGCTGAACATCCACAGGTGACTGCTGTGTCAATAAGTATTCAATTCAGGTTGATTCCCCCAGAGGAAAAATGTAGGCGTTGCTGGAATGACAATAAAAATTGATAGTCAAAATATACTTCAACTTCAGCCACTGCACATTAAGTAGTCTGCTCCTCAGCCAGCTCACAATTGTGTGGAAATGCGTTGGTGACATTTTAAAGCATAAGGCAATGCATTGGTCGAATGGGGGTTGAATATTTGACTATTACTTACGAGTAATATTTTTGGTCACCTTGTACATCCAACAGACACTTTGTAAAATGCTGTCTTATTTAACCTCTTAGTGACCTGCTCACTGTCTTGCTCGACCTCGCCTGCTCAAAGCTTTGCTGTAACTACTGCTATTGGTACCATTTGATTTGATGAAGCCTCGCCTCCAGCTTAATATGATAAGCGATGAGCCTTGCCTCCATCCAAGCATCCACCTGTTGAACTGCACTTAAATTGTGACTGTCACCTGCTACGCTGAGCTTTGTGTAACAACTTGGTCATAGTTTCTTGTATTGTCAATTGCTCATCATCAATATGCGCATTTATGTGGAGCTTTTATTGTTGAGCTTCTCAAGCCAACTTCTGTCCTACTTGTTGCCATGGCAGTTTTGAATCTCCAGTTGAGTCTGTTGTTCCTAAAAATATACAGTACAACTGGGCTTAGCTAAAAAATATAAACGTGTCTCTTCAACAAGTAAGGTTTTCTGTGTCCGTGTGTGTGTGGTGCGCACAAAGCTGGTTTGATGGTGTTTTGGGGGATTTGCTGCAGATATCTGAGTTGTGTGTGGGTGTTTTAATCTTGTTGCTCCATCCATCAACACGGTGCTGTTAAAGTTCATTCAGAGAGCTATCCTTCATAATAGCTCGACTGAATCTACAATATTCCCTGCAGCAGCTTCAAAGGCGCTTATAGACAGTTTAATCTTTGTTTTCTTGTTTTTTCTGATGTTTCTGGCATCCACACTCATTCCTAATGCCGGAGGCACAGTGAAATGACTTCTGTGAAGGTCTACCTTTGTAAGACCTAGTGTGTAACTTTATAAGAGCGCTGCCCTGTAATAGCCCTGTTGTTACCTGCGTTGAGCCCCCCTGTGTTTTCAATTAAACCGTAGTTGCATCTGACGTTACCACCTGCAACGCCACCTTCCATTTGTTCGTGTCTGCGCTTCAGAATTAGATGCCTCATTATGTCTAGTCAATTAAAAAGTCATTTATCAATTGAATAACACTTGGATTGAGTTGAAATTGAAATGAATAATTCATTAAAAACTTGATCATTTGTCGCTCTATGCATACATTACTAAGGTTGTAACTTGTATTACAGCATGTCATGAGCACCCACCGTTGATACCAGATGTGCAAAGAGCTCAAGTGTTTAGATTTTCCATGGATTATCGAAATAGAGCCAGTGAAGCCACAGGAGGTTTGACCCTCATATATTCACCCACACGCTGAGTTATCTGTTGCAAATCCCCCAAAGCAGCATTTTACCAGGCCCGTGCACACAACACACACAAACACACACACACAAACAATAAAAATCATGAAAAGTGTCCTTCCCTCCAACAAATTTGTATTTTATATTAAAATCCTTCATCTGCTAGTAGAATGATTTCATTTACATTTTTAGCACCGTATGAATTAGTCTTAAATAGAATTATTTATTTTATTCATTGATGCAAAAATAATGAATCCAGTTATCTACACTCACTCAGAATGTGTGTATGTGTGTGCATGTATGCTAACCTTATTAACAGTGATGACGCTTGAAACAAACAAACAAACAAACAGAATGTCTATCTGTGTTTGTATGTCAGATCTGCATTTTTGCATACATGTCAGAATGTGTGTGTATGTGTGAGGATGTGTGCATCTATCTGAGTCTGTGCTTGTAGCATATATGCACATGCGTGTGTGTTGACAGATGAGTCGTGCTGCTGGCGTTGTGGATGTGCTGTTTGCGTATTCTTACTGCGTTTCCTCCAACGCAGCAGCACAGGGCAGATCATATCGTGCTCTCCTCTCTAAGCTATAGCTACACCATGCTTAACAGGAGTGAAGAGAAGGAAAGTGAACACAAGAAACATTGGTGGGGGGGTAATCCTTTTTCAGATGTATGATATTATGTATGTTACAATTGCGTAGGGAGAATGGGAAAAAAGTAGGAAGAAAAATACACTTGATTCTGATGCACAAGTTGCCCGACTCTGTTATCAGCATAGTTTCACGCGCACACGATTTATTTAATGGCCGTTTGAAATGTGTGCTGTATGTGTGTCATGAAACATGTAGGCCAGGATGAGCTTCGGACGCCGCTACAGTTCACACCGCAGCCCTGGCTGTGACTCACTCTCCGGCTCTCTTCTGCTTGACTGCCCCCCCCAACCACCCCACCCCTACTGGATTTGACTCATCGTGACTCGCTACAAATGTTCATGTTATGCAAGACGGCCTCTTATGAGGACTGAACACAGGTTAATTTATAAAAAAAAAAGTCCATCATCATGTTCCACTTTTAGCACGATGGAACAGTTTGTGCATGGACATATCTCTTTGGTCATGGTGTTTCATTAATGACAAAGGGGTTCATCTTTTTTCTCCCATCAGCACGTTTTCCATCACGCTGCACACCATTTACATTTAGATGCACCCTAAAGGCATTTAAAAGCACAATTTGATATATATATATATATGTATATATACATATATATATATATATATATATATATCAAATTGTGCTTTTAAATGCCTTTATATATATATATATATATATACATATATATATATATATATATATATATAGAGAGAGAGCGAGAGAGAGAGATACACAAACACACACACACATGCGATACAAGCATCTCGCCTGCAAATTGATGTCATTTCTCGTGTAAAAAAACCCAAATATGAGTCATTCGAAAATAAATAGCCGAGGTTCAGAAGAGATATAGCCGGATGACTGTGTCAGAGTAAAGCTGCAAAGCAGCCCTTCAGTGGCATAAAGGTCAATGAATACATTTCCATCAATTGAGATCGTATCAGTGCTGTATTGAAACCTGCTAGTTTCCAGAAATCTCAAAGCATGATGGTGAAGGACCAGTCAGTGTTTCAGATATACATGGTTTGAAGAATATCTGCTTTACATACCCGAGGGAATCATTTCTGAGTGCAGCCAAGATAGAGTGTGGTTCAGACATGTGTGGGATTTTCTCCCCAGTTTATTATTATTCTCCCTCTTTGTTCTGTCATCTTCTGACTGATTTTTCTTTTTTTTTCCTCCCTTTTTTTTCTGTGGAAGTGACGTGAGCAAACAGCTGCGGCTGCTGCTGCTGCTGATGGCATTTACGAATTGTGCTCTACACTCATGCCCTGAAATAGTGAATGCGTAATAAAGCCAGGCATAGGGAGGGGATGTTCCTTTAAGATGTCTCTTTAGAAGTGAAAGCAACATGGAAACAAATAGTGTGGAGTAGTGTAGAAAAAGAAAGCGTATCTTCAACAGATGATGTTTTTAAGTGTTCGGCGAGGAAATGGAGGTTTGCTAAAACTGTGCATTTACTGGCTGCGCATAGAAATGTGCCATTAGTGACTCTACGTGCTGATGCCAGATCCTCTTAGAGAGATCAAAGGATGATGGATGAAATATGCATCGAAAATCATCCTAATCACTACAGGGGTTCCTCCAGCTTGGCTGCCATTGACTGCCATTACCTCCATGTGCAGCTTTCTCAGGCTGCAGAACGGTACACGTAAATGAAGAGCAACACATTCCAGTGGAGGGAATCATATCACCAATTAAATCAGTCGATGGAAACCATGAGAGAGTAATACATCTATATTCCTGCTGACCTCTGCTAGGGCTTCTACCCCATAGAGAATGAATACAGATCAAACCTGTCCTCTGATGCTTTTGGTGCAAAATACAGACGTGTGCATTCTCAGTGGGGGGTATTTTTTTCAGCGCTACTCTCTGCCGCATCCATGAGCCCGCAATGGAGGGAAAAGGGATAAAGGGAAATTGAGGAGGAGGGTAGAAACGATACACGAGTGGAGGGATGGCGGGAGTAGAGGTGGGGCTTGCGGAGCAGGGTGGATGGTGTTTCCATCTGTGAACTCCACCTTATGCACACTAGCAGGAAACCCCTTCCAGTGGTTGCACACGGCACGCAGCACCACAAGCCTGCACCACGACACACACACGTAGCCAGTGATGTAGGAGGATGATGACAGGAGAGCGGAGGGGGGAGGGGGAGACGGCGTGCCGAGTGAGAGCGAGCGAGAGGAAAAGGGCAGAGGGAGCGTGAGTGAGTG
>CAEMYA010000098.1:446286-470616 GCA_903131615.1 Diplodus sargus | reverse complement strand
GAGTGAGTGAGCGGGCGAGATAAGCAGAGAGAGAGAGCAGCATCTCTTGAGCGCATTCGGCTTGCAGCAGCTCAGGAGGCAGGAAGGTAGAGCAGAGGGGGGAGAGCAGCAGCACCTCGCAGAAGGGGGCGACACCACACCTCTCTCTCTCAGACACACACTCTTTTACGTCACACACGCACGCATTTTGTGAGGAGGCGTGAGGCTCTCGAAGAGGACCACCACCACATCCACGCGTGCCGTCCTGCTGGCTTAGCTGCGCTTTGGAGAGCTGTCTCTTGAAGACTGGACCAGAGCTGAATCCATCGCTTCATCCATCCTTTCTGTCCCTCCTGCTCTTCATTCCTCCAACAGAGAAGCAGCTCTCCGTCACGCGCCTCCTTCGATCATTTGGACAGATCTGCTCTCTGTCTTTCATCCCGTGACCTCTGATCTCTCTGTACCCATCTCTGCCTGTCGCTGCTTTGACTCCATTTACAGCCCAAAAAAAAAATCAAGAGACACTCAACCCGATCGACTGAGAGACAGACCTTTCACCCACAATCATGAACTTCCTCCGTCGCCGTCTCTCGGACAGCAGCTTCATGTCTAACCTGCCCAATGGATACATGACAGATCTCCAGAGGCCTGACCCACCTGCTCCTGTTCCCCCCACTGCCACCTCCCCTTCCCAGCAGGGGGCACCTCCAGCCACGGCGCCTGCCCCTGCCCAGTCCCCGACCAAAGCTCCAGCACCGTCCCAGGCTCCAGCCAGCTCGCCCGCATCCCAGGAGCGCCGCCTGAGCCAGCTTGCTCAGCAGCCTCAACAGGCCCAGTCCTCCTCCTCCGGTGGCTCCTCTGGCTTCTTCAGCTCCTTCAGCTCCATCACCAACGCGGTCAAACAGACGGCTGCATCCGCTGCCGGGTTTGTGGAGCAGTCGGCGCCCTCCCCCTCCCTGTCCAAGAAGTTCAAGATCCTGTTGGTCATCGATGAGCCCCAGCATGAATGGTAAGTGTCAGATGCAAGTGACTTTAATGATTGTTGAGTTTAGTCCAATCAACTGATGGAAGTTGGTGCAGTCGCTGGTCGTGTTGACTGGCACACTGTCCCCGAGCTTTTGGGATGAGCTACAGATTTGGCGTAAAAGATGTTTGATAAACATTCAGCCAGAAAGAACATGATTTCTTGCGTGGGCGAAGTGGCCTTATGCTGATTGACACAAATAATTATGATTGATTTTGATCTTGAATTCATTCTCACATCCTCGTGTCCTATTCTGTGTTTTTGTTTGTGCTCTAAGTCTTTTTGTTAAACTGTATTTTCCCCTCTCACTGAAGCTGATCCCAAAATAGAAAACAGCTCTTATAATCTGAACAGACAGAGGAGCTTTTCTCCGGGGTTTGTATTCACACATCCCACCACCCAGCCCGGTCACCTGCCTCTGTTTTTATGTTTTTATGTGAGCCTCTGTGACGCCATGTGTGCGAGCATGTTCATTCGAATGAGAATGTGTGGGTGTTTCGACAGCTATGAGTAAGTGCTCCAATCCCTTGACAGCACAACTTGGCCAACAGCATATTATCCTTACGCTATCAACTTGTACGTCATACACTGTCATACAGGAGCATGTAGCCCTGAATAAAACATCTCCCTCTACAAGTGAAATTTAAGCCCTCAGCTCTGTAATAGTCTTGCTAACCCACTCACCGCTTTCTGTTCCTGCAAATCACATTTTCAGGCTATAAAGGTTTTTCCGTGTGGATGGTGATGATGGATTTTACAGCCACTCATTGCTGTCATTACCTCGGTCTGTTTTTTATCTTGTCACCATTGTATTGGATGGCTGTGATAAAACGCCGGCGGCCGCATGAGACACTTCTGACCTTTTCAATTTAATGGACGTTCTGTAGTGTTGTAAGACCGCAATGATTGTTGGTATTCACGTAAAGTGGAGTGTTTTCACAGAAAAAATTGTGTGCTGTGGTCCGATGCATAGCAGAGCAAAGGAGTAAGTAGACCTTGAGTGGAGATTGTTGCAGTTTCCAAGGTCAAGAATGAAGTGTAAAGTCTAAAGTTCAGTGACATCTGAATATGTCTAGTAAAGACAGTGTGATAGGTTCAAAAGCCTCACAGCAAGTGGCTAAAACCAATTTTAGAACACAAGTTGTGTGCCTGTATGCAGATATTTTAATTGCAAGTAAACCTGCTAAAAATATGTGATTGATTCCTTCCCCATTGCCAGTAGATGAGTTTGCCTTTAATTTTTCTTGCGTGTAAAATTTAGCAACTTACATTAAATGTTTTGCGGTTCCAACTTGGTACTTGGCATTCATGTGAACTTTCCTTGTCCAGAAAACATTTTCCAGTAGGTCTGACAACACACAAACACACAGATATACTTAATCATACTGCATCCAGAGGACATCTAAACTTGTTTTACAAAAGTCTTTATGACGTCAACAATAACAGTGAGCGGTCTTGCTTCTCTTGTGTTATGTTTCCATCTATTCTGATTGGAGCTGAAGCTGATTAACACAGACGATCGCTGCAGAGTCATTTGATCTGGGAATGAAAGCAGATTGTACCCTTTCCCACTGAAGACAAAGCCAGATGTTAGCAGGAGTTAGTGGGTGTTTCTTGTCCAGTGTGAAAGGGGTGCAAGTGTACTATGAGTTGAGATTGGTTTGTCAAGCTTGCATGAAAGCACATCTTGATAAATGTTGATATAGATTTTCCAATTCTAGTACAGTAAATCTTTGTCATATAGGTATATTTAAACAACTTTACTGCACAGAACATTTATGGATGTATCCCTCTTTGGGATTTTGCCGTTCTGATGCCTGATCCTGTGATTTAAGGGTCTGCAAAATGTAAAATGCAAATGTAACTAAATGCAGTGTCACTGTTATTTTGGCACTAATTCCATTCTCTTTAAAGAGGTATTGGTCAGCATTTCAATGCCATAATAATTGTCTGGCTACAATACCTAGTTTAATACTGGCATCTGAAAATAAACTGGTACCAACCAAGTAAGGTTTGAGCTACAGACGCTGGAACATACAATTAATTGTGAATTGTTATCACTGTTGAGTGCAGTGAACAGGATTTCCAACCCAGTGAGCCCAGGATTATCTCCAAAACAGTGTATTATGCATATACATGCACACATGCATGAGTGTCTGAGGTTCCACTATGCTAACTGAATGTGAATGGCAGCTCTACATTATGGTAATCCTGTATCTCTTGCTGTGATTGTTTTGGCGGCTCATGATTAAACGGCTGCCACCATCATGATGTGGTGATGTCTAGGTGAGAGACACTGCAGTCTACAAACAGTTGTACTTGAATACATGGCTTTTCTTAAAGTAACCTTGCTTTTACAAAATATCTAATGACCACACATCAGCAGTACATATACCACATAAAAAAAAAAGTGGAATCTAAAATATGAGGAAATTTCAAGTAGGGTAGAGATGGGGGTAGACGGATGAGTCGAACCAACACAGAACGTGAACCGAGGAGTTCTTGTGCGGTATAAAACTAAACTTAACTGTGACCGTTACGTGTTTATTTTTGTAAGCAGGACAACAAAAGTCAGCTGACGATGAATCTACTATCCACAGAAGTTAATTAGAAAGACTGGCAACAGACAAATGTGTGCAAGCGAATGCTGTAAGATATGATATATAGATGTAGCTGATGTAAAAATACATGACTGTGCCCTTATAAATGTCCTTGGCTTGGTAAATTACAAGTGTGTTGCAAGCAAGGGCAACTTCTATGATGCCAAGTAAGTAATATAATTTATCAATTAAGAAATGTAATGTCATGCAACTTGACTGACTGGCAATTTTTTGTTTGTAAACACTATTTCACCCAAAGAGCTCAACATAAATATTAATGTTAATTCTTTGGGCTGGAGCAGACGGAGCTTCCCTTAAAGCATCTGGGCAAGAGAGGCGTTCTACTAAATGTTATTGATTTTCCACTCAGCAAAGAGCCAGGCCAGAGGCTCTCAGTAATAACATGGAAACAAAAAAATATCAGCGGAAATGTCTGCTCTGTTCTGATTGTGAGGTTCACATCAACGCCAGGTTCTGATTAATCAGTTATTAGAGGACATGCTTGTCAGTTTGACATTGCTGGTATCTCTACGCATGAAAACTTTTTGATGGAAAGCATCAGCCTGAAGTCAGACTTCAGATGACTCCTTATTAAGAAGCTTTTATCCTGCATTTCATTTCGAATGAAATCACAGAAGTTATTTTGCAAAATGAGCATGTTTGATTTCTTAGATTGAAGATGCCAGTTGGTGGCTTCTTTATGCCAGTTTGGCACAAGTAGGGCTGCCACAATATCTATCATGAAATGTATTCACGGTAATGATATTATCGCAATAGCTATTGACATTTGAAAACAAAATTTTATCACAAAACTTTGACTTCTTTAATCTCCTTTACTTTGTCTTTTGGTGTCTCAAACCTGTCCAGAGCCAGCCATCTTCTTACTTAATCAAGGATCTTATACAGAAGGCAGTGTTATCGTTTAGGTCCAGTTCAGTTTTCCCTGTATAAGGAAAACCTTATCAAAGAATCAATAAAGGATCTATTAAACATCTTACCTTCGAACCACTGCTAAGCTAGCTGTGTCCTCTGAAGTTTTTTCAAAGCCCTTGCTGCAGCTGCAGTGCCAATTGAGCTAATTGGCTGAAGGTAGCTACACTTATTAGCAATCAGCGGTTACTGTGGCGGTATGCTGCCCCCCCACAAATTAAAAACTTTTTTTGATAATTTAGATTTCTTTGTTCCTGTGTCATAAGAAGGGGGTCAATAACAACACAAAAGACTGATAAACAACAGCTAGAAATTGACATCAGGATTGGCTATCAGCCAAAATCTTTTTTTTAAACACTGCTAAAAGGGATGGGCACAAAATTAGTATTGGTCAATTCTCCCTGTCAATAATGATGAACTATAACATTGTAATAAATATTAGTCATAGTGGTTTTTGTTGATACCTTCAGAGTAAATCTTATTAAAGTGAAGCAATGAGGCTTTTACTCTCTCTTTCCTTTTTTGGTTCTTTGTACCTTGTTTCACCTTTTTTCCAACTTCAAATTTTTCTCCTGTTTCCTAATTTCCACATCCATCTTACCTGGCATCAAAAACAGGCAAAATTAGCATTATACACGCTTTGCTACTTGATGGAAACCAAATAAGCAGTTACAAACACGCTTACAACTCTAAACAATGCTGGCATCCCCTTTAAAATAGCTGGCAGTTGCATAAGCAGCCCCAGGTATCACGACTCTCTGCGTCTGACATCTCATTCGCTGAGCTATCAAATACCTGATGGCTTTCTCTGACTGAGCCGCAAAAAAGACAACAATGGGCGTCCAGCAATAAAGCTGCAAGACGAAAGAGTGAATGTATTTTGCCAGCAACTCACATTGCGAGTGTGTTTGTGTTCGATGTAGTCCTTATGTAACAGACCCAAGCCCATTGAGGTGGGTGACGGAAGAGACAGCCTCCTCTGGGGCCTTTCAAGGTGATGTCAGCACAGAGGAGAGAATTGCGAGAGATAGAGGACAAAGAGCTGGGAATCTCCCCTCATGGCATTCTCGTTCCTGTTTTGTCTCCCCCTTCTCTTTTTTTTATTTTCCTCTGCCACTGTCCTCTGCGCTGCCTCTCTCTGCCTTTTAGCGCTACGGTCTCTCTGTGCTTGGCTTCAGAGAAAGTGCCTTGGGTTCACGATGTGATGAAGTAATGAGAAGAGACGTGGTGATTCAGCAGTTTCAGCCCAAAGGCCACATCTGCTCTCTTTCCTTTGCTCTCCATATCTGTCTACATCTCTCCCGCTCCCTTTATTTGCTCTCCCTTCCTGCGTCTCTATTTATCTATTGAGGAAGCAGCTTTTGCCTGAGTGCAAGTGAGCATTTTTAAGATCTATTTTACATAAATACCCATCAGAGGAGATTATTTTGGACTGTTGACTTTTCGATATGACTCACAGCGGAGGGTTTTGTTGGTTCGACCGCCGGTTGACGCGCTGCTCTCCGACGAGCCGGGGTTGATGGTGAATGTCAACCCAGTTGCCCTGCAGATAAAGCTCGAACTTTAAACTAGGGCTTTAGCTGGTTGGTATATGCAAAGCGATTAGCACCAACATTTAAAGCTGCTTCACAAAAGTGTTGGGGGTATAAACATTATTTTAATTAGTCATGTTCATTGCATCAGCGCTCACAAAATTCTGTCCTCTTACCAACAAACAAAAAACTGATGAGAGAATTTTTCTGTTGGGGTTATTTGTTTGTCAGTGGTTGCACAACAGAAAATGTGTTGTTTTTATTAACATATTCGGTTTGATGACAACAGCCTAAATTAAATGTAAACAAAGGTGTTAAGTGAGTTTATGTCTGTGTGCTTGCATTCACGCATGTGTTATAAAAATGTCTCCCTTGCCAGTGGAGAGGGGAGTACACAGTGAGAGCAGGTGGGGAGGTGGAGCTTTGCCTATCTCCATCAACATCTAACACAGACAGACACACACACACACACACACACTCATGTATGAGCACCTGCATTCTCTGCTTCTATTTCCTGTCATCTAATTAAACATGACAGGGGAGAAGTGTTAGATATGCAGTGCTGTTCCCCGTTTCTGCTGACCGAGTTCACTATAAAACGGTGGTTTGGGAATGAAGCTATTCATTGTTAAAATATTTCCATTTCTCTCCGTATGCACTTTTTCACGACCCACCCACACGCGGATGCGTACAGACTATAATAAGCAAACAGGTGAGATCGTTGTCAAGGGTGCTTGTGATTTTGGCTGGATGTTTCCGACAGTGATTAGGAATTATCTGTGGCATTATGGTTCACAGCTGAAGGCCACAATCTCGACGCACGCCGGCTGAGTACTGACCTTATTAAGGCCAGAGTGTCATGTTGACATGATGAGGTCCTCTTGGTTTCAACCTCCTGATGTCTTGTACCCCTCAGCCCTTGTCATACCAGACCGGTGGCATTTCCAATCTGTGAGAGATGGTAAAGAAACAACTCCGAGGTAAGATGTGTAACCTTGTAAAGCAAAATACGACATGATTGTTTTACAGTTTAAAAAGTTGGTTGTTGTCTTGAAACCAGGGATGTCAGTTTTGGTTAATTTTGCTTTGGATAAGCCAACACTCGTTAAACGTAAACTAATCAGTTATTTGTGTGTGTGTGTGTCTCTCCAGCACTTGGAGAAAGGAACACATTGGATTGCATCTGCCCGTCAGCAGCGATTAAGTTGTAGGCAGTTGTGAAGCTAAACTTCATCTGTTAGAGCTGCCCAGCAACCACTTGTCAGAGCTAACTTTAGCTCGTGTTCCCTTTCTGTCTTGACTTTTACCTCATCCTTCTTCTTTTCAAAGTGTCCTTGTGGAGGACATTTTCTCACACTGAGCTTCTTTTAGCATCCTTCACTTTTTACCTAAGACTGACCATAGACTTATGTGCATGCGGTCAAAAGTATTCTCGTCAACATCCCTCGTTGAAGTATGTGCTCTTGGGCTCCAACACAACCAAGTGTCCTCAAAAGAAAAATTAATGCATTCATCATTTGCTCAAGTGGCTAATATGATCGACCGTTCCCTATCAAGGACCTCTTGCAACTGTGTGAGCTATGAAGCCTGATGTTGTTATGACAAAACCTCTTGGCCGGGTGATGGTTAAACAAAGTCCACTGGTACTTTCTTAGTCTCAAGTAGTTCTGACCAGAGGTGAAACAACTAGTCAATAAATCTATTCGTCTATGAACAGATGGTGAATATGCAACAATTTTCACAATCCAGTGACTCAGGAGCAGTTAACCATTCAAATTGCCATTTTTTTTATGTGTTCGAGCTAGTTTCATAGTGCGGCTTTCATGATGATCATATTCTAATAATAGTACATATTCTGTCCTTGAATAGAATACCTAAGTAAACACAGGGCTTGTGCCTGCTCCCAGGAGACCAGACTATTAGTGAATGCAGATTTGTGGTACGTCTATGTCAATACTGACTGAGTAATAAGAAGCTTTTACCCCTGAGGCCCAGGGAGGGTTGAAGATCACCCATTATATTTATGTCAAGAGAAACAGTTAGCCCTGCAGCTAATTTAAATGCGTCAGGAGGGAGAACATCTCCCCTGTGTATTAATGAGTACGTATGTTTTCCCTTTACATTTTCGTGACTTTGCTCTTTTATTTTTCACGCTGTCAACGGCGGCAGACATTTTATAAAGACAAACACATAAGCACAGTACTTAGCAACTGCCTGTCCTTTCTGCATAAATTTACACCTCAACATGCTGTAAAGCTAAATGAGCCAAACAGCTTGAGAGGCTTTATTCCACAAAATTAAATCTATCCACGAAGCCACAGGCAGCAGAATAGGTTCGTGGTTTTAGGGTTAGTCGAACAATGCTGAAACAAAACTAACTGATCTCTTGTCACAACAGAACAAAGGGGTTAACTGCCAAGAGACGTTATGGCATTCGTTTCAAACAATATACAGCTTCAAATAAAACTGTTCATTTATTAGAATAATATATGTATAAAAAAAACTTTGACGAGGTGGGCCGGTTTAGCTGGTTAGCTAGCCATGACCACCATCACAAAAGACACATTTTAAAATTCTGCACATAAGTGAAAGGGAATGATAGAAACATCAACTAACAGTGTATCTCCAGTGAAAAGGGCACGGCCCAGTATACATGCCAGCTATTTCCGATTTTGTTTTAATCCAATCTTGCATTTCGACCTTCAGTCTGATTGCAGCATGTGCTTATCGTAAAATAACAGAAATCTTCAATCCCATTCTATTAAATGGCCTCTTCAGTAGGATGAGGAGGCTCCACTAATGAGCAGCTCATTACCAGGGCAGTTCTCGATAGAAGCATCTATTGGAGGTCCTGCAAAAATCTGTGAACCTTTATTATTCAAGATATATTTGCATTGAATGAATACTTCAAATTTTAGATCCACATTAAGAAGAGATTAGTAAAACTCTTGACTTCTACCGTGGGAAACCTCCAGCTTTATTAATCAAGATGAACTAGAGGTGATGAGGCTGTCACAGCTCATTGTGTCCAATAGTTTTTTTCCCGCAATGGACTGACTGACCAACATAATTACCTTTACTATCTGCTGTTTACAAGTAAAGTCACATAGAAAAGGGCAACTGGGGAAAAGCAATGTGTTCAGTAACACAAAGAAAGCAGAATTCTATTGATTACGTTGTTAGTGGTGCTGATTGTGTTTATGTTGGGTGCCACTCTGAGTCCTCTGCAGTATTCCAGAGATAAACCTGTTACTATGCACGAGGCATACAGATACCTTGGAGGGCCATAAAGGAGACCAATCAGCATCCCAACCTCTGGTGAAATAGCCCTCTGTTGCTATGGCAACATGTAATCCTCTTCAATAATTTTTCAAATGTATGGTTCAAAAGAGGCGTCGACGTGATTTTGCCACAAAGAACTGTTTACAGTTTACATTTAGTTTTCCTGTTATTGCACAAATAAACAAAGACAATAATTTATTTTTTTCTTATCTCAAATCTCACCTTCTCTTTCTTGCTTTTGTAGTCTTTTTATGAGCATGAAATACAAAGTACACAAGTGGAAGTATTAAATTCAGTCAGGATCCATGACAGTGCTAATGATTAATCAGTCAATTCATCCGTAATTTCACGTTTTCACAGGGAAGAACTTGCATTTCTGACATTACTTAATGGTACTTCAACAGTTAACATCCTACTACAGGAATGTTTGGGACTTTTTTACATTTTTAATTGTAAACAAGTGGCTCAAATCTTGAGAATTCAAATAGAAATGATTCTTGACACCATGTAGCTGGACACGTTTTGACGTGTGCCAAAATCACCTCGCAGCAATGGGCCGTGTTTTGGCCAGAAACAAAGCAGCTCGTACAAGGCGTCCTTCAACCATGTAGGAGGACAAAACTGTTCACACTGAGGTTGGACGACGAGCCTGCCATCATAGAGAGGCAGAAGACGTGATAATCATTTAAATGTGATTATACCCCCTTGGAGCACATTTTCAGACAGCCACTGCTGGGGGGAGAAGAGAGAGGAAGGAAGGCTTAAAGGAGTTCAAACTCTGCCAACTTTCTCACCTCCACACACCTGGCCAATGGCTGTGTGAAGTGGGCGTGAATGTCAGATCGACAATTTGATTTTAACACAACTCCCTTAAATCCGATGTTGGAATGGTGAGGGAGAGGGGGGTTTCTGAAGTTGTTTGCCCATCTGGCAAGTCCTTCTGTTGAGGTAAGCTGGCCCCATCAACCCCCAGGAGGTGAATTTGATGTAACTGAATACTGAATCTAGTCATATGAGCCACTGTTTGGCTTAAACAGTCAATGCACAATCATTACAAAACAAAGAAGAAGAAAGTAAATTATGTCCTGACCATCACGAACATATTGACTAATGAACGCTCAATTTGAGCCATTAGTTCCAGGATAAGGCCCAGCGTGAAGGACTGCCAGAGCCAGAAGACAAGAAATCTTTGACAAACATCGACTGCTGTTTACATTCTGATGTTGTGCTTCTAAATCAGTTTTCCTAAACAGCACTGGGATCGGCTGTTTATGTGCTTGTTGTTATTGGGCCTGATAAGTATGCGTTGATATTTTTTAACTTATTAACAAGCTAACAATTAAAATTATATTAACAATAGCCCATATATATTACATATTACACACATTACAAAACAAAAGTGAGCTAGTTTAGTGATTGGGAAAAATTCTATTGATGTTTCCAAATTTCCTACATCACTGTACTGATAAGTTAAGCATCAGAGCTCTTTAGAATTGTCTGATATCTGTGTTGGATGGGGTTGTGTTGGACTGTCAGACCTCTTCAATTTCCCTGAAGGAACCTCCCAAAAGGATTAATAAAGTCATCTAAGTCTAAGTCTTCAAAGATGTGGATGCGCATTCCCAACCTTGAGAAATGTATGGCAGGCTGTGTTAGCCGATAATAAGAGTGGGCGGCGTATGGTCAATAGAGAGAGGAGCGACAGCAGTTTGTGAGATTAATTATGATTCAGCCTTTGAAATATTTGCTGCGCTGACGTTTGGCTGTTCTCTTATGGGATATATATGGGAAATATTAACTCTTATGTGATGAAGACACAAAACATCCCTTATCTGGAGAAATCTATGTATGAACAGTGTGGTCAACGGATCCATCTCCATGAAAACTGAGTAATTTTCAGTTGCTCACGAAAACAGCATAATATGCTGACGGCTGCTGAAAAAGTGGACATTTTCTCCTGATTGTATGAATGTCCGCTCAGGTTTTACAAAGCACCTGATAGCACTTGCAACTCATTCACAAACTAAAACTATTCTTGAGTCAGGACAAGTGTGTAGCTTTTCAAGAACATTGTTATGAATCTGTCAAAATGTGGGATGTGGTAAGAAAGCAACCTTCAAAGCATTCTGCTACTGCGGAGAATTAGATATTTTTCAACAAAAGGAAAACGGCCTTGATGTCTAATACAGAAATAGATTGACTAAATACTATGTGAGCGAGCAAGAAATCTGTTAATTCAGTTTTTTTCTGTTAAAATTAGTGTATACTATATGTATTTTGTCTCATACTATTAAGCTTCAGAATAAGAGTGCCTCTGTCCTTGTAATATTTTTCTTGTAAGAGCAAGTGTGAGAGAACAGTGTAGGCACTTGCTGTGATAATATCCCCAGCACAGGAAAAGGAGTTATTATGGCAACACAAATATTTAACTTCTCCTTTGACTCTAATTGCAACTGAGTTAAGTAGCCAGCAGTTACATTCAGTGCCGCATTCATAGAACTGAAAGAACTGGCACTATAATACATTTGCGTTTAAATTAAGCCATTAAATTCAAGTACTGTATCATAGGTGATTATTAAAACCAAATGAAAGGTCTGAGGTTAAAATCATGTTTGATAGAAAGTCAGTTAGTTGGCAAAAGTGTCATATCAGCGCAGACGCATAAACACATAGACAATAGCCGACTACTATGAACACAGATAACAGTCACACCATTTACAATGATGCACCGTTACGCTATCGACATGTAGTAAGTATTTCTACCTCTTTGGATTTGTAAGATAGATGGCTAGCTGTAAACCTGTCCCCGGGTCTAAAGGCAGGGTTTCACTGTCTGATTGATCACACACTTTGGACTCATTCCTCGTGCTTTCCTGTTTACCATTTGTCCATGTGAACAAATATCAAAAACTAAAACCCTCCTTATTGTCAGAACAGCCCTGATCCAAATAAGGGGACACACTATTAGGCCAATTATAAACAAAATTCACCACAGATAATGAGGGGCTCCATCTTGGGTACGGCAACAACTCTGTGTTTTTTTCCCCTTGAGCAAAAAAAAAAAAGGAGGACTTGACAACAATGATTTTTGCGCTGCTTTCATCACGTCTTTACCTCGGATCTAACGGGCAACACAACGACACACATGGTCAGTCTTTTCTCTCCTTGTTGCCATGAAAACGTACTAATTAAATTGTCTTCCATTAACAGGCAGGCATACTGAACAATATGCGCTGTAGTGTTGACATCATTAGTGTACAGTTTCAGCCAGCAGAAACTGTGTAGCACACTTTCACTGAGACTCACCACAGTCGGGGCTACACTGCTCTGGGTTAAGAGGGACATGTGTGTTATGACATTGTTAAATGTCATAGAAACACCTAACCAATTTTAAAATCAGGTTACATCACGCACTTGTAATCATAATAAATGCTATTATCTGTGTAATCTCAAATATGTAGCCACTACGTGGTTTGAAAATACTGCAGCACACGCTACAGAATATCATTAAGATTATCATGCCGGAGGGAGCAATGTACCACATCCCATGAGCAGAAACAAAATGGAGACCGATGCGGTGCAGCTACCAGCTGTAGTAGTGCTTTGCAGTGAGACACAACACAAGGAGAAAGCTAAAATATATGATAAATAAATATAACATGGTTGGGGAGATGAGGTCACCACAGGCTGGAGCATGAACTGGATGTGAGATTTTATCTGTCAGTGGTAATATCTGTCAACAGTGGTATGCCAGCTAACGTTAGCGCCTAAAGGGATAGAACAGACTTGTCAATATCATATCAGTATATGTTTGTTCAAATTATTAGGTCAGCCCCGAAGAATCTGCAAGCAGTTTGGGAATTTTAAGACTCGATCTGTTAACCTCTGACATTACCAGACTCAGCAAGCTGATTTCGTGAGCCTGGTTTTAGCCGGACAAACGTGTCGTACAAACCTGACCGTTGATGTGTGAGCAAGTTTCATTGGAACAAATGTTTACAAGAATTTAGCTCCACGGAGTTCTGAGACCTGCTGTCAGCCACCAGCAGACATAAAGTCTAGCAGAGTCAGAAGTACGGATGTGTCACGGCCTGTTACGACAAATGAATGGACTCAAGAGCACAACTCGACAGAGTTCAGGTTCAAGTAAACGTTTTTACTTAGCACGGTACACTTGGTACACAGGAGGTCAGTCAGAGATAGGCAAACAAATCTGGTAGGGAATAGGCAGGACTCTAAAATATGATAACACTCAATCACTGGGAATAGTAATAGGAAAGCTTGCACAGAGACAAAATACGAACTCGCAACAAACAGGGGAAACACAGGGACTATATATACATCAGAGGGAACATGTAATGGGGAACAGGTGAATGTAATCAGGGCAGGGGAAGACAATCACGGTGGAGGGAGAACTCACAAGGGCACGGAGAGAAGATCTGAAACGAGAGGAAAGGTAAATACTATAAAATAAAAGAGGCAGTGGAAAACAAAAACTACAACGTAGAGCGAGACATAACTTTCAAAGATCTGTTGTTTGGATGTTCTTCAGCATTAAATGGCATGGACTTACACTGTCTACGCGTGGAAAAGATCGGGCAAAACATATTTTACTAGAGCTTGGTAAATATATGCGATTCCACCAAGGCCTTTAATAACATGCTACTTGTTGGTATCTCATTATTTCCTGATGGAAAAGGCAAAGACAATGGTAAATACATTTTTTCAGACAAAAGCATAGTCACATGAACTGTTCAAAAATCATGACCCATCCTTTGTCAGAAATGTGAATAGCACAGCTGTCAGCGACGTGTCATCAGAGCAGCACTGCACTGTAACATTCATAAGCCAGGTTTTCATGCAACAGTAGCGGAAATCATAACAGATTTTTCAGAACGTCACTCAACAGAATTTATGCACATTTCTGTCAATGACTAGTTGTTTGAGACAAGCAGGAGATGTTACCAGCCCTCCATAAGCTAGAAAAAGAGACTGCAAAGAGATGACATAGTTACAACTAGAACACTTGTGAATTTAATTCGTACTTGAGAGAGAAGTCTAAAATTGGTAAATGCCACAAATTGTTTTAAATCATTAGCACTGCCACTTACAGATGTGTTCATACTAGTGGATCTCACATGAGGCCCAGTGTTCCTTGTGGCTAGCAGTCCATGCTGTTAGTTTATACTGTAATTGTGCTGAAAGTACACATAATTTGATCAGCTCAGCAGTAGCTCAATGCAATAAGCTGACTGGGCGAGGGTTTTTCCCTCGGACCTGCACGTACTCAGAGAGCTGTGCAGACCTTTGGGAAGAAGCATTCACCTAATGGCATATAAGTCTGCTGCGTGATTAAGCGCAAGGCTTCCCAAATTAAACATGGAAGGTTCTGTGGATTCCCTCTCGCAGGACTTAGATGGAAAGTCAAGTCTGCACGGTGTACCCCTTTTTTGTCTTCGAGCTGTGAGAAGAGTAGGTTCGGCCTGCGTCTGTTTTTCCTCCATTAAGCTGCGGTCGATGTGAAGTGCTGTTTTGGAGTCAGCGGGAAATCAGGGGTATCTGAAAGGTTGAGGATGTAAGGAGTAAGTTGGGGAAATAGCGAGAGAAGAGAAGCCAGACCGTAGACAGAGATAGCTGGTGAGAAAGGGGGCTGCGAACATGAAAATGAGCTCAGCAGAAGAAAAGATTGTCCATCCATAACCATTAGCTGCTTATGGTGTATAACAAGAATCTGTATTGAATGGGGCTCGCGGCTATTCTCCCCTGGTAGCCCTCTTCTCAGTGTCTGTTGCGCTCGCTCCCCTTATTGCTTTCTCTCGCTGTCTCAGTTCAATCCATATAATGAGAAGCTCCTATCCATCAAAGGATCAGATAGGCCTAAAGCCAGTCTGAGCCACTGGCTGCTCGTATCACTACTGACTCTTGGTGTAGCCTACGCGTTATTTGCCAAGTGGGACCTCGATTTGAGATGGAAACAGTTGAGACGTTCCCTGTGCCAAGTATTTATTTTTGTATTTGACCAAGTAGGTTCTCGACATAAATTATCTGTTATACCAGAGACAGCTGGTCGCAATGGCAGCCTAGAATAGTCGACACATAAAATTGAAATAAATAAAACTAATTTACAGATCATCCTCATCAGAAAAATTACCGTAGAGGTCGGCTGTGAAAGCAGCTCGCGATGGCCCATATTTCTGTTTCTTGCTAGGCAGCGACCCCCAGTGGCTGTAGTAATTATTCTGGCAGCAAAGGAGGAAGTCAGACAAAGTAGTATAGACAGCGAAAAGCCCACAGAGGGACGAGGTTGAGGATGATGGTTTATTTTTAACTTTGTAATGTAGCTGACACACGTGTGACATAACTTCAGTTACGTGCGTAATGTCAGATCATTATAGAGACATACTGTATGCTGAAATTTGGCAATTTTCTGCAAGATTGAGTGACTGAACTGAACAATACAGGGATGTCCGCTTAATCCAAATTGAGGTACTTCATCATATTGAATTCAATACTTACTTACTCATAAAATGTCTCCAGGCTGAGTCACAGTATACCTTCACGTCACCCAAACCACACCAGCAGCAGGAAATTCTAAGCCTCAACGCCATTTACAAGTCGAGGTTGTGGCTACTGGAGCACTGTAAAATTAATCAGATGAAGTGTTTTGTGAAAGCTGAAGTGGTTTAGATAATGGGGTTGAGGCTCTGACCTTGGTCCTGCAGTGTTTCGTCATCACGTTTTGTAGCATGAAGGATACATGGCATCAACAGTGAGGACATAAAGAAGCACACAGCAACATGAAAACTGCAGACCCCACACATATTGTGATATTTAACACAGAAGCTGTCTTCCACCCTACATCCTCCAAATCTCGTGTCTGCTGAAACCTGGACCTCTCTCAGTTGTTCTAATGACCAAACTGAAATGTCACATTGTACAGAAGCTGTTTCTCTAAAGTGAGCAGATGTGAAAAGATTTGATTTTTACAGTAATCACGCAGTACAGCAGCACTGAAGACATCAAGTGGAAAGTGGGACTGGCTGAATCAAGCTGTGACTCAAAATTTACTGAGGCCTGATTGGCTAGCCAAGCTTTTAGGTCTTTAGCCAGCTGCAGCATAGCGTCAAATAGTAATTCTCTGAGGTCTTAAATGGCTCAGTTGACCATTTGGTGTAAGCTGCAATTGTGCATTTTGGCAGGAAGTACAGCACAGTTAACACACACACACAGGTATTTGCACATCTAAACTTGTGAGGTCCTTGGACAGAACACATGCAGAAAAGGACAGAATCATTATCTTCACCCCTGTCACTACACGTCTTATCACAGTTTTTACTCTTTATATGCATCGGACCACAGCCATGCACCAAGGGAAGGTTTACAATTTTCATCCTCTCTATGGATGATCTGTAGCCACAGATCTTTGTTGTGCTCACCCAAAAGGTATAGTGGTTGGTCCTGAGACCGGTGCGTGATGATTGGCTGCTCTCATCTATAGTCATTGGGCCTGTGATGGAAACCTTTGAAGCGCTGAAGGCTTATTTCTCATGAGCATCACTGAAGACTTTGACAGCTACATTACAGCAGTTTCTGAAGACATTCAAAAGGTTTCCTCACCAAACACTTGCAATGAAAAGACAGAGTAACTCACAATATAATATCACGATGCGTTGGCCACTATAAAGTGGTGTCATGATACAGTAAAGCGATTTTGCCATAATCGATACACAGCAAAAGACAATCATCCCTGATGCATCACAGAGACTGTGTAACTGAAAAAGCCAAAACCCAAGCACCCCTTGAAAGGCAAAAAAAACTGGAATTGTGTGTATACTGTGCATTGTGGTGTCTGTTGCATCTGAATTTGACAGGGGAAATAACAAAAAACTGCACAAAACTCAGTTTCATCTTGCTCATTTTATCATCCAAACTGGTCAACTAACATTTAATTGTCATCTTTTCAGTTCAGATATTCACACAGGTTGTTTTTCAGATGATAACTCATAACAGTGATAAACAAGGTACAGGGTGAACAAATGGCAGCCTTCTATATTTGAAGAGTCTTTAGTCCATTCTTTCACCATATTTTCAAAAGGTATCAGGC
Source organism: Diplodus sargus (assembly GCA_903131615.1). NCBI lineage: Eukaryota > Metazoa > Chordata > Actinopteri > Spariformes > Sparidae > Diplodus > Diplodus sargus. The sequence goes on along the minus strand of CAEMYA010000098.1, from coordinate 453,165 downwards.
AAACAAGATTCACTTACACACACAGTGTAGTGTACAGTCACTTCTGAGGGGGAAGGTACACAATGGGACCATACTTTGTTCAGAATGTTTTCCAGTTGTTCACTTTCTGCATCTCTGACAAAAGCGTCACATTAATACTTCTACTATAAAACACTTATATTGTATCTTACATTTGTCGTCAGCTGAAGGAGACTGCACATTAACACGAACAGGTTAATTGCCAAGTAGGCTTTCACTTGCAAGGAGTTTGCCTCAGTGCGCCTGTACATGGCAGTCTCAATGAACATAGTCCTGGAAAAAATCAATCATGATAAATGAAGCATGTGACTTAAATGCTCACTGAAGCTTCTTCTCTCGAGAAAATAAAAATGTCGGCTGAGATCTAGCAGATGAGGGGACTGTAATCTTTCTTGGCTTCTTACATGAAATAAACATACAGTAAATGTCACGTTGTCTTCCTTGTTTACCAATTTTAGAGGTTTGACTGGCACTCTTTAATTGCAGTTAATCTTCTTGCGCCCTCGTCCTCTGCCGTGGTTTAATGGCACCCCACTGGAAAATGAGTGCCACTAACTGTTTATCTCAATGCTTCCGACTCCTAATATTCAAATGATTATACTAATTAGTTTGCTCTTTTGCTGGTGATTCGGTTCAAATTTGCACTACACTTGACACCTGCGTGATGAGTTGGAATAGTAATATGGAAACTGGATTTACCTAAATAAATTGGGCCACATTGTCCCTCATGCCAGTAAGACACATTGTATTATTAGTGGAAGATTGTCATTAAGGCTCCATGGGAGGTACAATAGAGTAATTAATCTACTTAACATACAGAGAATACTCATAATATTTTTATAGACAAATCATTTTTTTGAAAATACAACATTAACAGCGTTTGAATAATAGTGTCTCTTTTCCTTAAAAACATTATTATGACTGTGAAGCAATCATTTTACAATGTTTGTGGGGTCCTAAATGATTGTTTTATTTGTCACTGTGTAGGAATTCTGTTGGTCCCACCTTCTAACAAGGTTTGTCGGTCAGTAGTATAACACTGTTGGTATGTCGGAGTATCGGTGTTTCGTCAGTTATCAACAGTCTTGGTACTGTAGTTGCATAAAAGCTGTTGGAAAAAAACACAAGAATGGCAGAGGTCTTCAGTATGCGCCTAACAGTAATAGCAGCGCATCTCCTCTGACAGCTTATGTAATGGCTAGCTTTTGTGAGCAATAAACTGTTCACAGGAAAGCAAATCTCGCAAATCAGACTCACACAATCTCAATAAACATCTGCTTTTAACCCTGAAACCCAGAGACAACAATACCTGGCCTAAACTAAAACCGCTAACAAATTCGTAGCATACCCTCCCTGTCTCATGGTGGACTTTAGAGCATTCTGGCTGGCTTTTGTGGAACAGTTTATACTCTGGCAGAACAGGAATATATAGAAAACGATAGTGTGTCACAGCTGATATATAACTTCATCCATTATGAAGACTCTCCAGTTCTCTCTGCTTCAACAAAGGTCACCTCTGTCAAGATGATTTGTGAGTGGTCTAGCGTGCTCATGTATGTGCCAAAGATCACCAGAGTTTAAGAAATGGTGAAAGTGCCAGGCCATTTACTTGAAATGAACATGTATTAAATCCTAAAATTTGGTACTTATAAGCTTGTATCAGGAACCTGTCTGTACGTTTAAACAGCCGTTTTTTTAAGGAAGAGAACTGGCTAGAAAAAATTCTCACTTTCCCAAAAGCATTAAACAGCAGATTTGGCTTCAACAGCTCACAAACACACAGAATAAATGTATTTTACTCACTCTTTGTCGCTCTCTCCTTCACATACGTACGCAAACACATGGCGCATAGCTTGCTCATGCCATGAAGCCCTGTGGTAGGTGTAAGTGTCAAACTGTCAATATGGAGATACTGTAAGCTGCAAAGGCCGAGCGGGAGATCGCTTCCTGTGGTCTCTCTGTATAAACAAACAGAACACACACACTGAACAGTACACAAAACAAACACTGATACAATCACACTATATTATGCTGATACATCATCAGCTATGTAAGCTCACACCTGCTCTCAGATGAATCAAAAGGCCAACTTTGTGTTCGCAATTATTTCCAATCAAGACTGATGTTTTCAGGGATTCTATAACTCTGCAACACAGATGGGCTGAGAGCAAACATGAGATGGTGACACTGAAAGACTGCAACCCTAAATTCCACCAGATCCGTGTTCAATCCGGCTCAGCTTCGTCACGGCAGCGGAGCTGATGTGTCTATTGCTGTGTCTTAATTCAGGGTCTGCATCCTTCGAAGGACCCGGCCTTTGAGGTCTTCGAATGCGAGTCTTTTGGAGAGACCTTGTTAACCGCATCAACCATTTTTAAATGGGACTGTCCAGCCTTTGGAGCATTTCCTTGGTTGCGTCACCAGATGTTTTACTCTTACGTCACGATTTCTGCTGCTCAGGCCCGCGAAAGTGACGATCTACGCCACGCGATGTCGCTTGTTGCTATATTGACAGTATATACCATCTTTGGTTCGATATGGCATTCTTTCAGCCAGTGCGGTTTGAGATTGAATAGTTGGGTTCTGTTGTATTAAGTAGGCTAGCGGTAACTAAACCTTCACGTTTCACTTTTTCAGTCCGCCAGATCTGTTTCTGAACAAATGTCTGTGAGAAATAAGTGACGTAGTTCCTCATATCAGATCTAAAAGGCCTAATTTATACGTTTGTTTCTACACCACTGCACTTCTGTCGCTCACTGTTTGGAATTAGTGAGCGACTTTAGTCCTCTGCCAGCAGTGGTGGTGTCTTTCCCGTTCTTCTTGCGCTGTGTGCAGGCAGTCAGTAGGTGTGGCATATGGGCCTCACAGGAGGATGTTGCTCACTGCAGAAGTGGGAGTTGGGGTGTAGTGACTTTCTTGCTAATGATCGCAGTGTTGTGCTGATGACGTCACAATAATTCTAAAACAAACAAAACAGCATGTCCTCATTCACGCTTCTCTTTTTGTCAACATTTGTAGTAGCTGGCTAGCTAGCTCCCTAGAGCTACAATTCAGTGGAAGCTAACAAATGTACATTTCTGTGCTTTGAACTGTGCTTGTCACATTAACTCTGCACCTGTTCATAATGCCCTGTGAAAATCAAAATGAACTGTTGGGCTTGTAGACGTCACAAACCAACCCTCTTTGTCCACCTGCTTCTTTCAGTCATCTCTCTAATTGACAGTCATTGTTTCGATGTCTTCCCGCTGTTATTCATCCCGTTTGCAAACAGAGGTCCCATAAATCAATGCTTAAGTAATTGAACTGCTGTATGTGATAGCGGGGAGCCAATGTTACCACACCTGAACTGTCCTCTAAAGGAATAATTACCACTACGCAGAAGAGATGAGGAGAAGAAGAAGGGACTAGCCAAAGATTCTTTTTTTTTTTATGTGAAAACTAATTGTGTTGGCTGCTTTCTGTCCTCTGTAGATAAATGTGTCTGTGTGTGTGTGTGTGTGTGTGTGTGTGTGTGTGTGTGTTTCCATATGCGCTTTCACTGTAGGTGTGGACTTGCGTGGGTGGCTTTCCAGGGAGTGACTGTGTGTGCTCTCATGCTGAAGGCTGCATATGGATCCACCATTCACATGTTTGCATGTCACGCTCCTGCAGGGAAAGCACTTTTCCTGCAGGAGCTGAGACAAAAAAGGATTATGGCAAAAAGAATTATGGCAGGAAAAAACGTCAACATTTGTCTAAACGTGTTTGTGTGTGTGTGTGTGTATGTGTGTGTGTGTGTGTGTGCGTGCGTGCGTGCGTGCGTGCGTGCGTGCGTGTGTTTGCATGTGCAGTGTGTGCTGCCTTTGAGTCGTGACCAGAAAATATCCTCCTCCCTGAGCACGTCTCAAACACCCACACCGAGGGTTTGCTGCTGCTGATAGCGAGCTGCAGCGAGTACAGTGTCGTGCATGTATTCGCTTGTCTTACTGTACGGTGTAGCGGGAGCAGAGGGCAGATAGGAAGCTGTGGTAAAAGTGTTTCACTCTCTCCAAGGCCACAGGAATCCTCTGAACATCGATTTCCAACTGGCAGAGCCCCAACTCTTAGTGATGAGGCTTGATTGGCCACATCATCTGCTTGCAGCTTCCTCCACACAGGTGGTGCAGCTGCTTTAACCCTTTAGAGTTCGATAGTAAGCAGTTTATCATGGGCGAGCCGGGTTTGAAGACGTCCTCAGGGGGCCGGATAAAGGTCATTCACCTTCGGCCACAAGCCAAGAACCAGATACTGTACCTTATAAATCATCTATCATCTGCTTCTTTACTCCACCTACTTGGTTTGTCCTTTTCTGATAATCACACCCATCCTCATCCTTCCCAAATCAGTGCCAGTGGGACAAAGAGCTATAATGAAAAAAAAAGAGGCCACCCAGGGGAGATAATCATCAATCAAAGTTAAAAAATGACTTCTTGTTGCCTGCAGAATGGTGGTTTGTTCTCAAAGTCTTCTCCTGGGGTGCTTTTTGGATGGGTTTGATTGGAACTGTAAGTCATTTGGGGGCAGTTTATTACTTCTTTCATGGTAAGGAGGTGTTTTTGGAATATAATTTGAAGATAGATGAAAATCCATCCGCTTTCACCTCCTCCTCCCTACTCCTGGTTTTGTGAGAAAAGAACAATCTCTAAATTCTCAATAATGTTCTTTCTCTTGTATTATTAGCTGCAACTGTTTACCTTTAATAGTGGCCAATTAAGTTAACCTTTAATTGGACACTGTTTTTTAAAATTGTTAAATCATTATTCACATTTAAGTTCCCTTAAATGTGAATATTTGCTGGTTTTCTTTGTCTTTGGAAATTGGACAAATTGGAACAATTTAACCCTAACTTGAACACATAAACATGTGACATTCCTTTTCTACTATTTTATGACATTTTAGAGGCCAAACAAGAAATTAAACATTAACAGTGAGTAAACCTGAACTCTTAAGAGACAGATTTTTTAAAAGACAAAGATTGAAAGAAGGAAAGGAAAAAAACCTTTCTCATTTACCTACAGAATTCCTCAGACCAATTTCAGGTCCTCAGACAACTCAGATAAGTGGTAATTAACAAGGCAATTAAAAGATACAAGTTCCACAGACAGTAGAGGTCAGGGGAGAATTAATCCTGTTTGATCCACCGGGACATTTTGGTTTATTAGTGTTCATTTAGGAGAGGGTAGTGGATTCTCCTCTGCATCATATTACACCATTGGGTATTCCATCATGAGAGGCCCAAATTGTTGTATCACTGACTGAACAGAAAGTCATTTTGAAGGTATCTGTGAATAATAGGTAGGCATCCTCACTTTTATATAAATGCCTCATAAAATCCACCTTTCAAAGCCTCCAGTCAACAGCTTGTCTCAAAAAGCAAGCAATTAGCTAAGTAAATGTAATGAATGAACTCTCAGTCTCAATTTTTAAGATAATGTAGATGGGCTTTTCAAACTCATAATAATTTGTGAAACTCTTTCTGCTGAGGTCATAGGATAACAATCTGTTAAAACAGCTACTTTTGGAATTCATGGTCAGTAATTAGATTATTTTGCTTAATAGAATTATGCACAAAAGACGACTCTCGTGTAAATGTTAATGCATTTCATACTGCAAATAAGCCAATTTGAAGTTGAAGCAGAGACATAAGGAGAAGTGCCGGCATTTTCCAGAGGGGCAATTTATGAGATTCAGCCAGAATTCAAGTTCCAAGGTTGCAGTCCAGACAAACTTCAGTCAGCTAATAGGGCCACTAGCTCCACGGATAACTGAGCTACTTAGCTAATGGTAGCTAACTGCAGCCAATTATAACTAGCAAAGCAGTTGTTGTTGGGGATGTGCTGCCCCCCTATATCTTTGGAGCTACCTTTCAAATGACACCTTTAAAGTTTTCACCAGGTTGATGTGTTCTTGCTAATCTGTTGGGAGGCTACTGAATCTATGTGTATGTATATATATATATGTATATATATATATATTTCATCAAGGCTAATGTGCTTCAAAATAGTGAAGTCAGTTAATGCAGTTAGTTCTTAGCAGCCTCGGGGAAAAAGGGCAAAAGCACCAATAAAAATGCTGCTGCTGATTCCTGCCCTGATTTCCTTCATGAAGCAAGGACACAAAGCACTCCTCGGTCTGTGAAAAAAAAAAAATGAACTGTGAAAAGATAATGTGAAAAGTGACACCATCCGAGGTGTCCGCAGTCATTTTTTCCCTATATTGATGTAGTTCAAATAATACAACAAAAGGTGTGATTTTTGACACGCACACAAAAGGAATGTATTTCTAGATCATCCTGCGCAGCCTTGAAATGAAAGTGTAACTGTTTGCTTTGGTGTGAGATAGATATAATTCTCCATTCGTCATCGGAAGATGATTTTTCATAAGTGACTAACAGCACCCAGAGGCAATAGACGCTAGAATGAGAAAGTACAATTTATTTGTTGAAGCCCTCAGCTTTTAAACAGGAGCGAACGCGGAATATTTAGCAGCCCTGCTCTGCCTTGTGTTTTGGCCGATATGTATACATGGTGTATAATTAAATTTCAGAGTAGAGGATAACCAGTGTGCAGCAGCAGGAGGGAAGGATTGGGCTTCACCTCCCTGTCTGTGATGGGACTGGAGGATGAATGAAAGTGAATAGAGGACAAATGTAATTTGCCTGGACATGCACAGACTAAAGAGTGCGAGAGGATTAGGTCAGAGAACCGAGGTGTTTGGAAAAAAAACATGTTGAGAGATGAAAACGGCGGACAGAGACGGACAGAGAGGTAAATGAGGAGAGGCAGGAGGAAAAAAGCTGAGAAAGCAACAAAGAGCAAAGTAAAAAAAAAAGGGGGGGGGGGG
>CAEMYA010000098.1:431398-446275 GCA_903131615.1 Diplodus sargus | reverse complement strand
CTCTGAAGGACATTAAGGATACATGAATGGAGAGAGACTGTGTGTGTGTATGTGTGTGTGAGAGAGAGACAGAGGGTTAGAGAGAGAGAGACAGGTTAGCGCTGAATGGTAACCGGAAAGATCTGCGACACGTGTCTCCATAGTCCGAATGCTCACCACGGCGCATGACTGCCCCAGGGCTGCTGCACTCAGCCATGTCATGGCTCAATGGTCTCACGGTCTTACACACACACACATACACACACATAAAGGAGGAGAGACTGACAGCAGGATGAGAGGGTGAATGAGCAGTGAAGAGAGAGAGAGAGAGAGACGGAGAGAGAGAGGTCATAAGACAGGAAATGGAGAGTGAGGTGTGGAGAGATGTCAGCTGAAGGAGTGAGATAAGGCGGAGGAGTGGAAGCAAGAAAGTCACAGAATCTTCAGATTCAGCTGCAGAAAGAAATATTTCCACTGTGCCCTCGAAAGTGTACAAAACGCTGCAGCTGTGTTAATCTGCTCCCTTGACTCATTTATTATTTGTGCGCAGGTGAGCCGGAGTGTCCTGAGGAATTAAAGCTCAAGTTCATCTAATAGCATGTGACTTGGAGAGAAACTGTGGGACTGTTGGTGGGAGTAATGACAATACAGCAGATCTCTGAGGCGAAGGCCATTGAGTCTCAGTGGGGCTGCTGCCGCCTGTGGCTTGTTGGTCTACAGAAGGCTCAAATTGTATTATCCTTTATGTGTTTGATACCTTTTGTACAATGGTTTTCAATTAGAGTGGAACTTGGAATCAGTTGGAGCTCATAGGGGAGTGCTGGCGACTCCACGGTCAACATAACTGAACTCTAATCGTGCTTGAGGTCCTTGTATTTCTAAGGCTATTGCCCTCATGTGTATTTTGTATAATAAGCGAATAAGCTTGGGAGTTTTGCGTTTGTTATCATGCATATTCTGCCTAACGTAGAGTGCTGCTAAGAGGCTGCTAGAGATTCTGGATTAGAGCCAGAAAGACACTCATTGCTGTGCAAAGATGTCTATGGTCACAAAGTTTTAAGAAAGGACACAGCTACATTTAACTAGATGTTATTAATGAGTTAGATGAGAAGTCATTAAGACGGGTGAATGGACGCAGTTCCAGTGTCACATAGTTTTAATGCCTGTTGGACTAGCGCGCCCTTTAATGAGTCATGGGGACAGTTAGACCCGAGTCTTGATGAGGCATTTCTTTCACTCATTTCTGTTAGAATTGATGTAAAACTACAGTGAATCACTTTCATAGTCTAATGGCTGAGTATATAACCGATTTTCTGTCTGCTAATGGTCCTGCGAGGCCCCTCAGATCCCTCTGCTCTGCGAGTTTAAATATGAATTGTTAAAAGCTACGGTGATAAAAGTTAAAGCCTCTGTTTTATTGGATCTTTTGGTCTGTAACAGCTTTCCACGTATCATCAAGTCAGTCGCAGCTTTTATATCTCATCTGAAAGGAGTGTGAAGTTAATGTTTACATTCAGTGTTACTGAGCTGAAAGCATCGTGTGCGTCCGTGAGGTGTGACAAACATGTTGAGTGCATTTATTTCCTCATAAAACATTCAAGTCAAAAACATATTACGAACCCAGCAGAGTTTACATCCACGTTCACTGGCCTGCACTCTTTTTCTTCTCCGTATATTTGCTGGTGCATTGCAGCACATCTTGCCACTTACTGATCAGAGGTATTGAGTGAAACCATTGAGGCATACGTAGTGCGTCACACGCATCGTACATGTGTGTTTATTCACGTGGATTTCACCGGATAAACAAAATGGGCTCCGTAGCACTGCTCAAAACCTCCACGGGGAACCTTTAAAAACCTGGAAATCTAATTCAGCAATGACTGTTATCCAAATATACTATCATTGTTATCATTATTGTGTGTAATTATATCAGCCTTTATGTTCCCTTTTTAACTCTCCGTGCTACTTTGCCTTAAGGTCTGACTTTATGGTGACATCAGCAAGATATATATGATATATGTGAGACATATATAGTAATAATAATAATATCTACAAAAGTTTAGATGGAAAAAAAAGAAAAAGTGTACTTGAATGAGTTGGGCGGGTAAAAGTGGACGGGAAAGAATCATTTTAAAAGTGGAACAGAAGAAAGTCTGGGACCTTAGCTGTGTATTGTTATCGCTCCTTTAATATACACACTGTTTTCTAACCTCCTGCATGTACTGCTGTGTAACTTACCTTTGACATGGTCTAATTAAAAGTGCACCCTAATCCTACATGTGAATGCAAATGTCCCCGACTCTCATCGGACACTACAAGCCCTGAACTGAACATTTTAAAGCGCTTTGTGACGTAATTCTCTATAAGCAGATTTTCGTAGGGAGGGGGGACACAGGCAATAGCTCATTGAAATTCTGTACATTCAGTGTGAGTCTCCTTTTAAACTCTTTCCCCGACACACACTGAGAATACAGAGTTCAAGATGCAATTAAGAAGTTGCTCTGAACCAAAGAAAAGCAGAGGTCCTTGGTGTTGCCATTATGTCACAAGTTATTATACAGAACAGTGAAAGAAGGAAACCACATTAAAGGACTTTTTGTGTTCGCGTACATGCAGAGCTATACAAACCCCAGTGAGCTTTTTCCTTTGGATCTGAGCTCAGAGGATGATACACAACAGACGGTGTGTGTCACAAACTGTGTATTTCATTCAGCTGAGAGTCGTCCATGTTCTTGCACAATGGATCAGGAGGACCTTGGATTGTCTCTGATGTTTCCATGTGGCAAGAGTACCTGCAAATTGTGACTCTGAGACAACTGACATTACTTTTATTTTGGGTCAGGATGAGAAACGGTGATTTAATTTTGTATTTTATTTCATATTTCATCCTTGCTAGGAACTAAAGATAAAGATACAGTATGTAACATTTCTGCATTGTAATATATCTTAAAACAACTATACCTTCGTTGTGTACATTGTTATTGTGTACTTACATTATTCCAAATGTTTTCAGTAATGTCTAATCCCAGAGAAACGTGTAATTTTATCCAAAATCATTTTATTCACTCTTACTTCCGAAAGAGAGTCAGAGAATGAGAGGGGAAGTCACTGAACAGAACTGAACTCAACGTGAATACACTTTAAAGCATCATCTCGTCCATGAAAATGTCTGCCTGAGTCATGCAGATACATTTAGTCAGCAATGGTAGTTGGTTAAAGCACCAAGATGTAACTTCCTGAAAAAAGGCCTTCAAATACTGACGTCAAACCCAAAGCTTCCACATGATCCTCATCACTGAAGTCACGCTGCTTCCATGTTTGCTTCTGAAAGAGGACAGTTGGCCGAACCACAACAAGTCAGTCGTTAGGTAAACATTGTACGGTCAGCACTGTCTCGCACAGAGAGGGCGCAGACTGCTGCTTTCACCTCTGATACACTCATCATCAGTCACATCTTTTCACCTGTGGTTTTATCTGCACACTACACCCACGGCCAAGTCTGTCCAGGCACCTGATTAACTAGCAGGAGATAATACTACTTCAGCGACGAGACTTCCCACCCACAAACGCTGCCAGTTGCCTTCGATCGAGCCAAACCAGATTAATTGAGAAATCGTTAATCTATCCTTCTGTGTCGGGCAAAGATTTGTAAACACACACACATTTATCATGACTGAATATATTTTCTATACTGTGGGGGAGAGGGGGAGATGGCTGATTAGCTTGTTGTTGTCAGGTTGCACCTGTGTTTCAGTGTGTGTAAAGTTACACATTTCAGCTGTAACCATAGTGACGATTTCAGCTGCAGGTGAAGAACTGTGATCCCGTTTTTGTGCTCATTGCCTCGCACGTCATACGAGGAGACGATAGCAGGGATCTGATTATAAGCCCCGTTATAGTGGCACTTAAAAATAAGAAAAAAATTAATGAAGAAAAGGGTATTTCTTGCTCTCAATAACCAAAAAAATCTGCCAATTAAACAACTCAAAATTAAACAAATATACTTAATGAGATTTTGAGTTCTTGCAGCGCTTATTGTGTGTGTGTTTATTTGTGTGTGTGTGTACGTAGTATTTTAATTATCTCGCAGTGATAGATGGGAACTTACAGTTCAGGTTTAATCTCTATTAGCCCCGGTGCAAGCTGCTTCCACTTCTCATCGGTTCATCAGACTAAAATGATTAATCCGTTAGAAATGATAAAACAGCTCTTTCACGGGTTCTTTCCATCTAACCCCCCCCCCCCCTTAATAGCTCCGTGTACCGTTCTTGTTGTCTATGACCTTCAGTCTCTCTCTCTCTCTCTCGCTGTTGGAGAGAGTCTGAAGGAAGCACTGAAGGGAAGCACAGTCATCTGTTCGGTAACTTAATCAGTAACTCGGAGGCTGTACTGTATAAACTATAAAGCGTGGTATGATATGGAGCCAACGCTGGACTGATATAGCGTGAATTGCTGCTGATGCCCAGTGGAGCAGGTTTAAAAATGTTATTAGTAGAAGCAGCTGTTCTACACAGATGACCTGCAATACATTGACATACACAGACAGGAAGGTCCTTTGTCTTGGTAGCCGGGTTGGCCATGTGTGCAATGTTAGTTACGACCCACAAGCTGCTACAGTGCTCCAACTTTACTCAGACCTGATCTTTCTTCGCCCAAGTTACTTGATGGGTACATAATGTTACAAGCTAGAGTTATCATGATAGTTTATTAGCTAGTTACTGATTTTATGAATTCTAGATGTTGTTTGAATGCAAAAATGTAAGTAAAGTCCAGCAGTCACTTTTACCATTCCTCTTATATCAGTGCAGACTGGCTAGGTAGGAGCACGGGTTGCTAATGTTAGCCTAAGGAACTGCTCATGGCAAATTAATGAAGCAGTGTTGTTTTGTATTTGATGACTTGCTTGATAGCGTGAAGTCATGAACTAATTGTGAAAACCCACCTCCATCATATAAGTGGCAAAAGGCGTTGTGATAATACCAGGATTGCCGCAGTAATGCAAGAGAAATCACCACAGCTGAAGACGGCTTATTGGAAATGACCCATTATGTCTGTGAACGTGAACACTATCAACGACAACTGATGACATTTGAGGGTCTTGAATAGTTTCTATTTCACAGGGGAAGATTTCAACCACTACCCCATATTCTGAGGAGGAAAGAGGGCACTCGAAAATGAGGTGTATAAAAATTGGGAATGGTATCCAGCCTGAATATTACAACCTTTATGAAGGCAGGTTCTTAGAGGACTGATGTTTCTTTCAGCGAGGTTTGCCTAACCAACTGGAGTGCATATTGCCTGCTGCTATTATCCTCATAACAGTCCATGATCTCAGGGAGGTGAGCGGATGGAAAATGAATTCATTAGCTCAGAAACTAAATTGAACTCAAGCCTGATTATCTTTACACTGAATTTATGATATTCACCAGGTCTGTAATTTTTGTGTTTTCTGTGATTTCATGACAGTCACTAATATAAACACCAGATCCAGATGAAACAGCGCCGCCGCGCTCCATCCATCTGCATCATGTCTGAACAGGATGAGGAGTTGTTCTCTGTAGAAATTGGCAAAAATGGAATCATTTCAGTGAGGCACATTCACAGATTCATCATGGAGTCTTTTTTTTTTTTTTTTTAAGATTTTTTATCCTTTCAGACAGGATTATCTTGCCATCAGGAGATGGATGTGATATCTGTAGCCTCAAGGAATAATCCATCAGTACATTTCATTCTGGCACATACACGACAGACTGCTTAGACATGCAAATTGTATTTCCGGAAACAGTTGCCACATCAAGTAAGCACAGACTGTACCTGAGCTTCAGAGGCTTTGTAATAACTCTGAGCACAGCAGCAATTACTGCACAGCATTAACAGTCATACAACACTAACGATAGTCAGGGGTCTGTTTTGGTTTTGGTCCTGTGCTTATTGGTACAGAGGTATCCTCAGCTACTCCTTTAGAAACTGATGATGGTAATATAGTTGTATAAAGAGAGGGACTCTTGTATGACTCTCATAACAACATAACAATCCTAATTCAAACACCTGCGAAGTGGATCCAACAATCAATAAACCCAATCCCAACAGTGCTGCAGCCACAGGTCCCTTCTCCTTATACACACCAGAGTTTAATTTCATTATGGGTATTGTATGATTTAGTATTTATTTCATGGGGCTTATTAATAGAAATCATTTTCTTGTAGTAGTGTAAACAAGGAAACCAGAGAAATACCAATCTTTGGTGGAAATCATCTCGACTGGTGGATGACTTATTGATGAGGTCACGCTGACATTGCTTTGTTTTTGTCAAAAAATGGACCCAAAGCCAAGACACACAGAGGCAAGAAGGTAAAATAACGTTAATGCTTTAATGGAAAAAATTAAAAATGCATAATCCAAAGTCCAAGTAACAAAAAAGAACAAGCAAAGGAAAGACAAACACTGAAGACGAACCAGAACACCATAGGAAACAAAACAGGAACACTTGGATGAAAGCAGGACGACAACAGACAAACTGAAAAAGAGGGAAGCTTCAATACACTGGGAGTGATTAACTAATGAGACCCAGGTGTATAAGAGCAGGAAAAACAAACAAAGAGGAAGTGGACAGTGAAACATGACAGATGAGACTTTAAACTACAAAATAAAAACTGAAAAATATCAAAGCAAATAACTGAACCGTAACAGTTTGGAGGGGTTGCAAATGAAGAACCTTGGGAACGTCTACTTTAGAGGCACTCAAATAGTTACTGAATGTTTTTTATGCAGCTTTAGAAACTCTATTATAACTTAAAAATGTCTTCTCTAAATCAAGCCGTGGAAAATAGTATCTTAAACAGAACAAATAAATGTTTTGGGAGCAGAATTTTGGCACCGTCCATGTGACTGAAGCCATTGGGACTTAAGCAAGTCCTGAGTTATTTTTTCTTAGGCATTTCTTCTTAAGTCAAGTAAAGTCACAGGTTGTATTAAGTCGAGTCTTTACAAAGGGAATGATGAGGTTTTAGTACCTGTCTCATTTTCATGTAATTGGCCAATTTATCCAACCTGTAAAAAAAGTAGAAAGAAAAGCTTGTTTCTGAGCCATAGACCATCAGGTAACGTCGTGAGGAGCTCGTCTGACAGCGTAATTATCCAATCAGGACAATGCCATTACCAGTGTGTGTTCGTACACCAGGTAACACGCCACATTCACTTGTCATGCCAACGCTGACAAGGGTAAACATGTTTGCTATCTCATATTTATATGGAAAACTAAAATTAATACAGACATTTAAGTTATCACGTCTCGAGTTAAGTTGTCAGTCTTTAACTTCCAAAGCCATGTCGAATCTCAAGTCTTTTATTTCAAGTCAAGTTGAAACAGGGACTCGAGTCCACATATCTGTAAATAACCAGACAAAATAACTGGATATGTTTCATATGAAGTCACCTGCCAGCAGCTAATTCAACCCTCCACAGTAGCTTTATCAATACTTCATATGCTCACACAACATTAATACTTTTTAATTAAACTTCTGAGTGCAGCTTCTTTTTTGCATATAATGTTATGCTAACGTATAATGCCTTCCTTTGAAACCTTTCCCAACATGACATCCATGCTAAATACCTTTGAAAATGTATCTCACTTTGTGCCTGAATAAACTGTTTAGACAGAGAACCCTCTGGTGGAGGAGGTCTGGGAGACAGTTCATTCACACACGGCGTCATCGATACTTTCGGAAAACAGTAATTGAGGTATCGACTCAAAAACAGACTAGTTTAAGGCCCGGTCTAGTGCCAGAACCCAGTAACGACATTGGATTGATAGCCTTCTGTGCAGCAGAGCAGTAAATTGCCAAAGCTTTCTTTGCTTTATTTCCGTGTAGTGTGGTGTGTGAGTGGCACTGGAGTATATCAATATCCTTTACTTTGCAGTGTAATGTATGACTCAGCAGCACAGGACATTTGAGTGTTTTGTTTGTTTGAGCTGTCGGGAGAGATGAAAACAGGAGAGGGAGAGAACACAGGTAATAACTTTAAATTTCAACACCAAGGACAAATGGGCACATTTCAGGCACCAAACTGGTGATGCCAGTGAGTGAGCAAAGGCACTTTGCACTCTGCTAATTTGGTTTGGTTTGGTTGCTTTGCTTATGCTCTGCTAAGGTTTAAGGCACAAAAAACACTTGGTTATTGCTCAGAAAAATGATCATGGTTTGACTTAAAATACCCCGTCCCCTTAACCTCCAGAAGTTAAAGTCAGCTAATAAACATGTAACGTGAACATGATATGGCACATTTAGTACAGATGTCAGAACAGCACCTGTCCGTGACACTACAAACATGGAAATATCTGTTGTATGCAGAAGCATGAAGAAACTTATGCCTGAATCTACCACAATCGTTTCATTACATTAATAAAAATCAGGGTATGCCCTTTTTTAAAATGTAACCAGGAGTTGCATAGACATTACTGTTAATGTGACTGCAGAAATTGACTCCAGAGGGATAAGTGGAGTGTCATATTTGTCACTGACAGAGTGAGGTTGTTACTCTAAGTCTCTGATAACGTGGAAAATGAGGAGCATGAGAGGAGAGAAGACTCGCTCTGAAATGTGGATGTGAATAAGTTGTTCCAGTTACTGTCGTTACATTGGGAGTGAGAACATGTTGCACTTGCACCAATATACAGTATACAGATGCATATTTAATGTGTATAGAAGAAGAGTTTATACTTATTCAGTGTGTACTATCATGTCATGGAAAACACTTAAACAAACTATTACTATTCACAAAATACATTTGTCTTATTTAGGCATTATTGTGAGCATGTAAATGTACTCAGATAAGATACATACAACATGAATACAACATTTTCAATGTCTTCAGTCAATAGAAAATATGCAACTGCCAATCGTAATTTTGTATCTAAAACACATATTTTACTGTTGGTTGCTGGTGCTGTAGCAATCACCTGACTGTTGTCTAGAATAAATGTGGTAACAGGAACTTCAGTATCATCTAAGACATCTCATTTTAAAAGCAGCATTGTCCTTGGACGCACTTTTGGAGCGCTGTGTATTTGAGCGGTGGGACTCAGTTTTCTCTGAGGCAAAGCCAACTGGACTCCCCACACGGCCCATTATGAAACTGTCTGCTGCTTCCAAAGATGGAGCTGATGTCATCAGGCATGGTTGGATGCCTCTCTCCCGGCTCCACCTGCTGATAACGTATTCCCTCCTACTAACGATGTAAAGCATTAATCTCTCTCCAGCCACTTCTTCAGATTGCACCACACTGAGCCAAGAAGGCTCTTATGTCCATGATCAGCGGAATTGAAAAAAAATAATGTGGTAAGACAGCACTTGTTTTTTAGCACAAAAACAGAGCCTGATATTGTCCTTATTGAGCTGAGACAGGGATTAGTGTCATCCCTGAAAGAGGGGGAAAAATGAAGCTCAATTGTTTTGTTTGTTTTCCGTATTGTCAGTGGTGGCATTAGGGAAGGAATGGAAAGTATTGCCGAGGCGCTGCAGAGTATTCTGCGAGTCACAAAGATAGGGTTAGGGTTAGGGTTATGTTTTTAGGCAAGTCTGATGAATGTGAGTCCAAATTTCCCTCTCCTTTTTAAATTTGGTGTCCACTAACTCCTCAGGGTCTCTTTAGCTGCTACGCCAGTAGACACTAATATTGATGTGTTCAGTCTGCCATGTGGTGCTTGACAGGTTGTGGGTTCATCAGAGGCCATTTCACTAAAGAAACAGCTGCCTGTTACCAGCCAGAAGCAAAGTTGTTGAGAGGAGTGAGACTAAACAGAGGCCGTAATAACCAAAACAGTTGAAAAGATGCTAAAACCGTCTTTAAAGCAGAGGGAAACTGCACACTCAGGTGGAAACGACCTGTTGGTTAGTGACTGAAAATGACCCCTGTCACTGACACAGTCCTTTGAGCAATTGTTTAAATAATTATGTACTGTGCAGTTTTAGATATTGCCCCGATAAATCTGTAATTGTGACTAAAATGTCAAACTTAACACTGGGTGGATTAGCCTTTGAGTAATATCTGAAATATCAATGGCTGCTCGCCCACAACTACTACAATCAACTTCAAATTATAGTAAATGTGCCTCTCGCTTCAAATCATTACAAAGCACTTGCGGTGACGCTTTATGGGGAGCAGTGGCCGCCTCTGTAAACGCATCATTAACTATATATCTCTGCGCTGCCTTTTGTAACCTGGATCCTTTCGTTTGTGACTCTCTGGTATTAAGGGCCATTAAGTGGATCAGCGGCCTCCGTCCTCTGTCCGTCTGTCCTCTGTCCGTCTGTATCGCTCACCCCTCTAAAATTAAACACCGTGCTCCGAGCATTGTCACGACGATGGCGGTGGGGGCGACGGACGAACAGGCGTGCGCACACATGAGAAACCACACACAAGCGCTGCGCCGTACGAGACGAAGCAGAACAATAAATGAAGCGGCGATGATTTTGTAAACAATTAGATCGTGTTGATTGAACAGCGATGAGTAACATGTAGGTGTGTGCTGTGTTCATTTGTATGTGTTAATATTAACATGAGAGAAAAACAGTTGTTGTGTAATATACCATCGCATCTATTCGTGAGAGCTGTTCAGAACAGAGAGAAACTCCCTGGACGTCCACTTGGTGAATTTATCCCTTCAGTTGTAATGGTCGTAGAGTGCTGTCCAGTGTATTTATAGCAGCTTTTTTTCTGTGCGGCTGAGTAACAGTGAGTGCAGTTAATCCCGCAAGTCTCCGATGTCTAGAAGTCTCACCGAGCAGCTACTTTGTCATGAATACAACACAGGAGCAACTGGTGTGTCTGTTTACAGCGCAGCCAAACACGTTCGTCGTTTTATTCGGCTGTTTTCTTCATGCAGTGAGCACCCGCAATCTGATTTCATGCCCCACGCTTCTCAGGTTGTTTTCTCACGCAACAGCACATCAAAATAAAAGAGGAGCCGGTTACCTTGCTGAGGAGTAGGAGGTGTGCAGCTCCTCTTAACGAATTACTGTGGCTGCTCCTTCTCATTCAGCTTCCAAAAAGTGTTCCACCATCACGGGCTGGAAAACGATTGTTGTCTTGTTTTGTGGACACATTTTTCTGTTTGATCATTTCATGTTGTCCCACACAAACAAAACCCGCCATATGTGACATCAGCTGAATGCTTGTAATGTGAACGGCAGCAGGGAATGTTGAGTTCAGTGCACAGCTGCATGTAAACAAGAGAATATTAGTGAAATGTTCCTTTTAATCAGCCATCCAAGCTTTGTAGGAATATAGACAGCTGTTTTCTTTAAGAAGTATTTTCTACAGAGATATGACTGCCAACTGCCTGTCTCTAATTACAGATACACATTTCCCAGAGCTCCTGTACACAGATCTCCTGTACAAATTGCTCCTGTACACAGTGCTCCTGGAGGGCCTGGGTAATCTTATCATCAAACTGAGACATTACATTAGATATGAAACCTGGCTGGGCCCTGAAATCCCGTTTTTATCCAAGTGACAAGAAGATACTCCACAATGAGCTGACTGCAGTTTAACGTCAGTGCTGCCTCACTTGTGATGTCATGACTGACTTTTATCAAAATCTCTCTCAGCCTTGAAATACAGTGTTTGCGTGTGCGTATGCAGGCGTGTTTGTATGCCCATCCGAGCGGGACTGAAAAAGACGTTAACCTGATGGACATCTGGATAGAGTGCCCATAAAGTCTCATTTGTGCGAAGCCACGGCAGGCCTGCCTGCGATGATTTATCTGCTCCCCATCTAGCTGCAGACAAACACTCTGTCTCAATCCGCCATCAGAGCAGGAAGAGCTCTCACCTGAGCTTCACCTCGCTGTGCGAGGATCAAGTTTGCGGCTGTCCTTTCAAGAGTGGTCATCTTATTGTAAAAATGTGAGGCATCTTCTGTGCCAGAGATTGTGGCTGCCTCTGAGAACTTATACATCTCTCTGCTGCAGTGCGATCGAATTGTCCTGCCAGTACGATTGTTGGGGAATATAAAAGACTTGTTAAATTGTTTCTCCTTAGAGGGCCCTGTTTCACAGTTGTTCCGTCACAAAGGGACCTGATTAGACTGATGCAAGGCTTTTGCACAGTCGTGGAGAATTCTTTACTGTCTCCCGAGATCAGCATCCATCTCAGGCTTTCAGTCGATAAATAAAACATCCAGCATTAGCGAAGAGCCCAAATATAAAACTGAGAGCGCAACTATGTCTCTCAACTGTGAAAGCCCAAGTGACTGAGGAGCATCTATCCTACCAGGGCATATATTTTACTTTGGTGGTAGAGAAACAGATAAAAGATGGGGACTTAAATGTAGTTTTATCCTGTGAGCTTTTAACCAGTTGTACTCAAGATTTCTTTTGGGGACATCCCATGTACCTGAGTACTTTTGTCAGATCCTTATGTCTCCCTCTCTCTCTGATGCTAAACCAGTTTAACACGTCCTCAAAGTCTCCGGCAAAACTTTTAGTAACCTTGAAATTAACAGGGATAATGGTCATGTTTTCACAGTAGAAGCAAATGGCAGCAGGAATTGAACATAAATGTCAAACAAAGAATCAATCGGTCTGATGTAACTCGCCGTCGACGTGCTGTGATGGATCATTGACGTACAACCTCTCAACCCACCTTAAAAGTGACGTAAGTGGGGAAAGTGTTGCACATGCGTTTAAGTCAGTTGGGTGTCTGCTGTAGCAATTAATACATCAGTCAATAAACATAAAAGACATTTCCCAACTATTCTGAGTAACGATCAGCCATTTCAGTAACGTCTTGGCTCTGTCTGGAAGGTGTTGTCAGCCAGTCAACCACACGATACGCACTGAAATACCTCAGCAACTACTGGATGGATTGCCATGAAGCTTTCTACAATATCCATCATTTAGACAAAAATCTGAAGCAGTTAATCAGGAATAAAATCAGCAGTTCAGTCGATAAGGAAATTATCATTTTTTGCGACCCTCACCTGCTGTGTTTGTTCATTAGAAATTCAGCGAGAGCACATCCTGCCCTTTGCTGTTTGTTTTCCTTTGCAGGTTCCTCTTACAGTATGAAAACAAAACAGGCCTAATCAGACTGTTTGACCACAGTCACAGAGGCTTTTGTGACTCAGCCAATAATCGGCAGTAATAAGGAGGTTGGTTTCTTCTGCATGGAGAACCTCATTTTCAAATGAGCCGTCACGCCCCGAATTTGCCAATAATTGTTTGGCTTTGTCACTCCCGCTAATTAGTGAACTGAAAGCCAAATACCATTGCAGTCAGTCTGAATAGATTCTGGCTAATTGGTTGTACAAGTCACGCTCTGATGAGAGTCGATGATAGCAACATGTTGACACGACTGTGACACCAAAGCAGATTCGAGTGCATCGGAAATAACTGCATATATCCAAAACAGGTTTTTTTTAAAGGTGTTGCAGCCACTTAAATTGACTTGATAGCTGCTGGGCCTCGTCTTAAATCAATTTCCAAAAACATCCAACAGGTGTACACTATCGGTTCTTTTTATAAGAGCATCAATTAATATTTCCTAATTACCATTTCTGCTCTCAGTGGAGCGCTCAGTTTGTCAGTTTCTCTGTCCTCATGCTCATTTACATTTTGATATCAATATTAATGACCGAGAGCCATAATGAGCTGACACAGCTGATCAGTTTATAATCCGTCCCTGGCTCGTCTGCCAAATGTTGCGAACAAACTTTTAGTCCAGCCATGGTAATTACATACAATCACAAATTCAGCAGAAGCACAGCTTGTTTTTTACGCCTGAAATGTTTTGCGAACCAGCCTTTTGTGGAAGTGGAATTAGAGATTTTTGTTTTCCGCTCAAGCTGTCATGTTGTTTGAAAATCACAGAGTGAATCATTTCTGGTGACTTACTGCCGCTGTCAGATGGCAAAAGTTGACTGTGGAAACTCCTGTCAGAAAATGGCTGTCTTGTTGTAAAGGTGGTGGTATTGGGTTTTGTCAGAATAATCCTGTCAGTCCTGCATTCAAAATAGTTAAAGGGGCTCTGTGCAGGGGTTGCCTGAGATCCATGCATTGTTCCCAGAGAAATTAAAGAAAATGAAAAACTCTCAATGTTATCGAGAGTGAGGGGAAAATCCCTTTATCCGGATCTGCAACAAAAGTTCATGGAGTTTAGTAATTTTTGTGTAATCCTGCTCACAGACCAACAAACAAACAAACACGCCAATAGACACCGATGAAAACATAACTTTTTTGGCGGAGCTGAAAGTAATATTAGTAATAGTAATAGAAATATAAAAACAAATATTGTAATATTTCCCTCTAAAATGTCAGTATTGGCAGTATAGGTACCTTGTTGCTTTCCACCACTGTGTGCAGATGTAAAGGGAACCGTAAAACATCAATGAGATTTAACTGTAATAGTTTTCACACTGTTGTAAAGGCTCCATACTGTTAACCAACTCAAGTTGTTACAGAATGTTAAGCCCCTAACAATAAGAATAAGAAAAAACAAAAACATTTTACCTGCGTATGCACTTTAGCGGGTAAAATCTAACCGTAACATCGTTCTGCTCAGAGAAATATGTGAAAGTATGACAAGGTGAATTTTAAGAAATGTCTGTCAGGCAGTGAGGGTGGGCAAGGAACAAGAGGAGGTCCAAGAGAAGAAGAAGAAGAAGAAGAAGAAACCTGCAGCTTGAAGTAAAAACAAAGCTGTCAAATTACAGAGACAAGATAAAAAAAAAATTGTCACTCCTGCCTGCTTTCCAAGGACAAGAAGCACAATAAGTACGCTCTGCCCGACACCCAAACCCAGCCCACGCTTAGCACACGCACACGCACACACACACACACACACCCACACACACACCCACCCACCCACACACCCACACACACACACACACACACACAC
>CAEMYA010000098.1:393283-431360 GCA_903131615.1 Diplodus sargus | reverse complement strand
ACACACACACACACACACACACACCCTCAGTATCTGCAGGCAGGACTCAAGATGTGAAACCTCAAGAAAACAATCGACTCTGCTGTTAGTTTCACGATGTTCCCTCGACGAGGCTTTATCCAGTGAACCAGATGTGCTGTCAGTGGGTGCTCTAAGACACACACACACACACACACGCACACAGCATCTAAATGTGCATGTGTATCTTCGTGAGAGCACAGCCTGGCCTGTAGACCATCACAGTAATGTAATAAAGCCACACAAACAAACTGATGCCTCCTCCGCCACAAAGACACCGACACAGTCTCACGGCGCTAACATTCGTTTCTTCAGTGATGCAGCAAAACTGCTCGACAGCCAGAACATTAATGACGTAAATGTTATAAGCGGGTTATTTATTTTGTGTGACCTGAAAATACTGCATGTGCATTTTCTACGCACTATTATTCATGCACCACTTCCCAAAAAGGGAACCCTTTATAAAGTAAAAACTTAATTGGAACTATTAACAGCTGATAAACAATTGTTGTTGTTGTTGTTGTTGCTGTAAACGTGACAACCGGAAGCACACAGAAGAGGTCACACTAGGTGTTGCAGCCTTCTGTGCTGCAGCTGAATAATTCAAGGGACATCTTTGCCTCAGGGGCAGAACGCATGAGCCGATACCTCTGACTTGAAGTTTTGTATGCCGTGTGTGTCCAGTCGGTGCAGCCAATCAGAGCTCTGGTGCGGATGCTTTTCTTCACGAGTACTGTAACGTCCACTCAGGGCACTCAGACACTCACAGACACCGAAGGACGAATCTCAGACTAAACACAGATCCTCCGCAAAGTGGATGATTGAAAATTCTCTGTTTGTTCGTTTGTTCGGGCACTCAGCGTCTGTGTGATGTGATGTGACGAGTCTCTGAGCGAATTTACTGCAGTCCTCTGTGTCATCAGATGGCTGGCTTGTTTATTGATTTATTTATTTAACCTTTATTCAGCCGGGAAGTCCCTTGACGGCGAAATCACTTTTTTTCGAGGGAGGCCTGGTGAAGACAGCACACCAGACACACTTTAAAAAGAGTCAACCTCATACGAACGTCAAACACACGGAAGAGACTGAGTCCAGCTCAAATCAGGCAGTTAGCTCTCTCAGGTGCATAGGAAACATTATGAAATATGACAAACATTAACCCGAGCAGTGTTGACTGCATCAACAAAGTCAACACAAGTAAAGTTTGTATGAAGATATTTGCATTGGATTGTTTAGTTAGTGGACAATTCAATTTAAAAAAGGCCATGTAGAAGGAAATAAACACGTTTTCTGTTGTTTTCGTGACTGTTACTGAACAGCTTATGTTTCTGATGTTTTCTCCCGTAGTCCGACATGAATGAAGAGCCTCTCAGCCTGTGTTGTGGTGCCACATCACTTTGGCATTACCATGTACAATCTCAGTGTTGCTGGGTAAAGCGCATCCAGTCCTCTTTAGTATGCAGCATGCCGTTTTCTTACTCTCAGCTTTTCCGTCCTCCTGTCTTCTATCAGAGTCATAATTTAGAATCATTCTTCGAGTAATTTAGCACACGATGTAGTGAGATGATCCGCTTGCATGGTCACATCCTAACTTGTGATTTAGGAGCAGACCAGGACAAATTGTTGGCAGTTAATGTTTCTGTAAAACCACTGATTACTGATCTGTTTGTAACCTTTTCCTAACCTTAACCAAGTGGATTTTGTGCATAAACCTAACCGGATCACGAGCACAGCATTGTCACTACATGAGATAAATCATTTTTACTTTCACTCCCTACATTTTTACACAAATATCTGTACTTTCTACTCAATTACATTTTAAGAGGCTCATGACTTTAGGTTAAATGCATTTATGGGGAATTATCAATATTTTTGTGTATTTTACAGCATTGCTCCCTGTCTTCCTAACATCACAAGACTGATTTCAACCAGTGCATATCACGCACGGCATACGTAACAAGAGGAAAATACGTAACAAGGCGAAAACAGACTGAAAGGAAGACTCAAACGTGGAGAGAAGGCGTTCTAGTGTCTCATACCTGCAGAGAGCCTGCAGCCCTCTGTGTGAACTGCTTATTCTCAAAATGTATTGTTGTGCTCAGGATGCTTTACCAACCCACGTCGATATTTGAAACCCCAGTATTGAGACTCAACAATCAGCCATCTGGTGCATTTATGAACACCTTTGACAAATCCTACGGATTCTGACTTGAGGTTTAATAGTCCTTTGAGTCATATTTATGTGGCGTGAGGTTCAGTTAGCTTTGCACAGAAATGGCCGGTCAAAAAGTCCTTCAGAGGGGATACTTCTTACCTCTGTACTTTGAGTGCATTTCAGAGCCTGTGCTGTCTTACTTTTACTTAAGTGAACAATGTGTGTACTCTTGCCACCTCTGCTAGAATTGCAGCAGTTTCGACTCCTGTGGCATCCACTGACAAGAATGCCTTGAATAAATCAAATACAGTGCATGGCGGCATCCAGTCAAGAAGCTTCCAGATAGACTGAAAATGAGTTCTTGGTGTGCAGCCAGCAGAGTCTGCAGCCCCTGCGTCTCTCCTTCCACTCATTTTCTTGCCCTCGCTCCGTCTGACTGCACCTGCACACTAACAGTATGCCAGCTATCCAAATAATTACGCTCCCGCTTCCTCCCACCACACTCGAGCTGACGTTGCCGCTCGAACACTTTCCGTGCCCTTTCACCCCGGTAGTCAGAGTCTTGTTTCACGCCACTTGTGGTGAAAAGGCCAGGGCGTGTACAGTCAGGTGTAACCAGAGCCGTTGTTCGGTGCCAGAGAAAGAGGGTTGTTTTTTGTCTAGGTTATGTAAAAAGAATTCTAGTTTATGTGAATTTCTTGAATCTCGTCATTGATTCTATCCATTGTTCGACAATAGAGACTGATGATCGTCGTTTTGAAACACCACTGCGACGCAAACTGCCCCTGCACAAACACTCACCAAACCCATTAAACCCTGCTTGCATATGATGCATGGTTCATTTCTATGCATACGTCCCATTAATGCGCTTTGCATGGAATCGATCATGATAATCACAGAGGGGACAGAAAAACAGATGGGTGGGAAAAAACTATGCATATAGAGGGAGAGTGGGTATTAACTTTGGCTGCGATTGGAGAGATTATCATAATGTGATATTTTTCAGTCTAGCTCACTGGTGGAGCTCAACTGAACTTAAGTGCAAGTAAGCATAGCTTCAGGAGGATGTCTCTCCAGCTGATTCTGACCATTTGATGACCCTTTAGTGATCAAGCACTCATGCGTAGCCGATTTTAGGATTTTCTTGCAGTCTGTGTGAACCGAGGAAATAGTTAGCAACCAAATGATCATGAATCATGGCTCGAACATGTTGAGGATGATATGGAGATGAACAACATGACAGCGATTCAACAGTGGAGCCAAAACGGCTTGATCTCCCCCTGGTGTCTTGCTGGAGCAAAGGTCATAAATCCCGTCCCCTTCATGTCAGCAGATTGGAAATCGGCCAAACTTAAAACTCAGTACACATGAAATGAATTTTTTTTTCCAGATGAAATTGGTTTCTGTAATTTGAGGTAGTTCTTATCATGCTGATAAACCTTTACTTAGTCTTTCTGAGTTGACGTCATATACTGCTAAAAACATGGTGGACGAAAGAAACATTGATGGTCATTCAAGTGAAGTAGTAGATATCAAGTTTTGGTAAACTGTAACATGGTGTTTTAGTGAAATGCAAAATGCAACAGAGCTTATCCAAGTCACTCACATGCCGACTTGATGCACATGAACACAGCGTAGTCGAAGTGGGGACCCTCCGTCCGATCGCCTCTCTGCAGACTCATGATGTCATCACGGCAGCATTTGTATCCAGGATATTTTGGCTTCATTTTTGTACAGGGTGAGGAAGTAAAGACGTGTCTTCCATCTTTATATATGTCAGTGATTTATATGTTTAATGTAGATATTGTGTTGTTTTATCTCCATAATTTTCCATATGTCATTCCTTTCTCTTCTTTTCTATTTTCTGCCTCTCTTTGTCAGTTTTTTTCTCTCCGTCATTACCTGGCATTGATTTGAAAGGCTTAATTTCTACAAGACTGTTCGCCTGTCTCAGACTCTTTGACTCCGCAGATCAATAATGAAAGTGGGAGGGCATCAGATGACCCTGAAAAGAAAATTGAGTCAACAGAGCTCAGCTGATGACTTTAGCTCAGCACAGAGCGGCATCCTCGTTAGCGCCGCAACATGCATCACGGCTGTTACTAAGCTGTTACTAAGTTACAGTCGTTGTCAAACGCTTACATGCGCTCGTAAAGAGCATGCATGTCACAGCAGTCTTAACTTTCAGTGATTTCTAGAACTAATTGATCTGCGATGGAATGCGTGGAATAGATATTATTTTGTCTTCTGGTCTTCTGAAAATGTTTACATTTGTAGCTGTATTTCTGTCTCACTCATAAATACAGGAGAATTGTGACCCTGAGAGGACACTGGGAGAGAGCAAATAAAAACGGGAGTCTCTCGTGTAAATCGGGATGCTTGGTGAGAATGATCGGAAAGGAAATTAGTGGTATTGCACTTCACTACTGCACAGCAGCTTGTTCAAATAAATTCTTATTTTAGGTCCACTTAAGTGAAAACCATTCGTAATTACTGTGCGCCACATGCTACTTAATTATTTAATCAACATTATCACTTGTATTATTCCTACATATTCTGTATGTATAAGTTAGTGTTTCTCATCCTCAAAACTAAAACCGTCTCCGCTCCTTAGATGTCGACTTCAGATGTGTCTCCTTGAGATATAATTTGCCTTCATTTCTTTCTCCGTTTACTTAAAGTATTTCCAGCTGCATTCGGATAATATCACCCACACAATGCCCGAATAAATCAACAGATATGCAGCAGTTACTATAGAAACTTAAACGGTTTTCACTTTGTACCAAGCTACATCTGCAATTTGGGATTACAAAAAAGATTATATTGCCTCAAGCTTATTTTTATAAAGCATTCATGCGCGGTTTGGGGGTGGTGGTGCCAACAAAATGGAATTGGCTCCATCTTAAAAATCCATTTAAATCACACTTGAATTTATGCTTGCATCGACAGTATCTCCATTCATTTTTAATCCTTCACACATAAGATTGGACTCCCAGCCATTTATGATACAGAGAATAACACGGAAAACATTTCTACAAGATGTTGACCTCTGCCGCAGCAAACCTCAATGGTGTGTACTAATGCATAAACAATTCAAGTCTTGTGCCACATCTAACACCGGCATTTTTTAGCTAAACATGTGGGTGTCTGTCTCTGAGGATGTATCAACTCTCTCCTTATCAAAGTACTTGTGCAAGCTTAATAATTGTCCTAACGAGAGAAAAAAACTAATTATGTCCTTATCAGATCATGAAGGAAAATATTGCTGACGTTTTAAAGTCTTGTTAATAGCCACTACTGAGGTCTAGAAATTGAATACAGTAAACTGCAGGGATGAGCTGTCAGAGATGACATATAGCTTACAACTTAACATTTGCGGCATCATTTAGCCTAACAGGACCCAAGTCTGTTGCCATTTTAGCTTCCTGGCGAGGCTGCAATGCTCATTACACACCAGAAAATTAAATGATGGATGGATGAGAGAAGAAAGAGACAGAAAGAAGGGAGAAAAACATTTCAAATCCCACATTCTTAACACTATGTGGAGTGAGAGTTTGGCCTGAGGGGCAAAAGCGATTGTAAATTTGTGTTGGTGCGTGACAGAGCTTCACTCCACAGTGCTACTTTTTTCAGTTCAGAGCCAAGTGTGATATACAGACTTTGGGTGTAAAGTCTCTAAAAGATAGACAGTCCTCCTTTTAGTCTGAAACGGATCCCACGAATCATAGATACGATTTTAACTGTTTGTGTCTAACATCATACGCTGAACAGTACCAAACTCCAAATGACATCATTGCTACCAGGAAATAAAAATGCTTGCTTAAATAAAAATGCTGAAATATTTGTGGTGCACAATACAAAGATGACCAGGGCAGCATGTCCAACCAGAGGAAACACCTATTTTGAAACCCCGTAGAGTAAACTGGGTTTTATATTCAGCTCTTAATCATAGAAGTATTACACAGATTTCTGCTAAAACAGGTTTTTGACTTCCAACCAAATTAAATATATGGATTGTCCCTTTTTCTCTGATGTAACAAGCATGTGTGTCCTGTAAAGGCATCTCACAGACAGCCACAGCTCTGGTAGATGGAGCAGTAGTTGGTCTGTTTTGTTGTGTTGAAGCTACATTGCGCTGTTAAATGAGTAAGCTACTTCAGCAGCCTCACTGTATAACAATGTAATGTCCATTACTGTGTTTGCCTGTATACTGAACACATGCCGGAAGCTGCAGGGATTGATGACATTTTTCAGTTGGAGAAATGTGCTCTGTTTGTGTTTGTTTTTAATGATCTCAGAACGGTTTCAGTGGTGGATGTTTGGGTGTCATCACAGCAACATCGCAGTGTGACCAAGCAGCTGCCCATTCTTAAAAATAAAAACACAAACTGCACCCTCA
Source organism: Diplodus sargus (assembly GCA_903131615.1). Lineage (NCBI taxonomy): Eukaryota > Metazoa > Chordata > Actinopteri > Spariformes > Sparidae > Diplodus > Diplodus sargus. The sequence continues at coordinate 424,788 of CAEMYA010000098.1, read as the reverse complement.
CGCAGGGATGAGAAAGATGTATTGCTGTAATTCTGAGGCCACTAATTTTACTGCCGTGGTTATTGATTGTTGGAAGTTACAGCTTCATACCCTCGGAGTGTTTCCCTCACAGATGGTCTGAACCTAATGAACTAGACTAACAAGCCAGATGCCTCCATGCTGCACTACACAGTCCTGTGAGGTTATATCGGAGGACTCTTGCATCCATTTTTGATTTAATTTGGCACAGAGAAGGAACCACATGCGCGCATATGATTTGATTTAGCCTCATGTTATGGTGCATAAGTTGACATAGAGTTTGGTGGAGATTCATTTTTCAATTTAGTATTCGAGGGTGCTTAAGGAGCTGTTATATTTCACTTAATATAATATATTTTAGAAAAAGATAAGACTGGTTGAAGGTCAAACACTGGAGAGTAATCTCTATTGTAGGGCTATTTTCAGGACTTCAAAAACATTGGTTAATGCTTCATTTAGCCTCCGTGTATGTTGATGGACGCAGTGTGAACCATCTGCGATCCATTTACAATGTTGTGTAAGATGAGACGTCCGGAGCACTTTGTCTGTTTGTGCATTGGCTGGCAGCCTGAGCCTCCCCGCCTGTCTCGTCCTCTCTGTCTGTCTGTCTTTGTCTTCCCTCCATCTGCCTGCCCATCCGCATGTGTTTACTTGCAATCTATTCCTACATTGCTTTTGAGCAAGTGGCAGTCGAGATATTATGAAGAAAACACTAAACCTCACTGTTATTGGATACATTCATCATCCAAACTGCAAGACGGCATTTAATATTGCAGCAGAACTGCAGCCCCCAACCAGAATGTGATATTACCACCCACTGAGATGACACTAATTGCAGTTTTGGTATGGCCACACTGATCTGCTGCATCTTTTGAAGCTGTTCCAAAAGCTCATTAGAATGTACATTCTCCTACAGCTGAGCAAGTTTGGCCATTAAAAGTGCACTAGCAGGCATCCATTTTCTTTCCTTCATTTGCTCCACAGGGAGAGTGATGCCCAGCAGAGGGCAGCATTGACAACTGAGAGTGAACACATGAAAAACTAAATCTCTTCTCTTCTCTCTCTTTCAGGGCCAAAGTGTTTCGGGGAAAGAAGGTCCTTGGGGACTATGACATCAAAGTGGAGCAGGTACCATTTTTGATTTTACAGATATATGATTCAGCAGAATCATTCATAAAAGGTCGAGAGGGATCAGAACGGAGATGAAAGGGGACTGACACCGTAGTTGCTTTTGATATGGAAATGTGCAAGTTTTCACAGACAAGCTGGGACATTGTTGCCTGACCACATTTACAATGAAAACAAAAGACTCTCTCAGAGATGTTCTACTCATCTCCTCCTTATTATTAGTTCCTAGACAGAAACTAAAGTGAAAAAGAAGCAAATGGTTTCGATTTAGAAAAGTGTGAATAACATGTATAAAAAAAGCTTCACCAAGTCGGTGCCGCTGCAACAACTTCTCCAGGGCCTGCGTTTGTCATTTGGCCAGTCTCCTAACTAAAAATCTCCACTATATGATGGTTTCCCATTACAGTGCGTACACATATTCATGGCTTCACACATTAAAATCCAATAGACTGCTGATCCCTTCACTTTTCATGTGGTACCGGAGTAGGGTTTTTGGCACCTAATGCCCACGTGCACTGAGGAGGGGGAAAGTCAAAGGAGGTCAGAAAGTTTCAGCATTGCTTCTAGTACACAACTTAATTATTAGACAGTATATCAGCTTGACCCTGATGAAGGCCACAAACCGAAAAGAGCTGAATGGTTTCGGTGTTGTGCCAGAAACCCAGACTTTGGCACCACATGAAAGTCAGCGGATCAGCAGGTCCATAGGATTGTACTTTTAAGTGTTGCAGGAGTTTTTACCTATTTTGATGTGGTTCCACCAACAGGTCAAAGTCCTCACCTAGTCTTTGAAATATCTCAACATCACTGGAATGGATTAGCGCAAAAGTTGGAACAGACATTAATGGTCGCCACAGGATGAATTCTGATGAATCGAGGATGAATCCTAATAAACTCCTGATGTTCCTCTAGCGTCACAATGGGATATACATATTTAGTTTGAAGTAAAATGTCTTATTGTCATGGAAATTTATTACAGGTATTCAAGGTCAATAGTTATCAAGAGCAAAGTTAATAAAACGTAGCTTTTTTTTCTTGTGCGATCAGGGTTTCCTCAATTCTTTGGTTCTTTGAAGCATGCTAACAGCCTAGACCAAGATGGTGAACATGGTAATTTCCTACTTAACACCAACATGCTAAGATTGTTGTGTGAGCATATAAACATGCTAACGCTGGCATTTAGCTCAAAGCACCCGAGGAACACTTGTACAGCTGTAATCCATTGACTGTTTAAGATATGGACGGCACTTTCAGGTCTGAAAGGTTGAGCCATTGTGGACAACACTGGGGTGAATGTACTGGTAGCCAAAAAATAGTCTAATTGTATATAATGTTATGATTAGGGTGACCCTACTTCTCACTTGATTTATTACCTCAGTATATCTCTAATGAGATTACAATCTCAATTGCAAGTTTCAGGTCTTCTTCAATACAGCATGATGTTAATATTTTATATTACTGTCCTGTTTAGAGTTAGAGCTAATCAGGATATCCTTGCCAGCGCCAACCTCAAATCCAAATATGGTCACTTGTGGCTCCAAAAATCAAAGATGGCGATGGCTGCAATGCCAAAATCAGGGCTTTAAAAAGTTAGTCCACAAACCAGTGGGTGATGTCACATTGGGTCGGCACATGCTGTGGACAGGAAGTTCATCAAGACATAATTTCAGTCAGGAATTTGTGTTTCAGTGGTTTGCAATCCCATCTGCCAAGTAGAAACTGTTTGTCATCCTTAGCAAGCATTATTTTTATGCTGTTTATATTTAACGGGGTATAAATGTCCAACCGCACTTTGAAAACCATCGCTACTTCAAATGTCAAGTTACACCACAATCTTGATATCTTGTTAGAGTCACTGTACATAGTTAAGTTATATGTTACCAGCATGTGACACTCTGGTTTCATTTTGGTTGAAGTGCCTCTACAAGGAAATCATTCTGAAGTACTTGGTTACTGCGTTTGAGATGACTGTTGAGTGGGGTTTCACACTGAACAGTTTCACACCTAATGGATGTTGACAGTTAAATTACAACCTCAAGCCGCACCACAGAAATGAGAATAGGCGGCAGAGGAGACAGCAGTCGGCGGCTATGAGTCACAGAGAAATCCTCACTATGTCTGAACCACACCAAAGACAGGCATACGTGCATTACTTTACTTGAAAAACCACATGGCTTCTGTATGCAACTGTATTCATCTTTTATATTATTTTTAATGCAATCTGTCTCTCGTGCTCCTGCAAGGAACGTTTGTTTGAAGAAAGTAACTCTTTATGTATTTACAGTTTGTTTTGCCCTAAGTGCAAGTCATCATTTCAAATGATCAAAAACGACGATGTTCCTGGTAAAAGAACTGCTGTAATTATGACATATTACACATTATCCTGTATAGTAACCTTGAACATTGATAATATAATCATCTGATATTCTACTTCCTGAGCCATATACAACATTGCCCTTTATGATAATAATTTACCATTTAATAGGATTAACGTGTATTTGATCACCTCTGTGTCAGGACTTAATGTGAACAGCTAATGAAGCTGTCTGCTTGTGTTCTGTCCTCTTTCCATCCTCACAGGCTGAGTTCTCAGAGGTCAACCTCGTCTCACATTCGAATAGCACCTGTAACGTGGACATGCAGGTCATTAGGGGCGGGACTAAAGTGGTCAGGTCAGTACCTCATACACTACACCCTCATACATACATAATTATGATTCCGTAACTTTAAGGGACATAATACATTAATTTCTTGGGAACCTAAACCGAACCTGAACCTTAATCTTACCTTACCCTTACCTTAAACCAAGTCTTCACCCTAAAGTTTGGTGATTTACGCTATGGGCATTGTGAAGGTAATGCCTTCAAACTTACACCAGGCCATAGAAGTTTTAAAGACAATGTTTCAATCATACTTAGATCTTCATTAGGTCAATTTGTTTGTCTGACTTGTGTTACGTCCCCATAAGGAAAGTGGGTCCCCACAATGTGACTGTGTAAACAGAGTTATGTCCCCACAATATGAGTTATACATGTTCACACACACACTAGCACACACGTTTGTAGGCTTGTGATGACCCTCACTGACATAATGCATTCCCTTTCCCAGCCTTCACCATCACAACTAAATGCCCAACCCTAATCCTAATTTCAATCTAAACCGTTATATCACGTTTTAACCCTCAACCTGTCCCCTGAATGTCTGAAAACATACTCACTCCCCAGGTTTGAAACTCAAATTGGTTAAATGTCATAAAAAATGGCTGTACAAGTACACACACTCAGACAGAAAGATGCAGTGACTCATTGATTTCCTAAACCCCCAATACTAATTTAACTACAGGTCTTTAACCTTTAGACAGTAACATTCATCCCAGAACACAAACATAATCTCACATTCTATTCTGGTTTCAATTATATTAAAGGCCCAAGTGCTCCTGATCGGGCGAGTGTAATCCCCTGACCCCAAACCTGCCTTTAAAGTAAACCAGAATATTTTGTTGAGGACATTTTGTCCTCATGAAGAAGATGAAAGATACAAGAGATGAATCACCATAGTACTCTTGTATGAAAATCAATTGTTCTAGTCTTTGAGATGAACTTCTATGACCTAAAATCCGCAACCAAGAACTACAAACCTGCTCTCAGCATCTGACTCTAAACCTGAAACCTGCCTCTTGAATTAGCCGAGAGTCCTCACAACAACGTCGGAGGACATTTGGCATGAGCACAAACAGACTTGCATCAATTTTCAAACCCCAGCACAGTGCTGCTGAACCACGTCTCTGCATCAGTGCATCAATTAATGAGAGTCTGAAGACCTTTCTGCAAGTTCAGACGGAAAAACCTCAAAACGTTCTTGGAAATAATAAAAGCACTTGTTTACTTCAAGTTCTGATCAGTGGAAAATGGGCAGAGGTGTACGACCACAACCATTACAACCCACTGACTGGCACAATGGACCTGCATCCAAACTTGCGAATGGACTGTAAGCTAGACAATAACACAGACCCACTCACACACCACAGACCACAGTGACACAGACACCAGTGTCGCAGCTGAAGTCTGCAGTGATTAAGCAAGACTGTAACTCCCACTGCTCACCAACAGGAAACGAAGACGGCAGCCTCAGCCTGACAATCAACATCTCTGCCCTGTCATTACACTTTATGAGGGGTTGGTCCGCACATGCTCGACACAAACACACAGTGACCACTGCCTAAGATAGTCTGGATTCAGGGTGACTTGGATTCATCACAGGGCACAGAGTGATTCACCTACACCTGGCGTGACGCCATCCTGTCCACAGAGATTTTAATCCTTTACGACGTGTCTCATCTGAGCTCCTTATCGAGTAGACCTCCAAAGTTGCATCGTGTTCTCGGGCTCACCCAAACATAAACTTGCCGTGAAGAAAAGTAATGAGTTCACAACATAATTGTCAGTCTGTCTTCTTGTCTGAGCTCATTGCAGGCTTCTCAGACTTGGATGTTTTTTTTAACTCTCTGCACTTGTCTCTGTAATTGCACCGTGTCCATCGATTTCAAGTCAAAGCAGTGATTTTGCTCATTGCTCTGAATGTAAATGTCGCTAAGTAACCCTCACCCCGAAGAATATGTTATCTTATCCAGACTCCAGTCTCAACAGGGTCTGCAGCTGTATTCTAATATTGTATCACTTTCGTTTTTTCTCTTTTTTTGGACCAACTACAATTCAAAGAACCAATATTTTGTAAAAAAAAAAACATCACATAATGAAAGCAAACTATGACCTATGATTTATTAGAAATATTAACAGTGAACAGTAAAAAAAATAAATCACAGTAGTATCATGCTGTCTGAAAATGGCAATGGCCCATTTGTTCCAACTGAAAACATAATTTATGGTAACAAATACACAGTTTAGATTCATTTTTAAAAGCTAAATACTCTCCTCAAACTGCAGGGTCTGTGAGCTTCACAGCAAAACAGTGTTGCATCATTCTCCTAAACAGGTCAAGTAAATGGGGACTTGGTTTAAAATCTAATAAAACAACCCAAAAAACTCCATAAATGCTCCACACAGCTTGACAGAGGGAATCCAATTCTTCGCAAGCCCAAAGATCCCAAATTGATTAGAACTGACATCAGTTACACTCTCGACAAGCACTCGAGCTCATGCACCCACTTCAGACAGGGTTTGTATGCTTTCCTAATCAGTTGGGGATCATCTCCGTGCTTCCAGAGACTTAGATTATACTTATTAATGTGATTATTTAAAGGACCCCATCTGAGGAGAATGCTGCAACACTGTTTACTGTAGCTGTGAGGCTCCAGAAATGTTCTGTAGACCACAAAACTTCACCCGACTCTCCATCAGCGTAAGGGTTTGAAGGTAATGTCTTGATAATGAACTTATCCTTTAAAGAATCACTGGGCCTGAGTCCAGCCTGACGGATCCTCTAACATGGCCGTAGGCTGTTAGTCTTGTTTCATCGACTTCTTCGGGGCATCGGGTGAAAAGTGCTCGGTTGAAAAATCCAAAGTGAAAGCTAGATAAGATAACTGTGGCGTTGCTGCAACACCGCTTCAAAGTACTGCATTGAGAATCATGACCATGTTGATCTTTCCTGCCTCCTGTCAGTAATGAAGAGATTACAGTCACATTAATTGCTGTGTCCTCTCCAGCAGAGTCTTTTTTAGTTTCTTGGAGTGTCTGATTAGTATTCTCGGTGCATGATGAGCTGGTGGTGGTCACACTGTGCCAGAGCTTTCTCTCCCTCTGTCTCATTTCTCTCACTCCTCTCTACATCTCTTTTACTCTGTTTTTTTTTTCCTCTCAGTCTCTTTTTTTCTCACACCTCTCCCCTCGCTCTCTTTGCTTCTCCTCACATTCCCTCTCTCTTATACACACATTCGGACACAAAAGGCAGAAATAACAGGAGTCATGCCATATCACCGTCATGCTTTCACTGAGCTGAAATGCACTGAATATTGTTATGCCCCTAACCCGCTGGTCACTAATAGCTTCTGTGAGCTGCAGACCTGGTGTTTTCGGTGTTCTTTCAGCGGTGGCCGGCACATTTTAAAGTAAAACATCAGAAAAACCATAAAACCTCAAGCTTTGAACCTCTTATTGTCTGCTATTTGGCTGTTTTCTATAAACCTATATAGATTCTTCTCCCATTTTCCCATTTTTCAAGATTTGAATACCAGATTCTCCAATAGAGTTCAGTGTCACGTTTATGATAGTAATTGTAAACTTCGGGTGAATCAATTGGTCAAACACCAAACAAACAGGAAATGTACAACTCTGTGCTGTGTTTGTCGACCCATCCACCCTGACTTCCTCCTCTGATGCAGTCATAATTACAGCAGCTGCTGCAGAGCCTTGTCGCTTGTAAACACATGTCGCTTTTATGCGCTTGCTGGAACAATTCACGCTCTCATTCTTCTTTGCAGGACAGTACCGTCATGTAGGAGAGAGTGATGTCATGATTTGACAGAGCAGGAAGTAGAAAGTGAAAACAAGACACAAGAGGATATAACTACAAAATAAAACAGGAAGTAAAAACCCAAACCATGAGACACACGTGGCACAGGCAGGCTAACCAATCAGAAGGATTTACTTTACAACAATGACAAACCTAGCCAGTTTTACTTGACATTTATGTAATACTGATTATGACTTTGGCAACAGTAAACACTTGGAAACCAGTTCTCCTTCATTACTCGTTTCACTAAAATTTATGTTCCAGATCTTCAGCTGTCATCTTCTTGTTGTTTGCTCGCTTGCGCAACTTAGTGGTTGGTTTCACAAATCAGTTTTTTAAATGGTGAATATCAAATTTTTGAACAAAACTCCTCCAAAAATCCTACATGAATGATGGTATTAATTGCCACGGACAGATTTGCCAGTGAGAAAGCAATGCTTGCTAAATCATTTATAATAATGTTTAATAATTTTGTCATTTTAAACGAAGGTAATGTAGTAAAAATGCATCATCAAGAACCCACCTAAAGCTCTACTTACCATCACATTTTTACATGTGTTTGATTTGCCAGGGAAACTGATTCATCAATCCAAAACAAAGTGCTCAGTGAAAATCCCTCACAGATGATGATCTATTCTTGGACAAAAAAACATTTATTTTTCTTCTTCGTCCACTTTTTAGTAATTTATGAGACCAGAGAGGCTTATCCTCTCATCAGAAGCCTCAGTGGAAAAGACAAGTATACTGTCTTTCGCTTGTGGCCATATCGTTTTTTCCTCTAATGTCATCCCTTCTATTTCATCCATGCAAAACTGCATTTAAGTGTCATGTAAAAAACATCTGTTTTCAAATCAAATACCCGCGCTTTGACCCTTTTGCCTTACCCCCTGAAGTGACACCGACCAGATAAATTATTTGCATTTTTGTGCACACAGATACTATGTTGGGAAATACTGATGTAAGTAACCAGAAATGTAAACGCATTCCTATTTCTTCTCTATCCCTCCTCTTCGTCTATCACGCCAGGTCTTTTAAGCCCGACTTTGTCTTGGTGCGCCAGCACGCCTTCAGCATGGCCCAGAACGAGGATTTCAGGAACCTGATCATCGGTCTGCAGTACGCAGGCATCCCCTCTGTCAACTCTCTGGACTCCATCTACAACCTCTGCGACAAACCCTGGGCTGTAAGCAGTCTCAGCAAAACTAATTTACACCTGCAACAACCCGCAAATCTGTAAAGATGTTTTAATGGAGCTTGCAGCTGTTAATTTCATTTTAATTAACTTTCAGGATTTTCTGTCATTCTCATTTAACTCTCTACAGCTCCAGGCACACTTTAGGAACATGGCATTGATTATATAAACAATGTGTCTGTGCAAATTACATTGACTCTCTTGTGCTGTTTTTTCTATCCCTGCTCCACCAGTTCTCCCAGCTGATCAATAATCAGAAGAGGCTGGGTTCAGATAAGTTCCCTCTCATTGATCAGACTTTCTACCCCAACTATAAAGACATGGTAAGACCTTTTATTTTCTCTTTTAATTTTTTCTCGTTTAATGTTTTCTTCAGTTACTCTGCAGCAAAATCACTCCTCATACACACCAGCTTCTCAACAAGCGACAAAACGTCTCCATAAATGATCTTTCTTAGAATGTGTTTGTTTATATTGCTGATAGTTTAACTGTTTGTCTTTGGGCAGTGAAATGTTCTTTAAAAGCAGGAGACAATGTAGTTTTAGGACGCTAGTAAAGAAGTAAAATCTTGTAACAATTATTTTCCAAAATGTAATTTATTGTTTACATGAGCAGATTAAGCTGCTTCTTGAGGTTACGGAGAGATTACAAAATAAGACTTGAAAAATACTGTAAAATAGTGAAAAAGTTGTAAATAATACAAAAATAATAATGTTATCGCTTATTTGCTATACTCACTTGAGCAATTTCAAGGTTCTGTTAAATATATATATGAAGTATTAGAAATATATATTGTTCTCTGTAGACATCAGAGTCCTTTTCATTTAAAAAAATGTGCTCATACTTTTCTGTCTTGTTAGAAATATTCTGTCGCAGCAGAAACCCTCAAAAAAATCCTCATTAAATTGTTTTTCCATGTTGCTGTCACCCCTGAGAACTCACTAAATGTACAGCAAAGAGTATTATTTTTAAAGAAAGAAGAATAAAAGAGCCACACTTTTACCATTGAGACATTTTATATACAATCTTTTTTGGTACATGGAAATAGAAAACTCTATTTAGACAGAAACAGAGACATAAATACAAACCCAAACAATTCTTTCAGTATAAAACAAACATGAAATTGTTTGATAACACTTCACTAAAGCCACACAGTTGTTATGCATTATTATCACATCAGTCATGAAAGTTTAAATTATTCATATATTTAACATGAGTCAAACCTGTCAAATAACTGCACTGTGCAGCTAAATTGTATGATTTTATTGTCGAACAACATCCTGATATAATCTTTAAATAATGGCTTAAGTGATAATTAATGCATTATAATCTGTATGACTTCAGTGAAGTAATCCAGTAACAAGACAGGGGTCAATTCAGATTTGTGTCTTTTAATTAATGTTCAACCATTATATTAAATGACGCCTATAAAACAACAATTAAATCACTAATAACAGCTCATCCATGAACATCAGTTATCTCTCTTTGCGTTGGTTAACGTCTTGTGCCGAAGTTTTTACTGTCTTTTTCGTGAAGAGAATTGAGAGTTGAAGAGATTCCACTTCCTGTTTTCACAGAGTTAAAAAATAAAAAGGGGAATTGAACCTTGTCCTGTTACATCATTTCCTCGAAGGAGAGGTGGCTTGGCGTCTACAGGTGGCAGTGCTGTTGTTTAAGCGCTGGATTAGATTTTTGGCACAGGAAATAGTACAGAGTTCAACCGAGGAAACTAAACACGCAGAACCACAGGGTGACACATTCTATGCTATACAACAAGATCCGGTTAGCCTTTAAAATGTTAATTCTCACTGAAGTACAGTATTTACATTCTGAGCGTATAAACTGTGACGATTTAGATGTACAAGAATTATGGTCAAATATAATTAATTTGTCAGATTTTGTCAAAATACAATTAATTGGGGGAATATCTGTTTTTGCTATGTACAGTGCATTTTTATTTGCATGGGACAGTTACTCAATAATATATAAAGGTAAAAATTGGGTGGAAGGTGGCGGTCCTAACGTCTACCTGCAAACATTTAGTGCACAGAAGATGTTTCATGTTAAAGTATTGTATAGTACATTTTATTGTGGAAGTGTTGGCAGCTTTTTTCCTTCAGTTTTCTTCCTGTTGTTTTACAGTTAATTAAAAATTCCTTTTGGTAAATGCATAACCTAAATTCCCGCATAACCTACTGTAAGGTATGCATAAACAAAGATGAGGCTCAGTATTTGCCAAAAGGTATGCATTTACAAGAAAACTATTCTTATTCCGTGGAAAATAGCAAGCGAAGAGGACTGTGAGAGAGTGAATAAAACACTCGGAGAAATGTTGAAAGCCCCCTGCACTTCATGAAAATGATCAGTGCTGTAGAAACCATCTGAAATCTGCTAACAGAAGCTTAATGTTGGGCTTAGCTCCCTCAAATGTCAAAATCAGCCAATTCTTCAATGAAAATATGTTGCTACTTTGCGCGCCGAAAATTGAAAAGCAAAAGCAGGAAATGTTTGAATTTGCGGGAGTGAAATGCAGTAAAATGAATGTCGGGGTCACAGGTCAAGGGTCAGTCATGTCCAGGAAGTCTTTCTCAGGTGGAGGTCCACCCCGGTACCAGCTGCAGGTAGTGTCAGAGCGGCGGATGCAGGCGTACTGCCGAGCCTGCTCCCCATTTAGACTGTTGTCCAACAGCCAGTCAGTCCACAAGCACTCGTTTTCTCCTGTGGACGCACACGGCACTGTGTAACAGGTGTTGATCTGAGGAGAAAAGAATTAATTTGTTACTCCTGAAGTTAGCCTCGCCTGTGTTATGGATAATGTGACTTTGAGGGTGGGGAAGATCGGAGGGAAAAAGATCACAACAAACTTGTAATTGTTTTGTAGCAAAAGGGATAGAAAATTTTGCACGAGATGAGTTGAGACGTGACCTTTTTTGCATTATGAGCTCCGTTGTTTTGTTTCTTGAGGCGTCTCTCGGACAGACAGAGCGGGACAAAAGATAAATATGTATGAATAGGGAATGAACAGCTTTTACTCACTCTGCATTCACAGCCCATCTGGTATCTGTAGTTGAGATTCTTCTTCTGTGACAGTGACAAGTTGTCCCAGGACTCTACGAGGTCACACTGGCCAATGGAAATTCTCCCATCGCTCCACATACTTCCTGTTTCGGGACATCACAACACAGCCACTCAAATATCATCTTACATTCTGCAAATCGAATGCTGCTGTATTTAACAGCTTATATGAATATTACAACAAGACTGTTTCTTCTTTTTATTGACCTGCTGATTATTTATGCTAAGCTAAACTTGAGAGACATGAGAGTGATATAGATTTTTTTCACTTAACTCTAAGAAAAAAGGCGAATAGGTGTATTTCCCAAAGTTTCGATCAATTACTTAACAGAGAAAAGCCATGTGGGCAAAAAAAAAATGACTGCCACTATCACTCTGCCGCATATTCCAACACTGAAGTACCAAGTTAACATTACTTGGTGTGCTTACTTTTCTGTTGCTTTTTGCTGCTGAAAGTGCAATGTAAAAACTGGGCATAGCTACTGTATCTTACCTGAGATCAGATAGCCTGCTTTATTGTTGGAGTCCAGCTTGACGCCGCACAGTGAGGAGAAGACCGGAGTGTACACGTACTGGATGTCCTTGGCCTTGTCAAAACCTTTGAACATCTGCACACAGAGACATTCAGAGAGAGGAGAGAGGTATAGATGGGAAGGTACTAGTCAGGTCTCATAGAAATTGCATTCAGTGTATATGTTGCAGCAATATACACAGGAATAATGACAGAACTAAAAACACTAAATCTCAAATAAATGTGAAACCAACTAAAAAAATTAGAAATAAAACTGGCTGTAAATTAAAAATATATATGCCTAGACAGATTGAGGGCATCTGGGCCGACACAGCCGGTCGGAATTTGTTTACATTTCCAGACAGATCGGCCGATACACACATGCATCACCCAGCTTTACACAGCAGCATAAACAGTAAGAAAAAAATGATGCATGTCTGCAGCAGCAGCAGCTGTCCAGAGATCTCACCTTGATCATTTTTATTTCGTATTGGATCATCTTCATGTAAGGTGAGGAGCTGTTGCTAGGCGACACAATCTTCTCTCCAGAGATCTTTGCCCTTATCACTGTCAACAACAAAAAAAATAAAAAGAAGAAGACGAGAAAGGAGGATTGAGATTAATTGAAATGACAAATAGGTACGTGAAGCACGATAAGGAGGTGATTTACATGGCAGAGACAATGGAAAACATGCTGAATTATGCCTGTAGATAGATAGATAGATAGATAGATAGATAGATAGATAGATAGATAAATAGATAGATAGATAGATAGATAGATAGATAGATAGATCCTCCTCCTCCCTCCATTTCTGTCAGTTCTCTTGTCACTCGACTTTCTCCTCACACAGACAGTGTAGCAGTCCCTCTCAGTAGTGATACCGGATGTGTCCCTCTTCTCCTCTGGGAGGGAAATCAAAACCCACATGGAATATCAAGTAGCTCTTCGCTTGCACACTCCCATTAAACGACTCCACACACACACACACGCACACACACATATTTGTACAGTATATACCGCACTACCAAAACACGACAAGCGCGTTTACTCAAGCCACACCATGTTTGGCAAAGGAGTGACTTTCACATTATTTTTCACCCATACTGTAAATCAAGTAGAAGTAGCAGGATAGCTGGTCTCTGGGTCTCATCAAGAAGTTGTATAATTGTACAACCTTTCATTTAGAGTCAAAGGACTATCAGGCCGACACTTAAACTGCATCATTAATGTTGTATGTTTTATTCACACAGACCACACTTGTGCCAAATCAAACTGTATGATGACAGACTTCACTGATTCAGAACGACTTTTTTCCTTCCATCAGATTTGCACTTGACATCTACATTATTCATGATGTTAGCTGAGAAATTAATTTCACTGTCAAACATTTCCTTTAAACTAATGACACTTCTGCAGCTCCAGCAATCAGAAGTTTATTATTATACTAGCTTTCTGTCAGGTTAACTGATATCTCCGATCAAAACATCCTACACAGTGACTTTGAAACATGGCAGACAGCTGCGCTGCCAACAGGAAAGGAGTGACGCCACATCAGGAACTTATCAGGAAATGTCAGATTTAAACCTGAAGTAAAGCTGGAGTAGGAGGAAGGATCTGTTTATTAGCTAGGGTTTGGATGGTGGTTTGTTGCTTTTAGCCAATTCAAAAACCAGAAAATGAAAAAGCAAAACTCTAAGGAACTGATTCAGTGGTATGTTTGTCTGCTCAGTATTAGCATGTCCATATTACGAGCTTACTACCTACAGCAGTCACACAGAATTATGTTCAAGAGCAATGGTATTTCATGCAACATTATTTTGTGGGGTTAACATGATAAAAGCCCTGTTTTGCCAGCACATCCATGATGGGAGCCGGATGTGCAAGCAAGGCTTCAATAGGGTTCAGGGCAACCCCCAGGAACAGCGCCAGGCTTTGAAGACAACTTTCATTGTGGCCAAACCATGTAATTACATTTACATCGTGAGTCCTTACATTGTTAGGACTCACGAAGACTAAGACTTCAATAAGCTTACACTGTTAAAGAAGCTACCGTTAAACAGTGGATAATTTTTCTAGAGTCACAACCCCCCAAAAAGTCTAGACGAGCCACAAGATTAGATCGTTTTATTTCTATTCCAGTTAGCCGGGTGCTAAATTGCGTGTTAGCTGGCTCAGACAGCAGAAGTCACTCTGAGGGCCGCACAACGAGGAAAATCTGGGGAATTTTATCACCAGAATGTTTCCGGATTTCATGTATGTAATGTCATTGGTTCACGGAAACGTTAGCATCTCTGTTCTGTTTAATAAACTGGGGAAAGTTTACATTCTTGCGACTCAAGGTAACTTGCCATCTGCTACGTTCATAGGTCAGTCTTCAACCTTTAAGCCTCATAACATTAACGTTATTGTGTAAATATATGAACTATAAAGCATAAATCTAATACATCCAAGTAGGCCTCTGTTAGCTAAGTTGCTACGTTAGCATAAATCAGGCTACTGTAATGCCAGACCTAACTAGGCTGCTATAGTTACTATATACTACAACAGTGTTTTCTTTATTACCAATCTCCAATACAGATCATTAACAGATGGAGATTCTAACATTTGTATGAGACACACGTGGTATTTTAGCACAATGTCATGTAGCATAGGCTGTGCCTTCAAATGCACATGTGAGGCACATTTGCAGAGTTCCCATTTTAAAATGATTCAGTTGGAAACATTAAAAAGTCAGCGACGGACAGTTTTTAACCAACGTAATGTGTGCTTAAAGCTAGCCATCTAGAACTAATTATGTCTACTGGCAACAGTTGTCATTTCAGCTGACAAAATCAAATGCTTTTGGCCAGAAATGAAAAAACTCTCTTTTGTCGACCTGTGTATGAAATCACGGATTCCAAAGAGAGGCCTACCAGGAATTTCAAAAAGTAAAAGAAAACCTATAGTGTTATGTGGGCTACTGTGTGAAGGGGTTAAGCTTGACAGCAACAGTAACTAAGGGAGTCTTCGAGTGAAATTGGTTGCTTTTACAATAACCACATTTTTCTTATCTTGCTGATTGCTTGCATAATTGAATAGAATTGTTGTTTGACCTGGTGAGCAGAGACGACTTTCAATAAGAAGCCTGTAATGCCCATAAACACTGCTGCATAACTGTCACTTCTTCTCTAAAAGAGCCAAAACGACCGCCTGTAGATGCACCACAAAGACAGAGAAAAGCTACAGTATAATAGAGAGAGAGAGAGAGAGAAAGTGTGATCCAGCACCCTGCCTAACCCTCACCCTCTCACACAGCTACACACCACCCACTTATTTTTGCATTTTCACTCATCACATAACTACACCACAATTTTCTGTGTTGGTAAGAAGAGGAGGAGCTCGCCGGGTTCTGTGAAATTGGTTCAGGAGAAAAAGAGCCAAACACGCCAGAAGATAGAAAGGCAGGCAGACAAACAAATAAATGCAGGCAGAAATTGAATTCGCTGCTTCGCCCACAGCGAGACAGCCCGTCCACGGATCTTCATATTATAGCAAATGTCAGAGAGCACAAAGTGCTTGCTTGGTACAACTTTAATATACTTCATTCACTGCATTATTCGTAGCCCGAGGCTCAACAAGAGCGTGGCAGACAACTGAAAACATGAGAGCCGCATCCAACGAAAATACAACACTGCTGCAGATAAAATGGAGATCCAAGTGAAGCAGAGATCATCTTTTTCTCCTGACCTCTAACATGTTACAGGAACAAGTACACATAAATCTTATGTACATAGATGTTGTGTAATGTCTTACAATACACATTGTCTGACCTCAGAGGGACACACCTGCCTGTAAACTCACCTACACACACGCAGCTGTGACCTTTAATATCCAGACAAAGAGTCGGAGCTCACTCCCATTAACTGGTCCAAACACTGCAGTGTCGCGGATAAATCTGTATTAATCCTCATTGTGTTCAGCTAATTTGGCATTAGCGCAGCTGGAGCCGAAATACATTTTGAGCTGCTTGCATTTTATTCCAGTATTTGCATCTTGTGCAACTTTATACATCCACCATACTTTACCTGAATGAAAGGTGCTTTTTACAGATTCCTGTCATTGAAGAGTTCATACATGCTAAACACATGCGTAACATCCTACTGCTATTAAGCAGTACTCGTTTAATTAGTAGGTAGTAGTATTGCAGTAGTTACAGTGATGTAACACACTAGTACAAACTAGCACGTTACAATAAAATGCTGCCTCAATGTAGTTTCTGAGAGGAACATTGATTCAGAAGAGGGAAAATCTTCATTGATTTATTTTCATGACTGAATAACAAACGGTTGTTGCTGTTTTTATATTAGTTGGACCCTTCAAATGAGCTGGGTTTCCAGCTTCAAACAGTGTTCTATTATTATTATTTACCTTCGAGGACAGCTTGTTTATTCAGTTATGGAAATCAATCAAACATATTTGAATAGTTTTTACTGTATTTATCATAAAATATTACCTCTCTGAGTTTGATTTTCTATCCCAAACTACGATGCATAAATAATCAGGGCTCCAGAGTGAGACTTTTTTGGTTGCAGATGCGCCCCAAATATCTATGAGGTGCGACTTAACATTTTCACTGGTCTTACTGGTGCCCCTGAAATTTAGTAGTTCTAATTAAAGATAAAAATGCAGCCTGTCAAAATAGTTTTTGTGGTTTATTGTCGTGTGTGCTTTGATTTGAATGAAGAAAAACATTTAACAGCAACAGCAATCATTAATGTCACATCTTAACTTAAAATGTATTATTGGTTGCACCTAAGTAACGTGCTCAGAAACCAGTATACAAGTTGGTCTGCTGCCCTGATCATTTATTACTCAATGCTTACAATATTTATTACACATTTTGCTTCCCTGATTTCCATTTTTCATCTAATCAGAGCCTGACTGATACTGGGTGTTATAGGCTGATGCCGAGAATAGATTTTTGAGAGTTTAGAAAAAACAATAAATCAGCCAGTATTGACTTATTTATACATAAAATCACAACATAAACTCATTTGATCAACATCTCTTAATAAACAGTTTTGACCAAGAAATGTACTGAGCTGGACATTTTACAGTTGAAAAATAAATTTTAACTTGTGCTGCAATTATGTTGTTGTAACCCTAACCCTAGCACACAAACTGATGTGATTAATTTGATGATAGGCCAGTAGGCTCCAAAAGAACTGCTAAATTACTTCTGTTTGAGCATAACCCCACTCGAATATATACACCGACTACAGCTGTGTATCGGATTTATCAATCTAGTTTTACTGATTTTTTATATCGGTTTTTTTCTACGTTCCACTGCTGCTTAATGGTATTCAAAAAACGCAGTAGTATCTTTTTGCTCTCCACCTCAACTCTGATTTCATGACTGACTGACACAGAAGTACACTGTACAAACGATGGCTATCACATTATTGCCCTCTTTTGTTCGGTTCAGCTCTCTGATCTGCTCTTCCTCTGGCAAGAAGAATCATATCTAAGAGTGAATGAAGTGCTTTGGCAAATTAGCCGCCCCACTTAAATCTCCTCTTCTTGAGTAGAATAATGAGTCTGTATGTGGGCTGTTAATTATAATGAAAACACCAACACATAACCACGGATCAAAAAGTTGGGAGTCTAAGCATTGGCTGCAGTTCAGTGCAACATGGGGGGACAGAAGTTGATATAGTAAATAAACCTGGAATAGTACAGTTAATTACAGCAGATCAGTGGTTTTAAGCATCTGTTGCAGCTTTGTGCCCAGTCCAGATAAAACTAAAACAATCTGGGTTGGATCACCTTCAAGGCAGCGTAGTATTCAAGCAAAACTGTAAATTTCTAATTTATTTTATCATGGAAATAACATGAAATAATTGAGCAGCGAAGCTCCAGTTTGCTGTCTCTTCCAAAAATGCTTCTCTTGGCCCAGATTCTCTGAAATGTTTACCCCCCCCCCACCTCGACATCTTTGAACTGCGCAGGCTAGGTTACCCACTCAATTCAGCTGCTGCAGCTGTGTTATGAGCAGGAATAAGGACAGGGCACGCCTGCGGAGTGAAAGTGGCTGTGCATCTGCCTCAGAGCTGCATAACCAAAGGGAAATATTGCAAACTTGTACCATGAGAACTGATGTAGTAAGTAACTTCCCCCCTCCCTGATGAATCGGCACCCTTGTCATGCTCACAAAGCTGGACTGTCAGCGGGCTTTCACACTGATATTGTTAGTATGCAGACCATTAGACCAAGCCTATAGACATGGAAATGAAGTGGGGAGAGAGAGGGAAAGAAACAGAGAGATGGAGTAGGCTGTGTTGGCATGGCTTGGCCTCTGTCCAACACTCACACACACACACCCTCGCACACACACACAATCTCAAATACACAAACATGGCAAGGGAATCGTCGAAGGTTTGTCCAGATGGGTTATTACTCAGATGTACAGCTTTATTCAAAGGGCTCATCGACTCTGACAGCACTGTCAGGTCAACTGAAGGCCACCACCAGCCTATGCCTAGAAAACAACCACTTTAATCACAGAAGCTCTTAGTGTAAGGGAGGGATTTGTCTGATTTGTTATTCATGGGTCTAAAAAAGTTTCGTCCTACCTGAAAGAGGCCAAATGACTTTTGTGTCCATTCAGAGGTGGACTCATACATTTGAAACTAAAAACACAGACCCGAGCCCCGAGCACACCCTGAGGAAATGGCATCTAATTACAGAAGACCCTGCGGTTAATTGACTAATTGTGAACTCCTTCTCGTGTTGTCAAGCTGGTGGTTCTTACACAACATGTGCAGTTGAGAAAGATGAACCACTGAAATGGAAAAAAATCCCTTGAATTCAAACAGAGGAAGACAAATAGATTCTAACTTCTAGGCGGTTGCCATCAATTCCAGCTGATGAAAACTGTTGCTAGCATGTTCCGTTGTTGCTCTGTA
Source organism: Diplodus sargus (assembly GCA_903131615.1). NCBI lineage: Eukaryota > Metazoa > Chordata > Actinopteri > Spariformes > Sparidae > Diplodus > Diplodus sargus. The sequence goes on along the minus strand of CAEMYA010000098.1, from coordinate 405,448 downwards.
GCTAACTACTTATGATTACCTCCATGAGCTGGTTGAAAACTCCTTGTTGGGCCAACTTGTTTCTGAGACGATAAACATGCTCGATATTATCACAGATATATTGGATCAGCATACATGTTGCCCCATACATGCCAATATGAAAGCTTTTCTTTCACGAGGTCATAAAGCAAATAAAGATGCTTGAGATCATTAATAATTATAAGTGCACTGATGTCATCTTCTTCTAGTCTTAGATATGCACTTTGTGGCAACTCTAGTACACGATATGGGTAAATTTAACACCAAACTGCAGCACAGAAGTTATCATCGTTACAATAAATGTATGCTTCATTGTTTGTCATTTCAAGCTGAACTGTAAGACATCTCTGAAGTGACTCTGTGTGCTATATAACAGCCAACTGTCTTGAGTCAAAACCAACTACGATGGGGTCGTCATTGTGTTTACCTCTCTGATTCAGGACATGTTACACTGAAATGACACAACAGCTGAAACGTCTGATAGAAGCACTGACAACTGACAAGACCTTTTCGAACCTAACCTGTAATCCCACAAAATGTTGTAGATAGTATAACCTGCTGCTTGGTCTTGAAAGAAATGCTTCATTAATGTTGCCAGTGTGGGATGTACGTTAGTAAGCCAAACATGCCAATGTTTGCAGCTCACTTGAGAACAGAAACACAGTTAAATCTTTGATTCACATGTTTGCTCTTGTGGTTTTGATTTTTGGAGTACAAAAAAAGGCCCTCTTCATACATAAACATGTTGGGAAATTCCCAGCGTGACAGAGCTACTGTACAGCTACTAAGCTGTGATTGGACAGCTGCTGTTTGAGGCAAATGGAGAACAAAATGGATCAACGTTTGCTAATTAGCTGTATTTTTGCAACATGCTTGTTATGCAACTATTGTCAACGTTACCACAGTAACTTCTGCTAACTGTAGCTGCCTTTGGCTAGTTAGCTCAGTTAGCCGTGCAGCTAGAGTGGTATTACGAGACAGGACTGGCCGGGACTAGATTGTTAGCATGCTAACTTCAGTAGATGTCTCTGCAACACAATGCATAGATGTCCTTTAATTTGACGTCAAAACTGTAATTTCTTCATATTCTGTTGATGATTATTTCTGATTGTTGAAAAACAAAATACATACATATTGTACAGTTAAGTTCCAGTTTTCTAATGCTGCCTGCACGATTTAGGCCTGCATTTGACTAACATGCGCCATGCATTTCGTTTGTGTCCTGTGTAATGCATGAAAACAACAGAACAAAAGACCAAAAGATGGTCATGAAACTTGCTATACCAGCTTGGACAAGAAAGTCTAGACTGAGTCTAGACTGAGAAAGTCTAGTCTAGCTCTCATGTAGGCCTGAGATCTGGTCCAGGTTCAGGCCAACTCAGTGTCAGCCCTGTAAGTAAACCTCGAAAACAAAAATAACCATACTTGCAGGACCTCCATCTCACTCCTTTATGACACACTTCACATGTTAAACTCTGTCCTAAAAACACTGGCCCAAATACGCTCATTGTGTTCTCATAACCCAGATCTAATTTGCCGTTATGGCGGTTTCAAAAACAGGCCTCAGCCTCCATTTCATACTGACTATTTCTGAGACGCATTTTTTTAGTACTCTCTAAACGGTGAGCTGGATACGAACCAATTAGAGAACAAGACTTAAATCCCCTAAATGCGATTGCTTCTTCTACTTCCTCTTTCTGTCCGTCTCTCTCTCTCTCTTCTGCTGGAGTGTAACCTTTGACAGAAGCACATACTCCAGCTTTCCACAGTCTGCAGCCAAGTACTCAGAGTCAGAGCAGAGTGTTGGTTTTGGCCTGTGCTTAGACAAGAAAGAACTGGATGATGGGGGGTGTCAGACAGACAGAGAGACAGACAGATAGAAAGTAGGCCGGGGCCAGTTGGCGCTGACTGTTTTTCAGGTTTTGTTTTTCTTTGATGAAGAGCGAGAAGACTCAATTATGCAACTACAGAAAAACAGATAGCAGACTAGCCTGTTTTGATCTTGGTATGTTATCCACTAATAAGCCACCACACTAATATTTTATGTACTGTATAAAGTGCTTTAATAACTTTTCTCTGCATAAAACTTCTCATTTCTATTAATTCAATTGGAACAAAACACATTAATAAATCCACATTTTCTCAATTAACTTCCATGAACAGCTCAGTCCTGAAGCTCTGTTGATTAGTTCATGTCACAGCAGCCTTGCACTGTAGACTGACACCGTTACAATCACAGAAAATATAATTAAGTGCATCAGTGGGCCAAATCATTAAGATGTCTCCCATTTATAAAACCCCCTCTTGGGTTAGTGCATAATAAGTTATTTCAATTCAGCAGCTTTAATATTCTTTAATTTCTCATCTGAGTCAACAGAAACCAAAATGCTCGTCAGTTATTTACTTACCGATCTCGGCGCTGCAGAAAAGCTGCTGTGGGTGTGCTGGGAGGCAGCTACATCCCTCCACAACTTCCTCCATGCCTGCGCCGAGCAAAAGGAGCACCCAGAGCCCCAGACACGCACTCCGCTCCTGGGACATGGCCATGACGACTCTGACCGCTCCAGCACTCGATAAACACTCAGCAAACCTCTTCTGATCCTGTTAAGTTCCGCCGGGAAGGCAAATCAGGCCGGCAGTCAGCAACAAGGTGGGGGCGGGGGTGGGGGGGGTGAGACGGCTGAGTTGAAGTAGCGAGATGAGCTCTGCCGAGCTGAAAGGCAGCTGTGGATAGAAAATGTTTCATAAGTTTAAAGTACACCTCTGAATTCAAGCTGGAGCAAATTAGTTGAGTTGGAGGGAAGCTGCTGCTGCTGCTGCTGCTGCTGCTGCCACCTCTCTCTCTCTCTCTCTCTCTCTCTCGCTCTCTCTCTCTCTCTCTCTCTCTCTCTCTCTGACTCTCTCTCTCTCTCTCTCGCCCCCCTCTCCCTGTAGACAACACACAGAGAAACTTACAATAGTTGGATCCCCTCACACTCTGGTCTTGAATGCTGAGAGGGTCGCACACAGGGAGCCTCTTATGTACTCAACAATTTAGGGACAGCCTCCTCAAACGCAGAAAAAAAAAAAAAAACTACCATCCTTTGCCTCCTCTTGTACCCTCTTTTGATGTCCTCCCTCTTCTCTCATTGGCTGTTGTGAGCGTATTCATGCAGTTAGTCATGAAAACTGTGAGTGTTTCAGGTATTGTTGGACAGATGCAGCCTTGCGATCGCCTTTGCAGCGTCTGAGTCACAAAACGCACGTCACGATTTGAAAAGTTACTGTCGATTCGTGGTTAATTTCTCGCCCTTTTAGTGGGAAATGGGGCTTTTTCATGTCAGTGCCGCACATCTGAGCGTGTGTCAGCACATCTGACGAAGAAACTACAGTACAAAGGAAACTTAAAAAAACAGACCAATGAAAAAAGAGTTACGCAACGTTAATCATTTGTGAATCAGAACCAAACAGAGCAGAGGTCATGCAGTGTTAATTCAAACATGCTACCTACAACCGTGTTTGAACTTCATATTTATTTCAACATGTCAACACGCCCACTGAGCAACAAGCTGCGCTAATCCATATCTTAATATCAGTGATGGATCAAACAGCTACATGCAGTAGCTGACTCTCTCTCTCCTTCAGCTATAAGGAGCATTTTAGTGACTTTCAGCGCAATGTTTTGGTTCTATGGCCCTCAAGTTGACTTAGTTTGGTTCACTCTCACATTTGGTTTGAGCAGCATCCGACAGCTGTCGAACCGACTGCTCAGCACCAAATGTCAGACAAAGTTAGCAACTTGCTGATGCACACAGTGGAGCATTTAGAGGCTTTAGAGGATAACGAGCCAGATATTTCCCACGTGGCTGGTCATTCTCAGCCAAAACAGAGCAATGATGATAGCAAAACGAAATAAGTTTGTCACTTGCCTAGAAATGCGACTTCCAATACATGCTTATGATGCTCATTGTCTGTTGGGTGTGTGAATAGGCACATGCACACAAACAAGATTTTTGTATTGACTTCATAAGGTGATACACATGCAGGGCGGGAGGGTTACTTAAAAAAATGTAAACATAATCCAAGTTTCACAATACAAAAAAACGGTTACTTGATTACTTACCATTACTTTTGGATAACCTCAATACCAAACACATGCAGATAAAGACTAAAGAAACTGAAAATCAATAAGAGAATATTCATTTAATTTGAATAACGAGCTTCAGTCATCATTTTTTGGGACACGAAGGCGACATTATCTACGCAGATCTGTGAACGTGTTCACAATAAACACTTGTTTTTCACAGCAGGGATTTTCCAGTGTGCCCATGTGTTGGTGCAACAGCTGTAGTCACTCTGTTCTCTATTACTTCACAGATTACAACACCAAGTTTCCCAGTGGTGGTGAAGATCGGACACGCCCACTCTGGAATGGGAAAGGTAATGTTGCTCCACTCCTCCTCAGCCATTTTTACAGCTTCCTTATAGACTCACAGTGCTGGTACACCAAGGGCCTGACCTCTTGATATCAGCTAACAGTAAATGCAGAATTGTTGATCAAATTGATAGAGACATCACACCGTTTTTTTCTGGTTTGAGTGAAAGACACTTGTGGGGGGAAATTGCAGTGTGAAGTACGATGCTCACCCATTAGACCGTTGCATCACTTGACACATTGTCATTGGGAAGTGCATCAAAGTCATTCTGTGTGCCCGGAGATAGTTGAATTCTTTATACCAAGCACTAAGCACTGTCTTGAACCACAGCGTTTGTAATGATTCCTCTGACATAACTGCTGCACATCATCTCTTCTTCTCCTTCCGTACTCCTTTGCTCCTCTCATTGATTGACAGCTGTGTTAATATTTTCTGGGTGGAATCAAGCTGTCAAGTGTTTATCCTCTTTCCACTACTCGTCATCGATCCACCACACATTCCCCCCACCTGCTAAATCTGATATTTTGTTATTGTCCACTCTCTCCTTTTGACCGGGGCCTCTTATCAGCCCGGTCCTTTTTGCCTTCCTTTATCCGGGCATCTCATCTCTGTCACAACCTGTTTTGTGCTACAGATGCAGCTTTTGTCCCACAGAAATCCCTCTTTTATGTCTTTTCCCTCCGAGAGGAAGAGTTTAACAGACAGTCATTTATGATAAGTACAGGGGCAGAGCATGAGGACGTTCGTTTCCACTTTTTGATTTAAGTGGGCCATGTCACTTCTAGGACTTTGACAGTGGCCTCTGCAGTGACTGTCAAAACACAATTTCATCCATGTAGTCATTAATCAGGTCTGCAGACAGTATTTAGACACTAGCTACGAATGCAAATTACAAGCAGGACATCACTCAAGGACAAGAGCCCTTATATTATTCAAACTACTCACCTCTTTTGCATACTTGAAGAGTTTGTCATGAAGTGAGTTGAGTTTGACAAGAAAATTGACACGCTTTGGTACGTGCACAAATAATATGCAGCTGGATCTAGCAGATGATTAGTTGAAGTCTGGAAGCAGATGGAAACAACTAACCAGGCTCCGTTCCAGGAGATTTTATCCATTTCTGATTTTATAGGTGATAAGAAAGATGTAATTAGCTTGTAAGCAGATTTATTTAACCTTAGAGAAGCGCCAGGCTAACATTAGCTGTTTACTCTTTCTTTCAGTCTTCGTGCTATGCTAACCGTTAAGCTAACAGTCCCTTTGTGTCCAAATTTAATGTCAGGCTAGTGGCAATCTTCTCTTCTGTCAGCAAGAACTATAGTAGCTATTTACCTTTGGACAGAGACAAGCTAGCTGGTTACCCCTTCTTCTAGTCTTAATGCTATGCTAACTGTTAAGCTAACTGTCTCCTTGTTGTTCATCTTCATGTAATATACAAATGGCATCAATATTCTCAGCGAACTTTAAGAAAGAAAACCCACACAGAAGCATCTTTTTAATAAATAAGTTATTTAATAAACAGCGAAAAAAGTAAGTAAAGAAAGGACCAAGTGAAGCGACTGTCATTTTATCCTTAAAGCTACAGCATGTAGCTGTTCTGTTTAATATGTCCTCTAAAGCTAAAGCTAATTCCTACAGCTATGAGACACAGAATCCTGTTTGAGGACATTGTTGCAAGTTGATAAAACTTTCATCAAAAAATATCCCTGTATCGGAATATAAGGTATGTAGGCCAGCCTTACTGTAAGTAAGCTAATGGTGTTTCTCCACGTGTTTCTCCTCTGTAGGTCAAAGTGGACAACGTGAGCGACTTCCAGGACATTGCAAGTGTGGTGGCCATCACTCAGACCTACTGCACCACAGAGCCATTTATAGACGCCAAGTACGACATCAGGGTCCAGAAGATCGGGGCAGACTATAAAGCATACATGTGGGTGTTTCTCTTTCTCCTTAATTGCTCTTTATATTGCATGTGTTCATGTGAAACCCGTACAATATGGACATGTTGGCCTTGTAAACGATATTTTGGGCTCAGGACAAGTGCACCAGGAGCCACAGATCAATGTACATATGTCTAATTTAACAAAGCATCAGCTTAGCAAGGTGACATGTAAAATTCTCATTTAACCTTTAAATACAGGGGTGTCTTTTTTCTTATTCTTCTTATAAAAATATCCATATATTAGAAGAGCCATATATTAAAATGATATTGCTTGTTAAGTTTTTCAGGAAACATTATTAACAATAACATACACGCAAAAATGTATTTTTGGATATATCTCAGCATAGCCTTTTATATTTAATGTGACACATAGTTTGCTGCAACTCATAGACTGGCAACAGCCAAACCCAAATTAGTCACCCAGGGTGGAAATTCGGCCATGGAAAACACTTAGCACTAAATAAGGTTGAGGAAGTTGAGGCAGATTTATAAGGTTCCCTCACTTGAGTGCTATTGGATGGTGTTGTGAGTGTTGTCCCATTCAGAGCTTAGAGACAAAAAAACAAATCAGTCGACTTGGGTACGCCATCATTTCCTGAGCTGCTTGACATCAAAACTCTACAGTGCCATTGAAAATGCTGCTCTGCTCTCAAGCTGATGCACAGGTGCTGCAACATCATATTTTTGTGACAGTAAGCTAATACAAGCACATTATAACAGGGAGACAACAGTGCCATCTTCAGGCATTAAAGCACATCACACATGCTAAATACCTGCATCAAGCAAACCTCGGATAAAAATGTAACGCTATTGCGTATCTTGCGTCTTTTGCTACCTTGTGGACCTTTTCAGAAAAAAAACCAAAAACATTGGAAATTGTTTTAAACCCGTATTTGACAATGGACACCAGAACAGGGTTAAGGTATGTGTTTAATTTAATGATAAGAATAAATTAGCCAGGGTGCGCTATAGTCCCTGGTCTGTCACGTGCAAACCTGCAGGCTACATCCAATGTAAAACAAAGATCCGGTGCTAACTAGCCACTTTACCAGGATGCTAATCTGCTTGATAAGCTGCAGCTGTGCAAGTTGCCTGTATACGCTGTCTTCTTTTACATTTTTCTTCTAAAGCTAGCTTTGAAACCACACTCCTCCTCCTCCTCCTCCTCCTCCTCCTCCTCCTCATGCTACAAGGTTGTCTAAATCTGTCTTGCCTGTAATTTGTCATTTCTAAAAGTGTCTGTAATAATTTAACACATAATTTCCTCCTCTTCCAGGCGAACTTCCATCTCTGGTAATTGGAAGAGCAACACTGGGTCTGCCATGTTGGAACAAGTAGCCATGACTGACAAGTGAGCACTGCTTCTGCATTAGTGACGCTCAGGCTGCCCTGGTACCACACATGTCGCTCTTGTTGTGTTGTGTCACTGTTAGTCACGATGCGCTCGCACACACATGGGTAAACACACAAAGGTTTGGAAATCAGGTGATCGAATGTAACTAGGTATATTTACTCAAGTACTCAAGTAAATTAAGTCAAAAGTGAAATTTGGAGGTACTTCTACTTCCCTTGAGTATTGACATTGTCCGCTACTTTATGCTTCCACTCTACTACATTTCGGAGGCATATATTGTACTTTATATTGTACTTTTCATTCTACTACATTTATTTGATATATTTAGTCACTAATTACTCTTCAGATTGCTGTATCAGAACCAAAGTGCATTTTTTAAATTTATTGGCAGATAAAAGAAAAAGAAAAACACTGATTCAGATGATAAACAAAATGCTGAATATTGGATCTTGTAATCAGCCAGGTCGATAATAAATGGATAGATAGATATACTTTATTGATCCCAAGCTGGGAAATTACAGTGTAGCAGCAGCATTACACACAGAGACAATAACAACACAATGAAATAAGAATGAAAAATTAGTGAGAATTAAATAAACAGTCGACCCATAACACAGTATAAACATCTGTGTGAATATATGCATAATTTACTTGTCTTTGTACTTATCAGATACTGTCAGAATTTTTTACCCAAGAACTGTTTATATGAGAGACCTTCACTTTTACCAAAGTAATATTTTAACACGATAAGACAGGAAATGAAGTGGTTTGTGATAACACAAGGTTTTCCATTATCAAAGGCTAAACGAAAAAACATTTTTATGTTTTCAATTTGAGCTGCTTTGTTCGTGGCTAAAAATCTGAATTATACACCTTTTCACAGCATCTATTTTGACCTGTCACAGCAGGAAATGCGCAGGTGTAATTAAAAACATTAATAATGGATGCTGGCTCACTGGCACGGCTAACAGAGACACTGAAATAGAAAAGAGGCTCATTGATATTAAGGTACAACTGCGTTTTTTTCTGCTACAGCGAGTGAAAACATAGGCTTTGCACACTGATAAATAGTCTCGAAATAACCATTTTCAATGTAAATTCAGATTTCGATTCGTCACACAGTTGTAGCTCAATTTTTTGCTCATTTGAACTCTCAACTCAACTCTCTTTACACTTCCACTTACTCGAGCCCACACAGAATGTCGTTTCCCCACTTATCCTCATCAAAATAGATTATTAAATGACCTTATGGCCAAACCAAAAACATAACAAGCAAGTAACACAACAGAATGCAGAGACTTCAGGCCTCGCAATTGTGAGCTAATAATCCTTTTTTGAGGCTACAGAAAAACCTGAATACCTGCTCTTGTCGAACTACATTATCCTTTTGGCCATTATTGATGTGTTGTTTTTTTTGCCCTAGTCTGATTATATGCAGTTTTCCAGAGAGTAAGTCAATGAAGCTCATTACAGATGCTCTTTACAGAAGCCAGCAGCAGCACCTTTGTGGTCTCCAGCTGATGCAGCCTGGGGTGAGAGAGGTTCTGTAGCGGGTTCACTGTCAGCAGAAACGCCCTGAGGAGAAACATTTTCACGGACGTACTGTGCTGAAGTGATACACGAGTCGATAATTTGAGAACGTGGTGTGCAATAGCTTAACTTCATATTTTAGTTGGGAAAAGAAGTTACAACTTCTCCTAACCCGGACACCCAACTTTTTTGTTTGCTGTATGCTGTTTAGAATTCTTCGCAGACCTAATCCATTTCCCTCTGTGACAGGTACAAGCTATGGGTTGATACCTGCGCGGAGATCTTCGGAGGGCTGGATATCTGTGCCGTCAAAGCCATATGTGGCAAGGATGGTAATGACTACATTACTGAGGTGAGAAACACTCACACAGAGGAGGAGGGAGGTAGATTTTGTGGCATTGATTTAATCACTTCACCACCACTTCACACACATCACTGCCTTTTGTTTGGAGACTTTCACCATGTTGACATCAGCCTGTGGGAGTTATGTTTCACTAGAGTATTAATAAGGTCTTTGAGTCTTAAATTTAGCATGTCTGGCCTAATTTACACTGCTGGGGCCTTAGAATGTCTGGCTGGGAATTAACTGATTGAACCTAACCTGAATACACATTATGAGTCTGATAACTAACATCTGGCGATATCTCAAGAGTAAGTATTGCTAATCTCTGTGGTATCTGCTGTATTCTGTTTGTCCGTTGTTTCTTTTTTCAACAGACCTGTCGGGTTGATTTCTGCGACACTCTTTCTGCTCTCTTCTTTCCAGCAATTTTTCAGCATATCAGTTTCATGTTTTACAGTCTTTAGTCTTGAAGTCATGACCACAATGGTTGCAAACAACACTACAACTTTTCTATTACATGTCTTTCCTATAAGTCAAGACTCGGTATGGAAAATCTCAAAAAATATTCTGATCCCATCGTCACCACTGAATAGTTGAATAAAATGAGCTTGCAAAGGCCAGTAAGAGATTTCACACAGCACATGATGATATTATGACTGATAACGCGCCGCTGTTCAGTGGGTCATCTTCTGCCCAGTTAATGTAGTTTTGGCTCGAGGTAAAAAAAAAAAAAAAGCAGACACTGTGTAATGCAAACACTGTGGCACAGCTAGTACAGTCAAATTAGAAGTGGCAGGTCACAGATGGACAACCAATCTCATTTGCCACAGATGTAAGATGGTGCTGGTGGTGCGTAGTGAGAGCCAGGAGAAGATCCTGAGAAAGACTGTTTAGGTGGGCAGGAGTGTGTGTTGATGCTCGATAAAGAAAATTATTCAAGCCCAAACAGAGAGTCAAGTTCAGGCTCAGATATGTAGAGACACAGAGACACGCTTAGCCTCAGAGAATGAGACTGATTCAGGCTTTGACAGAGGGTCAGGATCAGAAAGAGAGACGAGTTCATGTTGACGTCTAACGCCGCCTGGAATTGTAAGCAAGCGCCTGTGGCTCTGGTTGGTGTGGTGTGTCCCGTACTGTTGGCACTGGACAACCCTTGTCAGTGGTTTTTAGGACGATTGAGCATGTAGAATCGGCGGCGGCTCGTCTGTGAGAGAAATCATTCTGGTGAAAAGAGAAACGGAAAAAGAAAGGAAGAAAGCCCTTGAACCTATGAATGTAGTGTACATGAATTTCACCCAAACATGTTTTTTGACTGCGTTGGTGGATAACGGTGAGGCCTGGGGAGCTGGGCAGTAGGATGGCTGGAGAATGAGCAATGAGAACAAATTGGAAATATACTTGCACCCGATTTGACAAGTCTACGAATTATCCTTGCTGGCACTCTGAGGCAAAGAGAGAATACTGAGAGTACCAGAAACTGAGAGGACAGTGGCAAGGCAGCTTCCAGAAGAGCCAAGAGAGAGTTATCGTAAGTAGTGCAGGACTAGAGAGCCACGAAGCAGGTAGAAGGCTAACAAACATGAGCTAGTTAGAAATTAAGCTGTAGAAGTAACCGAGCAGGAACTGAAAGATACTGGAGAAGAATTGAAAGACTCAGAATCTGGAGCAGGGACTCATTTGGCCACTGGATTGAAGTGTTGAGTGGCCAAGAGTTCTGCCAGCTCAGGGAGCAACTCAACGAGCCCGGGTTTGTAGGACACAAACTGGAGTGCTTTAGAGACAGCTGCTTCTCTCTGGATGCATTTTGGCAGTAGGTGCAGTGTAATGCAGTGGTGTAGGTCCATGGTAGAAGCTGGGCTAACTGGGTCCATTTTTGTTAATATTCCGGCAGCTGACAATGAATAGCTGGAAGAAGTGACACTGCACATATGTTTCAAAACAGTTTGAAAGTCAGTAAATAAGTTTAAATTAGTTCATAGACCGCCAGTCAAACAAATCCAATGGCAGTGAAGCAAGGCAGCAGGTACACAGACAGGTAGGTGTTTAGAACTCACAGATGATAACTAGCAGGCAAGAATGACTCAAAGCCAGTAGTAAACCAAGGTTTATACAGACAAAACAGGTACAATAAGCTGTTGAGTGGGAAACTCCCGGAGGGACAATGAGTGGAGGAGTGAGCATGACAAAGTTTGGATAATTATGATGACAAAGACCAGTCAGAGAGTCTGAGGAGGATGGAGAGGAAGATGATACAGGAGCCACAGTGACACCAACACCCAGTCTATGCAGTATAAGCAGTGTTTCTAAACATCCCACTTACTCTTTCAAACAGCCCCGACTGTCAGAACATAATAGTCAGCAGTTTGGTAGAAGGTAGATTAAGCCCTGAAGTGGGAAAGATGTGAAAAACATGTCTCCCCATGAGTCATCTCTACTGGAAAGTGTTTTGGTCTCTGTAAAATTGCTGGGTGGATATCCATTTACATGGATGTTGATTGCTCCTTAAAAGTCCCAAATGCTCATTTTGGGTTTCTACTTGAAAATGTTCACATGTTTTAATGTT
>CAEMYA010000098.1:382478-392775 GCA_903131615.1 Diplodus sargus | reverse complement strand
GACTTCGTTATCCAACCTGGGTCAACAACATTTCAGTCATGTAATCTTTTCAATGAAAACATCCCCATTTTCTGTGTCCACTTTGTCCAGGTTGTGGGTTCATCTATGCAGCTGATTGGTGATCACCAGGTGGAGGACCGCCAGCTCATCTCAGAGGTGGTGCAGACTAAGATGAATCAAGCTCTGGTTACCAGGTCAGCGAGTGTTTCCCGCTCACCTGCTCGCTCCCCTCAAGGCCAGAAGCCAACTACTGTGCAGCCCCAACAGGTAGAGGCTGTGTGAAACCCCACAGAATGGATGTCCTAAAATTAATATCTGTAATGGCACATGTTCATACAACATTTGCTTCGATTCTTGTATAAGAAGAAGCTGAACCCAAGATGTTCTTTACCAGAACCCTCTTAACCATGTTGACCTTTCTTTCCCTCCCTTTGTCTTTCTGTCTCTCTCCTGCCTCCTCGCTCTCTCCCAGAGTGCTGCCCTGAAGGAAGGACTGGCAGATCCAAACAGGACCTCGGGCCAGCGCCCTCAACCTCAAGGTTGTCTTGACACTTCTCTCCATTGTAATACAAGTGCTGCCACTGTAGGGCCAAAGCATGTCTTGGGAAAGACTCTCTGAAACAGTTCTGGGACACTCTCTGACATCTAAAGAGATTATTCTGAAACGAAGTAGCTACTATTTGAGAAGAATTAACGTCCTCTGTCAAAATACAGCTCGATCAGCAGAATAAAAGTTGACACTGTATGTTTCTGCAAAGCATGGATATGTATCAACTTTATATTTCTTTTAGTTCAGGTTTTCATTTTGTGTTTTAATTCTGTGCTCATGATCTGGTTGGGCGTTAGGCACAAAAGCAACTTAGTTATGGTTTGGAAAAGATCATGTTTGGGCTAAAAAATACCTGCATTGGTTGCCACAAACAGCTGGGGATGTCCTGACTTCTGGTCAAAAATATAATTTTTTTGTCACCACGGAAACAACCGGAAATTGCCACAACATCCTGTCAAAGTTATCCAGTGGTGTCACACTCACAAATGGTAAAATGCAGTCTCTGTCTCACTGTGGTCAGTGGCTTGGCAGCCTTCTTGCCTGTAACTCCGTCACCATCCCATCCACCCCCTGATTTGAAAGTCAGGTCATCAACATGTACTGTTCATGTGATATGACACATGTTGTAGAAACGTCATGAATCAGTGGTTTGCAGAGACATTACCTGCCTACTTTTTGTTGCTGCAACTGGTCTGCAAAAGGAGCACTGCCATCAGAGAAAAAGCCCCACCTGGAAAAATATGTTATTTACTACAGGGATTAAATTAACTAAGATATAACATGTTATTCGGTGAGCTGTAGAGATGACTGTAGGTGAATTTTCCTACCTTTTGACAGAGCAAGGCTTGCTGTTTCCCCCTGTTTACAATCTTTTAGCCAGGCTAAGCTAAGCTAATGGCCTGCTGTGCTGTGAATCTTCCCATCTATTTTTTGGCAAGAAAATGAATGTGTATTTTCTGAAATAATTCCTTTACGAGTAAGAGCAGTTTGCGTTATATCTGCATCCTTACCTCTGTTCCTTGAAGGTAACACTGTCCGTTATCATTGCCTTAAACTAACACATTGGTTTCATGGATTCAGCATAGATAGTGATGATCGCTGTGGTAATCTGGGTCCAAGAAAAGCAAATGTACAGTGCAGTGCATTTATCCAGCCTGTTGGGTTTAATTGCAGCCATAGTGTTTGTGTGAGTGTGGTGATGTTTTTGCTCAGGGCTGTTAAAACTAAATGTGCCTGATAAAAGCAGTGGTATAACAAGCTCAATTAACAAAGCCATTATTATTGCTGTTGTTGTTGCTGTTATTGTACCGTTTTCCGTGTGTGTGTTTGCATGTTTGTTCATTATCTTGAATTCCTTTTTTTGTCGTTTTGCATGGATGTGCCAGTATTCCATGTCCTGTTCGATATGTTTTTCAGCTGGTTGTTTAAGGAATGCCAGCTTTTTATGTTTTACAGGAATAGTTAGAGACGAATATGTGCAAGTCAGATTTCAAGTTTGATTTATTTGAATCTTACTGATTCGACAGTGGCAGCTTATTGTTTCATGTCATATTTTATCTGCATTCTTAAATGGAAAAGTAATTAAAATCCCTTCTTAAAGGGCGAATCCACCAATTTTACACATTGAAGCGTGTTTACAGGTTTTGAGGATAACTGCTACACATATGGAAAAGAGTAGTATAAAGCTTTCTGTGGCTCCAGAGGAAGCTGATAAATTGCCTCCAGTGATGTCACTTAGTGGCCAAGTTACATTTTGAGTAATGTAAGCACCAAGTTTTGAAAAGGAAGAAGAATGTGTGGAATTAAAAAGGCGATATCTGTGGTTCTGCCACATCAATTTTGATCATTTGTTTTTAAGCTATCCAACAGTGTTATTGGAGTACAATGCTGGATCAGTGAGCTGAATTTCAAAACCTGACACCTACATCACCCACAAAGCAACTTAGCCACTGAGTGACATCACTGCAGGCAATTTCTCAGATTACATGCAGCTTCCTCGTTTCCTACTACTTTTTTCACATGCATAAATACTCCCCATGCCCTGTAAACATGCGTTAATTTGTAAAAATGGCGGAGTTACCCTTTAAATGTGCTGCTCATGATCACTATGCAAGTTCTGGTCAGCTCAGTCGTGTTTCTGTCTTAGTAATGATTAATGCTCGGCTGTTGAATCCTTCTTGTCATCTTTAAATCATGTTTATTATTCTGGTGAAAATCAGTTTATGGTGAGCAAAACTTCCTGTCAAGCAACAAATCCCCTTTTCTAAGACCTGAATGTTTTGTGAATAACTGCTCAGTGTTGTCTTTGGTTGTAAATTAACCCTAAATGTTCTGTGTTACGATACCTGAGACAAGACAAAGTGGCTTCATACGGTACACAATGCATATTTTTCTTGGCAATTATCAAGCCTGGTGACGTGATTAATGAAAAGTCTCAAAGAAAATATGCATCTTTTTCTTTCTGTGCATGGTCATTGCTAATTTGCTTGGAACTCTGAACCACTGAATGTCTGATATTTGATCTTAACACACTATCTGGCTGTAAATATTAGTTGTTTTAATCCCTCCTAATTGATATGAAGAGGTTTAGTTTAGCAGAAACACAGGTTTAAAAGGCCAATGTGTTTGCTTACATAGCTGAACTGCCTCTTCAGAAAAGCATTTAACAAACGTACAATTATGAGAAATATACAAACAAATATAGCTTAATGTAATGACCCGTTCAGGGTTTGTATCCAAGCAAATTGTTTGTCTCCTTTTACAAATTATGTTTGTACAAACGGTATTTTCTTTGGTTTTTATGCGCCGTGAGTCCCATGCAACCATTGGGATGCTTTATGACAAACTCTCAAACAAAGCTGATAAAAACGTAAGACTCATAGCCATTTAGCTGCCCTAAAGATACGTCTGGGATGACTTTTCGTGAAGGTTTTTGTGGTGATCATAGCATGTGAACAAGATCATGTATATAGTGACATTAAGATCCTTAACATTAAATATAACTGTATACAGTAATCATAAATTAATGTACCTTTCAAGCTTTGTTAAAAAAAAATCTTTTAAAAAAGGCTTTAAAAGATAAGTTCAGCCAAAATGGAAAACTCAGTCCTTATTTGCTCAACCCCTATGTGGATAGAGATTTAAAATGTTAAAAAACAATTTAAAAACACACATGAAATGGTTCCATACAGCTTGTCCGGCATGATCAAGTCTCCTGGAAGCCCTGTGATTGATTTAAAAATATTTTATTTATTACCTTTTTGCAGCTGACATCTTCACTGTGGCTGCTAAGATAAAAGACTTAACGTGCACCCCGTCGGAGGTGGAAGCAAAAGATCAACCGTGTATTGAGGCTGTGAATAACATCTCATATATTTGGGATCTCTGGACTTGCGGTTCCTCGAGTAACATCAGACAAGTCCCCGTCTACGTCAGTTATTTAGGAGAATGCTGCAGCACTGTTTTGCTTCACAGCTCAAGAAATGTTAATTGAACTATAAAACTTGACCAGACTTCCCTTCGGCATGTGGGTGAGCAGATAATGGCAGAGTTTTTCCTTTTTAATAACTACTATAAGACTATAATCCTGCATCCTGGAAAGTGAATAATGAGTCATTGGAAACTCATCCCTGCCCAGTCTCTTCCTCCTCAGCATGTGTGATCTGTGTTTTTGTGCTGCGTGATGAGTTGCTTTGCTGCCTGCGTTTGAGATTCTTGAGATGTTTCGTATTCGTTCTTGATTGTATCATTTCTCTTATTTTTCTTTCCTTGCTTTTATTTACTTTCCTTTCCTCTCCTTGCCACTTTTTATCAGCACACGTCATCCTTACATCAAATGAGCTGTTGTGCATAAAAGCAACCAACACTTGATATTTGGCATGATAGCCGAGTCACCACACCTTCTCTTAACTGTTGGTCTGCTGCCCCCTGCTGGTCACTGTAGTCCCTGGCTCCAGATGAGTTGGTTAGGATTTGTCTATGAATGTGAGAGGTCATCATGTGAATGGGCATGTCTAGACTCAAGCTCATATCTGTATCATGTTCTGCTTTGTTCTTTGGTGAGTGTTACAATGGCTGGTTTTCTAAATGCTGCACTAAAACAACAGGAGCTAGATTGAAGAAATAATAATGCTTATTTATTTCTTTACTTGTCCGTTTGCTTTTTTTAAATGTTGCTTTATTTGCCTTTATCTGTTAAATAGCGATTGAACTGTCATCTCATTTAATTGTGTTGTCTCAATCTTTTAGGCGCACCAGTGAAATCACAGAGTGTAGAGCAATCATCAGAGTCAGCTAAGAGAGCATCTGAACCAGTACCAAAGCCCATCCAGGTCCAGAAACCTGGTCCAGGTCCAGCTCAGAAACCAGTTCAGGCTCAGAAGCCAGGTCCAGTCCAGAGGGCCGGCTCGGTCAACAAGCCTCCAGTGCCGAGGCCTCCCCCAATGACAAGAGCCCCATCCGTCACAAAGTCAACCCCGGGCTCTGCTTCTTCAACAGCCCCAGCCAAAGCTTCACCGTCATCCCCGGCTAAAGCTTCACCATCATCCCCTAAAGCAGCCGCAGCAGCTCCGGCTTCTCCCCCAACCAAAGCAGCAGCACCAGCGGCAGCAGCAGCACCACCACCTGCAGCCTCCCCTCCTGCTCCAGCACCAGCTCCAGCTACTCCCCCAGCCGCAGCTCCTACCACAGAGCAGCCCAAGCCCCAGCCTCAGGGCTCCCCATCCCCAGCTCCTGGCAAACCAAAAGAGCTGCCCCCTAAACCCACACCACCTGCAAAGCCAATCCCTCCAGTGCGCAGGAATTCAAAGCCACAGATCCAGCCAAAGCCACAAACCCCACCTCTTCCCAAAGCTTTGCCCAAACCTCAACCTGCCGCCGAAGCCCCAGCACCCACTCAGGCCTCAGATGCTGCCTCAGCCCCTGCCCCAGCACAGGTTCAGTCCCCAGCCAAAGTCAGCCAGTCCCCAACTAATGTCCAGTCTCCAGCCAAGGCTCAGCCCCAGGCCAAGCCGCCCTCTCCTTCCCCAAACCCCGAGCCTGTCCCAGTTGAAGCAGCCGCGGCCCCCGCTGAGGGTCAGGCCCCTGAGGACGAACAGCCAGGATCCCAGCAGAAGACCCATCCTCTGCTGAAGTAAGAGCCGTATTATCAACCCACTGTTGATAATGCAACGACATGCATTTCAATGGGCCATACTTTGTGTTTAGGATACAAAATTACACTCAAAATTAACTCTTCTATTGAGAGATAATGTATGTCACTTAATTCCAATCATGATCAATAGATTTTTTTATTTTTTTAAGTGTCAGTCCAACTGCTAAGTCTTTGGGTAACACTTTATTAAAGCTCCCTATTTAGCATTCATAAGCAGTATATAAACATTTAATATGTAGCTGTAAGCAGATATGTAGCAGATATACAGTGATTTTTAAGGGCAACACCGCCAATTTTACCCATTAAACTGTCTTAAGTACTACCATATATATGTGAAAAAAGTAGTCCGAAGCCTTTTGTGACTCCGGGGGAAGCTGCATGTAATATGCATTGTGATGCATTGTGGGAAATGTAGGCCCCAGATTTTTAAAGGAGGCAGAATATGTGGAATAACATTTTGTTTTTAAACTCTCCATAATGAGTCAAACAGCACTGGGAGTGCAATGTTAGACCAGTGTGCCTACATTGCCCACAATGCAACGTAGCCACTGAGTCACATCACTTGTAAGAGTACATTTAGCTTAGTCTGGAGTCACTAAAGACAAACGCATTCGACACACACTTTAATACTTAATACAGGTGGAGTTACTCTTTATGTGTTTATTGATGAATTGTCCCCAGTGTTAATGTCTACTGGACTATAAACCATAATAAATGACAACATAATATTAATTATGAAACGCATATCTTCATAGGAAGCGCTGAATTATTTAAAATACTGTACATTAATGACCACTTGTCCTTATATCTGCTTATTATTACACTACTACATTCAGATGTGTTATAAACAATTTATTATATGTTCATAAACTGCTTATGTATGAATAACAGTGTTGACAATTTGGGATGTTTTTCAAAGATAATTGTACAAATAAAGTTTTTGTGACTTTTTGGCCCCCCTACACATTTCCCTATTTGTCTTCCTTCCATATCATTCCCCCTAACTTCCTTTACTAACATTCATAAAATCCTCTTCTCCCCCCTTCATTCTTCCTTGCATCCTTCCTTCCTTCCCTCCTCTCCCCCCCTTTGTTCTCCTGTATCTCTTCTTCCTCCCCTTCCCTCCCCAGTAAGTCCCAGTCCCTGACCAATGCCTTCAACGCCTTCAGCGACTCCTCTTTCTTCCGCGGGGTCTCGAGCTCCGGAGGTGATGGCCAAGAAGAGGTGAAGGCCGAGACCATCCGCAATCTCCGAAAGTCCTTCGCCAGCCTTTTCTCTGACTAGTCACAGGCGAAACCCATAGTCAGCTCCTTATTGATTCTGGCCCACCCCCATTTAACTATTGGCCAGTGATGACTTGATTGACATTAAATGTGAACCAGTCTGAGATTAAACTTTGTGTGTTAACTGTACTGTATCCCCTCCGTTCCCGTCCCTCTTCTCCTCCCTTTTCAGCCTCACTGTGTGAGTAACAGTGAGGCCTGCTGGGATATCCAGCTATTGATGCTGTGCTAGAGTAATTGGACTGAAGGAGTTACGTCATTGATACAGAATAGAATAGAATAGAATAGAATAGAATAGAATAGATTAACAAACTGTCTATTTTTCCCAGAGCACACTTTAAGGATCACAGTATATGGAAAGTATAACAGTAAAGACTACAGATGGAATGTAAATACAGTATATATACATATATATACAGTATATAAATATAAACATATATAACTAAATGGGAAATAAGCCAATAATATTTTAAAAAATCCAGTAGCTTGTTTCAATCAGCTGTTGTCAGTGACATAACTCTTTCATTCAGTGGCTGGATTCATACACATTTTTAAAAAAAATTATTAGATATTTGACATTTGATGGTTTCTCCCACAGTGAGTCAATTTTGATCATTAAGTGAAAGTATGTGAGTAAAAAAAAAACAATCTTTCCTGTGTAAATCCAGCCGTTGTGTGTCTGGTCCTTGGCCACTGTCTACTGGGCTCATCATTGCTGCCCCCTTTTTTCGTCTTACAAGCCTTGAAGTTCATTGTCGTGTGAGGGAGTTGGAAATATGTGTATGTTCCTCTGTGTTCAATTGTTATGCATGGCTCCTCCAAGTGGCTCGGTGTGACTTTTGGAGCAGGTGGGAGCTCTATCAGTGTTGAGTTTTCCCTCCGTTTGCCTCTTTCTCCTTCTCTGTCTCTCTCTCTCTCTCTCTGTCTCTCTCTCTCTCTCTCTCGCTCGCTCTCTCTCTCTCTCTCTCTCTCTCTCTCTCTCTAGATGTTGTAGCCTTATTGTGAACATGTTTTCAAATCACAGCTACATGTGTTAGCTGTGCAGGCCTGGGTTGATTACAACTCGAAATCCATTCATTTGCTTCAAGTGTTTGAATGCTCAAGTATCGATGGCCAAAATCGATTGCATCGTGTAACTTTGGGTGCATTGGGGATTTGGCCCGGAGCACCAGACTGAAAAAATCAATCCTTAAAAAGTAAGTGAATGCAATTTCGAAGAGTAAAAAAAGACTCATGTCTGTAGCTGTGACTGGTGATCTCTTGTTTCACCTCTGTGTAGATCTATCAACAGTATTGTAATTTGTTGATTATTCTCATGAAAAAGACATTGAGACAGTAGTGCAATAACACCTCGACATGACTGTTGAGCGCTGTCACCCCATTATAAATATAAGTATGATCATACATACAGGACATGTGTATCTGTTAAATACCTTATTCTTACATTCCCTTTAAGGTTCCGTTCAGTGGCGACTTTCCAGGTTGCTTTGCGCTGCAGTCAGAGGCTGACTTTCAGATTAATACGCCATATTAAGCTGTTGGTTTTTTCTGATGAACCTTGTTTTTATCATGGGACTGAATTTAAGACAACCTGGAATGAACCCAGCACCTTGACTGGTCAGTTTCAGTTGAGTTGCTGCATTTCACGTTAAGTAAAAAGGAAAAAAACAACAAAACAAAAAAAACAACTTAAAAACCGCATATCAACCTGTCTGCTTATCCATCTCCAGTACTATGTTGAAAGTAAAATTATAACATATTGTATTTGTACGTATGTATGTATGTGTCATCTCAGGAGTTTATTTTTTGTAATATATTGATCGATTGATTTATTTTTTTGAGGCTCCATATTTATGGTACAGTATATATATTGTTTGTTTTGTATTGTGTTTTTATTTGTAACGCAATACTGCTTTGCATGATCTGGTGACTGGTAATGTTTTTGTTTTTTTCTGTACAGATAAAAGTTAATAAAGATGTGGTTCCATCATTCCACTGATTCACTAAGTAAGATTCATGCTGGCGGCTGTGCATTTCGTTTTAGGGACGCATAAAGATGTTGTGAAAGCAGTGCATAACATTATCAGTGCTGACGAATGCATGATATATAACAGAAAGCCTGTGTTGCAAACACAGGCATATATTACCATTTCGTCATGTCATCTGCTATTTACTGACATTCATGTTCACATTACATGCTTATGACCTAACTCTCATGTCGTAAAGTGGAGGGGATGGTGGTGGAGTTACAGGTGACAACGTTGCCAGGCCATTGCCTGCGCTTCAAGACTGCATTTTAACATTTGCGTGTGAAACGAGTAGATATTTTTGTCAATTTCCCGCTGTTTTGTAGCGACCCGAAAAGGGTGTTTTTAATGGCAAGTCGTGTCATCTGGAGCCGTGTTGGTGGTGACAACAACAGCTGCTTACGATGACACCTTGGGACATCTCCAGCTGAGTTTGCGGCGATCCAAACAGGTATTTAATGCCAAAACACAATATTGTCCTAACCCTATCCAAGTGGCGTTTACGTCTAAACCTAACTAGACCACAGCATTGTGACTATAGAAAAGAGAAAAAAAATAACGTAGAGAAACCTAAAGTACAACATACAGCATGCAGAACATACATTGCCAACATTTATTCTGATGACTGGGTTGACATGGGGCATAGAGAGATATGGTTACATACCACGTAAGGAAGGGCTTATGAAAAGAGCACATTGAGTTTCATTATGGGAAATGTAGGATTCAGTGTTTTGCAGCCTAACAGAGACTAGGGACAGAAAGTAAAGATATCTCAGCCTCTGCTGCTTCAATTATGACCATTCTTTTCTGAATACCCCCAGACTGAATGGATGTGAAATAACTGAATACCCTGTTGATTTATACCTGATCTGAGATGTGGAACAACTTAAAGGTAATGTAAAAAAAAGGATAATTAAGCTATGTGAATGCTAAGATGTGATGTGATGTGCGAAGCACAGCTGCCTCTACATAGGTGTGGGTGTCATTTTAAAAGTTTGAGTATGGAACTGTAAAGTGCAAATGAAAGTCTTTTATATTCGAGCAATTGCTAAAGAGTTTACACAATGCTCATTAAGCCTTCACCCTCCAGATAAATATCTCTTTATTTTGCAGCATACAAGTGTTTTTAACTGAGGTGTCTGTGGAGACAGCTGCACTTTTCATCAAACTTCTAGAACTGAAGAGCAGAGTTGCTATTGCACCTATGTATGTAGCTTAAGGCAGAGAAACGGGGTGCGTTTAGCTCAGTGGGTAGAGCGGGCGTCCCATGTAGAAGAGGCTTCGT
>CAEMYA010000098.1:315695-366762 GCA_903131615.1 Diplodus sargus | reverse complement strand
TTTTTAGTGTGTAGCTTGTTTTTTTTTTTTTGCTAACTTAGAGCAGGGACTCACTTTCTGATTGTTGAGCTGATTATATCTTTGATTTGGGTGTGACGATTAAACAAACCCAGGCTGTCCGAGTCTGTTCGCACTGTTGACAGTTGGAAGATAACATCATACAGTGTGGTGTTTAGTCATTGGTCTCCTTATTTGGTCTCTGCCTGTCGTTTTCTTATTATTGTATATTGACAAGTTAGAGGTCAGGGTTTGAGATTTACCGATTCAGCGCAGATACCAAGGAGATCTAGCAGGTTTAATATGTGTACCTGCTTGTGACTCCAAATACTGTAATGTGAAATTCGTTTTTGACCAGGAATGACAGCAGCGATGACCTAAAACCAATGAGAGTGCAAGACAAGTAAAGTTATAAAGTTGAAAAATGATCCAGTCTCGCACATGAACTCATGACAAACATGCCAGGGATTCCTCCTGAAAAGTCTTGTAATGTGTTACCTTTTGTGCTGGTCACTCGTGTAATGACAACTTCAAAATGTATGATAATTTTGTTTTTTTTACATATTCGATCTAAACTAAACTAAACTAAAAATCCCCTTTTATAAGATTGACAGTTGTGTAATGTGAACAGTACAGAAATCTGACGACTTTGAAAGTCGTATAGTGTGTTGGCGCATGAGGGGTAATGGTAGGTGTATTTTTTAACCTTTGGACACGGGAAAACTAGCTCTTCCAAGTTTTTATTCTAAGCCATGTCAGTTACCTTATGGTTCTAGCTCCATACTCAAGACACAATAGTGAAATAGATCATCTCATCTAACCCTTCAGCAAAAAAGTGAAAAGGCACATTTCCCAACTCGTTCAGACTTGCACATATGTGTGATCATAGATTTAAGTGTTATCTCTTTATTCACTCAGTTGCTTAGAATGTCTGTCAGTTTTAAAATACTCTTGACATTGGTTGAAACAGTCATCATGTGTGGTTTGTCCAGTTATCATATCTTTCAGCCAGACTTCACTCCTGTTCTGCTTAAGCAATTCGTCACTGCTCCACATTTCTGCTGGCTCACTGAAAAAACATGATGCGGC
Source organism: Diplodus sargus (assembly GCA_903131615.1). Lineage (NCBI taxonomy): Eukaryota > Metazoa > Chordata > Actinopteri > Spariformes > Sparidae > Diplodus > Diplodus sargus. The sequence goes on along the minus strand of CAEMYA010000098.1, from coordinate 365,676 downwards.
CCCTTGGAGACAACAGCTAGAGCGCTCCCACTTATGAAACTTTTAGTGAGAACACACTAAAGTAAGAGTTTAGCTCTTAGTTTGGTAAAGCTGAGTTTTCACTGATCAGAGGAAAATCAGTTCTTGGCTCTTGTTACAGGGTGTTTCGTCGGGTCTCACACTGTGGTTAAGTTGATGATGGGTAATGTTTGGCGCATGATCAGTTTCAACATAAAAACTGTCTCTTGTTATGTTGAAAAACAAACTGTATGATATGATCTGATGAGTCAGTTTGTCACACCTGAGGTTTCCAGATGAAGTTTCAACTTGAACCTGAGGTTTTCAAACTATAATACCCTAGTGAATCTTTGTCAAACTGTTCAACATTGTGGTAGATCTGTCATTGTGTGGACTGCCACTTTCCGTGAGCCTTTAGGTTAACATTTGCATGGCTTTGAAATGGTCCCAAAGCAAGAAGTTTTTTTTTTTATATGAAGATTTATGTCTGTACAGTGGGGATCGATATCAGTTTCAGGAGTGCCGGGGCAACATATCAGATACTAGCAGTCACCTCATCTGTTCAGTCTTTTTCTAATTGTCTTTGCATCGTATGAAGGGATTGGTTACTCTCTCAGTGCACCTGTGGTACGAGATTGAAAGCTTGACCCTACCTGTCCAACCTTTACCACCAAAATAACACAGTGGTGAGTCGTTAGTAACTGTTTTTAGACAGGGCAACAAGTCGCCAATTTGCCCGTCCTTTTGGCAGCTAGGTCCGCGGTTTTAGACAGAGGAAATAAGAGTACCCTCCGAGGCGGCAAATCGGCGCACCAAAACAGACCCCAGTTTGCCGCCTCAGAGGGTACTCTTATTTCCGCCTCGCTTGCTATCTAAATCCGAGGCGTCAATGTGCTGGCCTCTGCGTGAGATGGGCGGAGGTGTCGATGACCTGCACTGTTGTGCGACCCACAGCCGGGGAGTTTTAAAACCAAGAAACAGCTGATCACAGCAGTCAGTCCATCACTTCATCCGCGGACGTCAAGATGAGCAACTGGACAGCCGCTGAGATCCAGGAGATGCTAGCTTCTCCTCAGTCTCTGTAGCTGTTTGGTTGTGTCCGTTTTTTGTTGTAGCAGCAAGCTAGCAACGGTTGCTACTTTCAAATTAAAAGCCCCCGCTAAGAACACAGTTCTAAACTCCAATGGGGTGCAATGTAAAGACAACTATTTTGAAGACAAATTCGTTGTCACTGTTCACAGCCCAACTTCGAGCTTCACGTCACGTCACATGTTTACACCTACCCCGGGGGCGGCTTTTGGAAAAGGAGGAATATTACGCCTCCATTTTAGAAAGACAGGGCGGCACATTGCCCTTACCTTGGAGCAAATGTGCCGCCTTTTCTATCTAAAAAGGGCTAATGATGGACGTTAGCAGGCAAGCTTAGACCATGGATGTGTGATGAGAACAGGATACAGGTTTTCATTACTATGAAAGTTGCTCAGTGGCACATGAAGTCACAAAAGCTCAAGTAGAAAATGAACCGGATGTTCCTCACAGCTTCTGCATTGTAAGGTCCAGCATGCATTCTAAAGACTTTAATGGGGATTCAATTATTTGATTATGTGTGTAACCAGACTAAATGGATGACATTTTGACAGTGAAAAGCCAAAAATGTTTCAACTGTTTTACAGCCTCTCCTTGACTATGTAAGCTTATTGATTAATGTATTTTTGGCCAGTGTGCATCATGTGACAATGTTGCAATTACATGGTTCGGCCACTATGTCAAATTAGCTTTAAAGCCTCCTGCTCTCCCTGGAGGCTTTGTTTCAATTGGTCTGTCTCCTTCAGCTCATGCCCTTGATAATTGTTTGATCTTCAATGGGAGCGCTTTTGTGACACTAGTTTTGCTTTGCTTTTTTTTGTGCATGCCTGCAAAGTCACGTAACTTAGATACAAACTGAAATGCAAGCAGAATTTTCACATTGTCACTGTCCAGAAAGAAGAAACCACTTCTCTCTGGTCTGACCTGAAAACGTGAGTGAACATTGCTTCAGTAGCATTTGAAATTTTTTTATGGAAAGAGGCATACAGTCAGTTTTACTGGATGCTGTGCATTTGAAAAGTTTTTTTATTTTTAAAGGATAAGGCACGTAGATCAACATCACTGTGAGGTATCAGACTTAGCCAAAGAGGCTCGATTTTGTTGTCTGACAACCAGATGTACAATCATGTGAGATTATAAATAGCCCTCTGTCATTACAACGGATTCTACTGTATCTATTCTACTGTATCTGTATAAATAAAAACAAGCAGGATCAACTTGCCGCTACAACTGCTGAAATCTGTTCACTCTCAGATAAAATTAGAGTAATAAGGGACACGTTTTTAAACCAGCAGCTCTCAAATTCTGGTTAGAAAGTAGCTGCTATGATTTTCTCTGTAATTAAATCTGAGAAGCAGCATGCTAGTATCGCGTTGGTATTGCATGAGGAGGCAGAAGTGAGTGCGTCACAGCTGTCACATCGACACTGAGTGACTGAACTGGGGGAGAGAAGTGCAACCAGAGAGGCATGATGAGGTCGCCTGTCAGAGTGAAGCAACAGGAAATCATCTGCATCTGATGTCTACCACCCTACACACACACACACACGCACACACTCATACAAAGAGACTCACACACACACACACACACACATACACACACACACACACTTACACTGGAGAGAGCATAAATACACTTTTACGCACATGGGCACACACACAAACATACAAGTTTGAGCTGTATGATTAAGAAGAGACGCCTAGACCTAAAAAAGTAATCAGTCACGAAAACCACACACATTTGCGCACACGCGCGCACGCACACACACAAACAAGCAGACCACATGATAGTTAGCTGTCTGAACTTCTGCTGAGCCCAGACTCTGTCAGAGAGAGAAAATATGTGTGTAGTTCCCTTTCTATCGGTCATCACTTCCTGAGGAAAAGCATGACCAAACACACACACACACACGCCCGCGCACACACACACACACACACACACACACACACACCGGTCTCTATCTACTGTCACTGCCACTGTCACTTCGTTGCTGTTCAGTGAGCTGACACTGAACACTCTGAATTGAAACAGGAGGAACAGGGTGAGTGGACTGTCCTGTGCCCTGTCTGTCTGTCTGTGTGTGTGTGTGTGTGTGTGTGTCACTCAGTTCATCACGTTGAATCAATGCATGAGCTGTGGGTAGCTACATCTGATTAAAGGCTTTAGGTTGTCAGATAGATGCAGTGATACAACTGAATTTTTACCGAAAGTTGTGTGGTGAGTCGGTTTCCACTTTTCGTCTTTAACGCGCAGACATCAGTGCTTTATCAGTGAGATACTGTGCGCCAACCAGTCTTGTCTGATATGCAGTTAATCTTCTCTCAGACACATTTTCAGGTCACAAGCTAGCCTGCTTTGTAGTTTGGCTGTAGTGAGCTTAAAACAAGCAGTTCATAGATTTCTTATCCCTAATTGGGCCAAACAACAGAAAATCTGTAACTAGGTCATGTGAAGCAGCAACATAGCCTTCTTCGGATCGTCTATTATTTTGTGTTCTTTTGTTATTGCATGAACTATGTGCTCTTATGAAATAAAACCACAAGGTAGATGTAGACATGAAGTAGAAAGTAATTGTTTTAGGATTAAATCAAGAAGAAATCAAAGCTGCGTGTGCTTTTTTCAAAAATGCAGAAAAGCGCATTTTCTTTAGTTTGAGCCCCATTAATGAGAAGTGTCCTGCTGACCTCAGGTTCACCTTATGTTGCTCAGTGATCCTCTTTCCTGGAAGTTGAAACTCAAAATTAGACGATAAACCAAATAGAAATCAGAGAGAAAGAAGAGGCTGTCTAGGCGCTGTCATACTCAGAGCTGTGCCAAGCAGACAGAGATTGTGTGGTTTTTAACCTCCTGTTGTGTCGAGCTTTGAAGTTCAGTGAGTAAATTCATTACCAACCGAGCAAGTGGGTTTTCAGACACGAGGAGACTCTCGTTTTTGTCAAGAGGGCAGTCCAAACCTCTAGCTGACACCTTGTGTGCACGCAGTTTTCCATCACTCTCCTGTTTGATCGTTTGGGTGCAGAAAGGGGAAGGCCCTCTCAGGTGCCTGTAGTGGCTTCACACCGCCAAACACCAAAAAAAGTGCTAATTTCCTGAAGAGTGAGGGAGGATGGCTGCTTTTTCAGCTTTTCAACACTTCATGCAACTTTTTACAGACTGCTGTTTTTGAAGCTCAGGCTCTTTCACATTTGAACAACAATTACACTGAAGCAAAATGAAAATAAAATGACATTTTCTACATTTACATGTATGTATGTATATAGAAAATATGGAGAAAGAAAAATCATGCAAGTGGAACAAAATCTAAATAGAATCTGAGACTCAAATTAGAGCAGCAGCACTTTAGAAATAAAATGTAAAATATAATACTTTGACAGCCAGGTGAGTAATATTAAGAAATGTACTGTAAGATGAACTGTAATGTGAACAGCTTGTGCTGTAATGTAGTATGGACATAAAGAGTGTCTGTGAGCAGGATGAATATATAGTGTGAAAATATATATATATCCTGTGAGGTACGGTTACACACAGATAGTAATAAGTGAGATGTACAAGTACAAGTAGTGGCAGCATAAATTACTTCAGTATAAAGCGACATCTGCGTGTCAGTGTGGTGTGAGTAGTGTGTCATGTGGTTGTCTCAACAATTAAATGTGTTAAATCAGCTCTGTACCACAGCATTATGACAACACATGATCTTTCCACAGTGTATCCCCCAGTTTCCTCATGCTGGTCTAACCAGGCAAGAACCAGGCCCACTTCATTTTTTTTTTTTTTTTTTAAATGTTGTGGGGACTGTGAGGCAGACGTGCAGGCGGGCATATCTTTTTGTTTTAGTCATTGACACAGAACCACATGCTGTTTTACATGAAGAGGTCAGGAAGTCACAGAGCTCTGTGCACTTACTCCCTCCGTCTCTGTAACACACACACACACTCACACACACAGAGACAGTCATACACATGAGATGACTTTCATCTTAAAAATGACTTACTGTGCAAAAAAAAAAAACACACACCTTCTTCTAGAGAGGAAGCAGCATAAAGGATGTTATAAAGGCAAGTATGAGGAAACTTGTCAAGTGTTGAACTGAGCTATATTAAGTGTATGTACAGCTCTGCAAGAGGGCACATATTTACACATACTGTCACTCTACTGCACCAAGTTAAGTTGCATTCAGACACCATTTTCTATGAATGTAGTTCTCATGTCGCAGCCCAATTAGTGTCCAACAAAATGTATTCAAATATCAGCACACGTCTCTATCAGTGCGTCTGATTGAACGATTTTCTACTTTGCATGAGTGTTTTGGTTCTCACCCTCAGAGAGTGAGCATAGTTTTCATTCAAACAAAAAAGATAAGAGTGTTAATGCTTCTGAATGCAGCGGGGCAGGTTCTGCCTTTTGTCTACCATAAGTATACCAGACAGGCTTCTGTGACGACTGCTTTTTCCTGAACTGCTTCTCACCTTGTGTATTTTCTTTGTTGGACTTACTTACTGTGAAGGAGTGGAGGAGGCTTCTACACCCCTTGAAAAAATTCTGATGACGGCAAATGTTTTCGGCTTAATCATTCAGAGCTTTTGAGTCTTTTTTTGAGTATTGTAGTGTATTTCTTTCGTTGGAATTCTTTGCATGCAATCTAATAAAAAGCTTATGCATTAAACTCCAGGTATTAATAGGACTTCACCCACTTTCTGTGAGGCAATCTCATCCCCAGCTTTGCTTCAATCCATTTTGGAACGACATGTTGCTGCTGTGAAGAAACACGAACGCTAAATCATATTTCACTCGTTTTGCAACTTTGTCCCCGAAGGAAAGATTTCACATCTCTCTGAATGACCTCCCAGTTTCACCTCTTTTTCCTGCTTTCATAATGTCAGAGCAACTTCATTCCCTCTCCTGAAGTTAACTTTACAGTTTTTACAGTGTCTTTTAATATTCCAGCTTGTTTGGTTCTGTCTGTACTTTTGTTCATTTCACTCCTATGTCCGTTCAATTAATTTATTGCTTAAATACGAAAGCTATAAAAAAACGGATCTAAAATTCAGATTTTTAACTCCATGCTTCAAAGATACTACCATTATAACAAAGGTGTTATGTTGTGTTATGTGACTTTTTCTATACCATTGTGTGCAGCTTGTTTCTTTAAAATAGGATATATATATATATATACACACATGTATATCATATTTTGTGTTCTTAAGACTTTTTTCCTATCTAACGAGATATAGGAATGTTTCATCACACTAGTATTGTAGCAAAGTTACCAGAACTTCTGGTATTGTGACAACCTTGATCTTTACAGTGTGTGTTGGCCCACACGCACACTGTCGGTCCGGCCTGTCGGTGCAGTAGCTTGCCAGACCTGCCTGCCAGTTTGCCGTTGGCCTATTGTTATTATGTCATTATTGAGGCAATAGCTGATAGAAAGTCCTCCTACACGTTGTATTCTCGCCTGGAAGACAAGTTCTGACCTGTGGAAATCTGAGACCCGGCAGGAGAAGCAAGCACAACTGTCACGCACGTGCACACAAACATATGCATGCATGCACGCACACACACCTTTGCAAACACAGTACATACTGCTTAAACCTTACTAATCATCTGTCACCTTTTATAATGTCTGACAGGCTGTTTGCCCACATAGTACTCACAGATACAAACATGTTGAATTCAGTAGATTCTGTACTACTCTTAGAGGACAAGTTACAGTACGAACTTGTTTTCATGACATGATTTAAGCACCATGGTTTAACTGCCAGGCTGCAGCCGCCTTCCTTTTTTCTCTTTCTAAGTTGTGTTGAAGAGCCTGCTGAGTACCGAGCATGAATTTCCTAAGATAAGGGGTTTTTCTTGAGGCCTCTCGGGTGCAGTTTGGTTTCTTGAAGTGGTCTGGGGACTCGCTCTCTGTCACCCCCTTTCACTTTATCTCTCTAGAGCTCTCTCTCCCACTTGATTTCTGTCTCCAGATGTACTCGATGCCAACCAGCACACAAGTTGCTCCAATGCTCCGTCTATTTTAGGTTCGGATCAGCTGGCTACCGGCCAACAAACGGAAAAATAACCAGGTTTCTCTGGTTATAAATAGTCAGCATTTTCCCCTGTAGCAGCTTCCAAGCCAGTGGAAGCTACAGCTGGCTGACACACACGCAGATACACACACACACACACACACACACACAGATACGCGCACACACTCCTCTTTCTCCCTCTTGTTCTGAAACAATGTCAGAGTCGAATTTTAAGTGGATCCCCCGCTAATTTTCACTGCCGCAGTCCAAACAAGTAAAAAGGAAACAATAAGTAGTTGAGAAAAGGAGGATGTTTGCTCCGCGGGGATGTTTTGCCAAGTAATCTGGAGCCGAGTCAAGCTGTTTCTATACCTGGTGCTACTGTGCCATCGGAGTATTGCTATTTTAGTTTTGTCCTGTTGCATAATTCATCGCATTCTTTGTTACATTTTTTTTTTCCAAATCGGGCACTCGAGGTTGATTAGCGGAGGTTTATTTTGAGAATCAGTGTTGGTTACAAAAGGTTGTTTGGCAGGCCAGGTGGTTCAGTGCAAAGACCTTTTACTCTATTGATTATTTATAAACTGTTGCTGGTTTGTCTCTTCCTTTTTCTTGAGTTTAAAACAAGGTCAGAATTCAGGAATGGCTTTCGCCTTCTTAAAATACAAAAAAGAAGTGTGGGAAAACAGAAGTGTTCCCAGTATTTATATTTAGAGAAGAAATGGATCAGCCTTTCCTTTTCTACGGGGAGAAACTATGAACATGAAATGAGTTTTGATTTGAGAGAGAGAGCAAAAATTCTGATGTGTTTCAGATGTTTTATATTCCTCTTTATCTTGTCAACAAATTCCAACTAAGATCAAATGTAGAGTATCCAAACCCAGATACAGCTTATTCAATGTGCCTCAGATCTTAATAATGTGCATAAACTATTAAAAATACACAAAATGAGCCACATATCCGCACTGGGTGACTCGCTCTGTTATAACAACGAACATGGACACTGCAGTGAATTTTAGTCGATCCCACCTAAACCAGCCTGCTGCAGTAAATACTCAGCATCAAATATACTCATTACTACTAATGGTATAAAGTTTGCTAAAAAAGCAGAACTGTATTGCCATATTTTAGTAGGGTAGTGAAAATAGAAATATTGGGAAACACATTGTTGGTTTTGTTGTTTTTTTTCTGGATGCTTATCCTTTGGTATTACATTTGTCATTATTATGTTTCCTTATTTCAAGAATCTAATCTTTTTCTGCCTTTAGTTGGTAATAGATCGAAAACACTCTTAGCTGTAAGGCTTGTAGTTTTCCAATACCACATTAACAATTAAATACATCTCATGAAGATATTGTAAAAAAAATAAAAATAAAAATAAACCCTGATTAAAGAGCTGTGTGTGTGGTTTGCTTTTCTGTGGATTGCACTCATGGTGACTGGACTTTGACCATCTCGCCAGATTTCTCTCCTCTAATGTCTGAGTTACATATTATACTGACTGAAGAGCATTCATTCATTTGTATCAATGAAGAGTAGAACAGTAGTGAATGATAATAATGTATTTTTGTCAACAAAATTGATTAAAACATCAAAACAAACAATGAATTGATCCTAAAGACAAGTGTGTGTAGCTGATTTTTGTTGTGGTAGTGAAGTGAATAAAATAGTCCCAAGTGTTGTGCACAAAGCATGGAGTTGCTTTGCTTATCCCATTAATCAAATATGATCGCCCTCTGGCACATGTAGCCACATCTGATGCATTTTTGGAGCAGCGGTGCCTGAAGCGATGAGTTTCAGTGTGATCAGAGCTTCTCAATATATGTAGGCCCTGTAATTTGTTTTCTGTCTATCCCGTAAACATCGCCTGCTGCTGTAAATTCTTGATAATGCTCCAAGTCCACGGCTAAAAATAGGCCCCAACAACTCGACTTGCACTTGAGTAACATTGACAAAAAACCAAGCTTTTTGAGGAAATTAGCCATTTTTTATCTACAATTGTGAGCGATTTATCTATTTAGTAGGAATAAATGGGCTTGCAGCTGATAGCCACTGACATGTATCAGAGTATTTGAAGAGGAACAAACACATTGTTGGTAACCAGCTATGTGAATCCTTTAATAATGCTGACTACAGTCTTCCTCAGAAATAATAAATAAAATCCCCAGAAGTTGAAAAACATTTCAGTGTGACATGAATCTCTGACATCCTTGGCTCAAGCTGTCCCTGCTTTCTGGGTGCTTTGGTTGAGCAAGCACTCGCCGTGCCACCCAAACAACAACAGAGGAAGACAGTGTTTTGAGCTAAGGAGACGTTCCTCAGGGTTCATCTTGTACTCACTGTGACACAATCTGACTCCTTGTTCTAGATAACAGACTGCAGGAATGAGCTGGGGGTCCGGTGTTGTGTGCGTGTCTGTGTGCGTGTGTGTATACGTTGTTTATATTTTGGGCGTTTCTGAGCAGACATGTTTAATCATTAACATTAAGACAAACTCAGCATGTTGGCTTGTTTATGACGTTTTTCACAGTCCCCGTTCTTCCTCTGTTACTCCTTTCCTTTTCTATCTCATCCTCCCTTCTCTCTAACTCTTCCTCCTCCTCCCCTCGTCTCTCAGGATCTTTTAAGTGCTGTTTTCTTTTAACAAGGCCACATACAGTCAACAGAGGATATTGCATCAGCTCTCGCATCACTGCTTCATCTCTCTCCCCACAGCAGACATGGTGGACACCCAGCAGCTCCTCGCCTGGCCCGTCGGTTTCAGTCTCAACGCAGTGGACCTGTCAGAACTGGACGACAGCTCGCACTCCCTTGACATGAAGCATTTGTCCACGTTGGACTACACCTCCATCTCCTCCTCCTCCATCCATTCCTCGCTGTCTCCCGCCGGCGTGGCCTATGACCCCAGTCCACCGCAGGGTGAAGAACACCTGACCAACATGGACTACACAAACATGCACAGCTACAGGATGGAGCTGGACACACACAGTAAGTCCAGTCTGTGGAATTGGTGGCTAACCAGAGCTAAATCAGTTTTCTTTATGCTGATTATGTGCACGTACACCAGGCTTTAAAGCTTAATTCTTCTGCAGGGGTGGAAAATGAATCATTTGCAACTTGTTTGCAGTCCATCAAGTCTTTGCACGAGAGAGCTTTGATGCAAAAATGCATCAAGTTTATAATTTAGAGAAGAGGCGATCAAGATCTTGACTTGTGCTGACACATGAGAATAGTTCTTTCTAGACAGTTAGAGATCACAGGAAGAGGTTAATCCAACAGGGCATTAAACCTGAAAATTTGCATAAGAGGTCAAGTAAGAAAGTTCTGCCTACTCAGTATCCTGCCTGATGACGTTTCTTTTATCAGACACGATCAAACGGGAGCCGGAGTCACCTCCACAGCTCTCCGACAGTCCTGTGTTCTCCAAGCTCCAGGACGATACTCCGACATCAGCGCTGAACATCGAGTGTCGTGTGTGTGGAGATAAGGCCTCAGGGTTTCACTACGGCGTCCATGCCTGCGAGGGCTGTAAGGTAGGAATTAAATTTATCTTTAAAGATAAAAATAAGGTGTACTGGGGGAGAATGTATAGCCGGTGTTTAAAACTCTGCATTACACCAGAAGAAGGCTGCATCGAACACAATTTCTTCATTATCAATATATCTGCAGATTATGTCTTATGTATTGTATGTACTATCACTTCAAAACCTAGAGTTATTCAGTTTGCTCTCTCAAAATCAGCGATGAAATGTAACTGAGTACATTTACTCAAGTACTGTAGCTACGTGAGTACAAGTTAGAGGTACCATATCTGAGTATTTCCTGGATATTTTCTGTGTCTTTATACTTTTACTCCACTACATTTAAGAGGCAAATATTGTGCTTTTTTTTCACTAATATGACTACAACATTTAAATGATTATAATGATGATAATGATAATTAGATATATATACACTATATCGCCAAAAGTATTCACTCACCCATACAAATAATTGAAATCAGGTGTTCCAATCACTTCCATGACCACAGGTGTATAAAAGCAAGCACCTAGGCATGCAGACTGTTACTACAAACATTTGTGAAAGAATGGGTCGCTCTCAGGAGCTCAGAGAATTCCAGCGTGGTACTGTGATAGGATGCCACCTGTGCAACAAGTCCAGTCGTGAAATTTCTTTGCTCCTAAATATACCACAGTCAACTGTCAGTGGTATTATAACAAAGTGGGAGCGATTGGGAACAACAGCAACTCAGCCACGAAGTGGTAGGCCACGTAAAATGACTGAGCGGGGCAGCGGATGCTGAGGCGCATAGTGCGCAGAGGTTGCCAACTTTCTGCAGAGTCAGCTGCTACAGACCTCCAAACTTCATGTGGCCTTCAGATTAGCTCAAGAACAGTGCGTAAAGAGCTTAATGGAATAGGTTTCCATGGCCGAGCAGCTGCATCCAAGCCATACATCAGCAAGTGCGATGCAAAGCGTCGGATGCAGTGGTGTAAAGCACGGTACCACTGGACTCAAGAGCAGTGGAGACGTGTTCCCTTGAGTGACGAATCGCGCTTCTCCATCTAGCAATCTGATGGACGAGTCTGGGTTTGGCGGTTGCCAGGAGAATGGTACTTGTCTTGCATTGTGCCAAGTGTTTGGTGGAGGGGGGATTATGGTGTGGGGTTGTTTTTCAGGAGCTGGGCTTGGCCCCTTAATTCCAGTAAAAGAACCTCGGGATGCTTCAGCATACCAAGAGATGTTGGACAATTCCATGCTCCCAACTTCCTGGTCCAACATGACTGTGCACCAGTGCACAAAGCAAGGTCCTTAAAGACATGGATGAGAGAGTTTGGTGTGGATGAACTTGACTGGCCTGCACAGAGTCCTGACGTCAACCCGATAGAACACCTTTGGGATGAATTAGAGCGGAGACTGAGAGCCAGGCCTTCACATCCAACATCAGTGTGTGACTTCACAAATGCATTTCTGGAAGAATGGTCAGAAATTCCCATTAACACACTCCTACATCTTGTGGAAAGCCTTCCCAGAAGAGTTAAAGCTGTTATATCTGTAAAGGGTGGACATCCGTCATATTAAACCCTATGGATTAAGAATGGGATGTCACTTAAGTTCATATGTGACTCAAGGCAGGTGAGCGAATACTTTTGGCAATATAGTGTATATATTTATTGTTAAGACTGAATTTTATTGATCCCTGAGGGGAAATTTTCGAAAGCTACCCTAAAGTTCACCAACTTTACCAGCTTTAACTTCAAAGTGATGAACATATGAATGTATCAATAATTATGATGTAATATTATTTATTTGTAATTGTTCATGTATAATTTTGGTACTTAAGCTGTTTTCTGCTTAAACTTAAATGTGAATAAATGACTTATAACAGAGAATTCCTACAAGATCTGAGTATTTTTCTAACTTGTACTCAAAATACAAATACAAGAACACCAAATCCTAGCAGCTATTAGCTTGAACTAACCTATGTTTAGCTATTTTTGCCTAAAAGTCATTCCATAAGATTTTGTTGTATAAAATTGACAACAATATCCTTTAATAATTCTGACCAAAACACATAAACAAATAAAAATGAAATCCCTAAAAGTTGAATATGTTTGGTAATATATTTCTCATTTGCAGTCCGCTCCGCTCCAGAAGTTATAATCCGACAATCCTGGCCCCAAACTGTCCCTGTTGACTGGGTGCTTTGGTTTTGAAATCACACAGCCAGCCAAAGCAGAGCTCCGCTGTCAAAATGTTATTTTATTTTCAAGTATACATCTATGGACAAAATCAGTTCTTCTTTCTTTGTTTGATTAATTCTGGCCACCAATCATTTGAGAAATCCATATTATGGTTTAAATTGCAGTGCACAGCAGTGGAAAATAATTTGATTACCGCTCTCGAAAAAGTAATGCTCAAGATCTAGAGGGAAAACAATTGACAGTCGTACCACTTCAGAGTCATGTCAGGAAATGGTAAGGGTGTTGCCATTTTTTACTGCCAGTATCTTTTTTTTGTCACCGTGTTTCACTCTTCGGTGAAACATGCTGGTGGAATAAATAATTCTATACTGCATGGAGACAAGTGTACAGTTTTTCATCCTTTTGATGTCTGTCACTTTAACCACAAGACCCATGAATTGTTTTCCACTCTGCAAGAGCCCATCAAGGCTCATGTGCAACCCTCAGTCTGTCTGTCTATCTGTCTGTCAGTACAGAGTATAAATAACTAATAGAGTGGGGGGTGAAGTTTCACACTTATTTCCATTTTCTTTGAAATATTGAGACATGATAAGAAGAGGAGCTATAAATTATGGCACTGTCCTCTGAAGACATATGAGATGGATTCTCAAAAGCAGCAGCCCTACTACGAAATGTTTCTCTTTTTTTCCACAAATGTGAATTTATTCCAGAGTGATTATAAACAAAAACAAATGCACATGTTGTGTTTCTATCACCTTCAGCAAGTATCTGCAACATAAGAAAACTTTAAGACTTTGAATACAATACAGTAGATTTTGTTAGATTAGAAACTTTATTTTTACTAGACAACTAAATTACAGATCAGCTGAGGATCGAAAAGTTATTTAAGGTTACAGCAGTTTGTTTTTTGATAATTAAATATGAAACTTTTTCCATTGCATTCTAGAGGAAAAAAACATTCACTATGATATCATCAAAGAAGAGGGGGAAGTGTGATATTCTCAGGGGGCCAAAAAAACAGAAACACCTGCATGATGTAACTCAGTGAAATAATTACATGACACGGTTCACCATGAACAAGGACTTTATTTTTGTCCCACATACAACAATCTGCTGCCGTGATGCTTATTATCAAAACAAATTAGTGACTAAATATAGTCCACAACAAATGAGCCATTTACTCCTGTTTGAGGAGCAGTTTCTCAAAAATAAGTTGAGCAACCTTTTAGCCTAGTTTTAAAAATGAACGTCTGTGTTTAGGACAGGAAGAGGAGGGCACTGTTGTAAAAAGTAAAGATTTTGTGTTCAAATATGACATATAGCAAAAGTGAAAGTCGTCCACACAAAAAGTTGAATAAATGTCAGTCAGTGTCTGATAATACATGTGATAAAGTATCAAAGTATTTTTCTGGCCATAAACGGACTCCAGTAAGTAACAGTAAAGAAATATATACATGTGTGTGCTGTTTATACGGTCGATTATCAGAGCTGATATTCTTTTTTTCTCAGTATTAGAACTTAGAATTTTACACAAGTACAGTACTTGAGTAAATGTACTTACCTTCACTTGCTGAGAGCCACACAGGGATCAGTACAGGGAAGTTTAAAAGTATTGAGACACAGACTTTCTGAGATAAGTCATAAACAAAATACAGCCAACTTATCCCCTTATAACTCAACTGTACTAAAAATGACTGCTTTTTGTTTGTGAATTGACTCAATTACACAATATGTTTTAAAGCTTTATATTGCGTTGGAATTGTAATGGACTGCATTGCATTTAAAGGATTTCTTAATATTGTGACAACCTCACAACATATGTTTGAAAAACAACTTTCAGACCGGTGACAAATTAAAGGGAAAACCTGAATGACTGAGCAGAAAGAGAAGTGCACACGCTTTCATACAGGACACAAACAGGCATTGAATGGTTTAATGAGTGTAGAATCGAAATGAATGGGAGAATGGGAAGAGTTCCAGAGGGTGGGCGGGTTATGTTGGTTTTTCCTTCAAATAATCGCCTCTTTTTTTAATACAAGAAAATAAAACACCACCAATCACAGCCTTCATCTTTACAATAGAGTTAAATCAGCACCTCTCTGAACCTACAGGGACTGTTGTGTTGGATTTACTATAAGGCACAGGGGTTTCTGGGTTTTTTGTCCACTCAGTTTAAGTCATATTGTACCTCCAGAGGCTGAATGAAGGTAAGGTACAGAAGTCATTGTTCTGCTGAAGTCTCAGGGGAGACTCACCAGAAGAGGGGGTCAGCCAAGCAGGCAAACGCTTAATTGTTTCAAAACAGAAAACATTCTTTATTGAGGTGGAGTCTTGACCCCCTTTAACTTCCTCTTTCTTTATATAACCTACGATTAAAAAAAGGAACATCTGTGGACCACAAGAATGCAGATGCCAAACACACCAGCGTTCACGTAGAGTCCAGATGTTGATTTGTACGCTGACAGGAAAAACTGTCCTCATAAAGCTCACAGCCCTCAGGTTTTTCTTTTTGAGTCTATTTGACTTCAATTCATCTCTCCATTAGCTTTCTTAGTCAGCATAGACAAACACCGCAGCTGTCAACAAACTCGTGACTGTGCAGCGTAGGAGTGAGCGTTGGGAGTTTGACCAGGGCTGCATAGTTAATAGCTGAGATAAGCGCAAGTCTTATGGCTCCTTTGGTCCTAAGGTTGAAAACATCAAAGCACAAATCCACCCTGAAACACAATTACCTTTAAACAGACTGATTGACTTCCTAACAGATTAGAAAGAGACAGATATCTAATCTGCATTTATCAGTCAGTAGATGCTGCTTGGAGCCAACAAGAAACTTGAACCACGTGATGAATATTGAAGTAGAGCATTTAAAACCAAAATTATTTGTTATGCTTTTAAAGAAAAAGTGGATCTAGTTTTCCATTTAATCAGTTCTTTTTCCATCCCATTTGCCTTCAGGTTTTCTCAGTTAGAATACAGATAAAAGTGTTATTTTAAGTATCTATAAGATGTGTAAAGCACTAGGAAAAGAAGAAGATCGAATGAATGCCTTATCATATTTTAATTGTCTTATTTGCCAACACAGTTTGTCTCTCAATCATATTTTTTTCCATTTGATTAAAGTTGATAGTTACATTAAAATGCATATTTCCTGCTGACATGTGTCAGAAACCTCTTGCCAGTTCCTAGATAAAGGAGCATGATCAGCATTGTAGAGCAAATGTTTTCAGTGGCGATAGCTGAAGTAATTATCTCTCTTTCTTTTTTCTTTTCTTCGTAGGGTTTCTTCAGACGCACAATCAGGTTAAAGTTGGTGTACGATCACTGTGATCTTCACTGTCGCATTCACAAGAAGTCCCGCAACAAGTGTCAATACTGTCGCTTCCAGAAGTGCCTCAATGTCGGCATGTCACACAACGGTAAGATAGTGAAACTGTTCCACAAACCTTTTAGAAACAGCCGATGTACAATCCCAGTACGTATGCTGTGCTTGATTTATTTGTGATAAGATAAGAAGATGTATATTACATATAAAACATGTTTCAGTTAGGCCATGAAAAGATGAAACGTTTCTGTACAGTCAAGTGTCTTCCTGCTCACTATAAATAAGCAGAAGCTGTTTAAGACGAATTCTTCTCTGAGGCTCAGGAAACGCCTCCTTGCAGACCAGCTCTGCTGATGCCCTCTGAGAACGGCACGGCAGCGACATTTTCACCACACTGCATGCCAATTTGGTCTTTGAGGTGTGGTGTTGATAAATGCAGCGACATGCAAGTGCACCACAGCCTTATTTGTTGCCATTTACTCCCTTACACTTCAGTTCCCAGCACTTGTGCACCCCAACAGATTTCAAATTAAATCGTGGTTTAGAGCTAACTTTAAGACCTCCTCTCCAGAGTTCAGACTGTCAGAATCGAAACGGCAGTAGGTAACTGTGTTTAGATGTTTGGTAAACCTCTTGAACTGAGCAATCGAGCCACAGTAATCACTAGACTGGTTTTCTTTTCTTCACCTGAATATTTTAAGCTAAAATCCTTTTTTAATCAATACATTGTCAAGATATATAGATCTGGAGTGTGGTGACAGCTATGGTGGTGGATATGGAGATATTCATGAAAAAAGTAAAAGGCGCTCTCATCTTTACTGCTGTTTGAATGTGTGGAAAGTTATTGATAGCTCCCAAGACATACGCTTATTGTTTACAATAAGTTTGCACATCAGTGATGTAATCTCTGGTCAAATGCTCGATGTGCTGCCTTCATGGGCCTGTCAGAAATGTAAACTATGACCTGAACGTGTTGGAACAATATATACAGGTTGCATATGACCAGTGGCATGCACAGACTTTTTGAAGGGCAGGGGCGAAAAGAAGGGCACTGGAGCACGCATTTTGGCTGCCAAGAGAGTACTTTAGTGTGCGTGTTGGCTTCCGAGAGGGCACTTTAGCGTGCGTTTCGGCTCCCAGGAGGGCACTTTAGTGCGTGTTTTTGCTCCCAAGAGGGCAGTTTATCATGTTTTAACCAGCCAAGGGGGCAGTTTAGTGTGTTTTGCCAAACAAGAGGGCACTTTGGCACGCTTTTTTCAACAATTGGGCCATGAGGGGGGGGCAACTGCCCCCTCTGCCCCCCCTTTGTGCACATCACTGCATATGACAGAAGTTGCAAATCCCAAAAGTATCTTTGTCTATGACATTTTTTTGTTTTAATATACACTGTTGTAAATTTCAGTTAAAGTTTGCAAGCAAGACCATTTAAAAAAAAACAAAGAAATAATGCAATTTGCAAGTGCGAATGTGCAAACCTTGTTCAGCCATGATGCACCCACACAGGTGTTCTCACCTACAGTAATACACCACGTCTGGGTAGAACTGCGCTGAATACTGCGAGGCTGCCGTGACCTCCCACACTCACATACCTGTGGGACGATCATTTGTGCCATCAATCCATCTGCAGCTTCCTGTTGCTTTACTACTGTTTAGCATCAAGAGCTGTGCTTAAGGTTTTCAGTTGCTTTGCAATTTATATGTACAGACAACAAACAACTGAGCTCTGATGTGATCATAACTGCATTATGTATTTATTTGAAATTATTCAAACGTTTCTCTCTGCACTGCCTGCCATCATACATTGTGTCTCTCTCCTCTAGTTTGAAGTAATAATGGCTAACTCTGATGTCTTCAAATTAAACAAGTGTCAGACAGCACATCACTAGCTCCAGAATGGAAGTACATTGGAAGAAAATATTTTACTTCATCATAAAACTCCTTTCCTTTATGTCCTAAAAAACATGATTGTTCAGCTGCGTAAGTTGTTCGTCTTTGTTGTCCACTCGGGCACATCAAGCCTGTTTTTATATCTTGATGACTATCCTCCCCAGGTGAGTTTCATCATGAATGTCTCAACTGTGTAGGCGTGCACATGTTGTGGTTGATTGACATCTCCCTGACTCGCCTGTTAGTTTTGTTGCACCTGTTTGGGTGGGACTGTGTTAACTCTTTATGCACAAACATTGAGGGATTTCTGAAAATGATCAGCGTAGCTTTGCACAACTTGAGTCTGAAACTCATACTTACCTTTCGTCCAGCAAAAGTGCTTCTTACTCTGCACTGAAGAAATATCTGGTGGATAGGTGTGACATCATAAATCTCTAGTGCATCACAGTTTCTATTGGCTGGCCATGCACGTTCATGCACATACTAGATTTAGAGAGAAAGTTAGAAAAAGACAATTATTAAAATATTTTAAAATAGCTACAGAGATGCCAGTGTTATGTTCTATGCAACATTTTGCCTGGCAAAATGTACTTAAATCTGCAACAACTCACTTCAATTATCTAGCCTGCTGAGGGGAAGTTAGACAGGAACTAACACCTACTAATCATACTTTTCCGCAACGAAGATTGAAATCCAGAGTGACAGTTTTTCATTTCTATTTTGATAATCCCCTAATCATTTTTCAAACATTTATGATTAGAGCTCCGTCAGTGTTTCAAAGGTTTGCTGCTTTTCTTTGTTATTTATGGTAGCAGATGAAGAATATTTTGGTTTTGGACTGTTGAATGAATAAAGCAATTTAAGAGATCACTTTGTGGTCTGAAAAATTGTGATGAGCATTTTTCAACACTTTACTCACAAGTAATCAACTAATTGTCAAAATGTTTAGCAGATTAAGGTGCTCTTTTCATCTCATTTGGCAGATTAAGGTTCTCTTTTCATCTGCATTGTGGGATTGTTTGCAGAAAATCATTGCCACTGTGAAAATTGTGCTTTATCCTTACAGTGTGTACTCATGTCATTCTCTGCCCTTTACTGAGAAGTTGGTATTGCTATTTTAGTCAGTCGAGGGACATTTTGGCTCTATGGTATTCACTGGAGGCTTTGTATTTACAGCATGCTATCTCACAAAAATGTACTTAATTGTTTGTTCTCCCTGCCTCGTCCTTACCCCCATGTCACTCTTAAGCTATTTCACGAGGTTCAGCTTTGTAGGTCGGCTCTGTGTGGGTTTTTTTATTTAATCAATGATTGACATCTCAGCGTACATAGACCACAACTGATTTCTCCAACTTGCTGTGTCACTGCTGCGGGCTCAGTGCCAGCTGGTGGTAGGGCCACTTTAGTTTGTATTCATTTGCTTAAGGTGTGCTTTTATCACACAGTCAGCATTACACAACCACGTCGACACTGCAGTAAATGCAGAGCGCAGGTTTGAATGGAGGGATAATTAATGACTTCCACTAACAGAAAAAAACATTTTGTAACTCAGCACCAGATTTCAGTGAGATTATAAAGAATATTTTCACCACATTGGCCATAAAATCTAGATTATATTTAGATGTTTGTTCAGTATAATACCACTTGAATAATTTAATATAAACCTGAGTAATTAATCTAATTGGAACAATAGCATAATATGTAGCCTATTGTCTCTGATCAGAGGAAGTAAAACAACTTTAGAACCACGATTTAAAGTGGTATACCCACTTTAATGATCAATGCAGCAGCTAAATATAGAAAGTGTTTCACATCTCGTAAAACAAAGACGTTAATATAGTATAAGTGATGTAACAATGTACCAGTGAGTTAAATGTAATAAATCCAGGCACAACAGGTGGAAAAAAACACAGAACAGAGACTTGGCTTCAAAATGTATGAGATCGTTTTTCAGGTTTTGCAATGACTTGTGGAAACATATCACCAATTAAATAGATATATGAAGGCATTATTAGAGGAAAGTACAATTTGTAATTGCCTCACAAGATACACGTCATAAAACCACAAGTGGAAAAATTTGTAACGGGCCACTGGCAATTTTCCTTTTGATTGACTGGTATGTTGGAAAAAGCTGTGTGAGTCATTGGTAGAAGTTGCAGATCAATCCAAAGATATTCAGTTTGGTATCACCTACAACTAATTAGAACAGGAAAAGTGTCACGTTCGAAAAGCCGGGCTAAGCATGACGTCTCTGCTTGTTATGGGACTTTGGTGACTGAATCCCAATGCTCTCTTAAAATCACATTTATCAAATTTGCATAGGTGTTCAGAAAATAATTGCTATGAATCACTGCTTTTCTTTGTTGTCTACCTTAAAAATCCAAAGTAGAGTCTTGTAAAATTTCACAGTAGATGGACTGTACATTTAATGTTTTGTATGTGTCATGGGCTTATAATCCATGAGCGTGTTGTTGATCCATGTGCGTTTTTTTTTACAGTATCTGCCTGCCTGCGTCTGTCCGTGCACTAATGTGTGTTGTTTCTGTCTGTCTGTTTCCTTTCCCAGCCATTCGTTTTGGCCGGATGCCCCAGGCGGAGAAGGAGAAACTGCTGGCTGAGTTCTCGTCCGACATGGAGCACATGCACCCCGAGGCAGCAGATCTGAGAGCTCTGTCCCGGCATCTGTACGAGGCCTATCTGAAATACTTCCCCCTCACCAAGGCCAAGGCCAGGGCCATCCTCTCTGGGAAGACCGGAGATAATGCGGTAGGCAGCACTGCCTTAATTCTGCTCTACTTTTATATATTTGTATGTATAATGAGGGGGAGTACTGCATAGTTCTTATATTCTCAGGGTACTGTCAGTACAGTGTGTACTGTACAACACATTTTAGACTCGTCTTGGTTGTTGACCCTGCTTTTTCTCCACCTTTATAAATATTGTGCAAATGTGAATGTTTTTTTTATGATTTTCAGTCTCAGAATATCACAAGTAATCCAACCACAAGACAGCATATATTGCCCATTTATATTTAAACATAGCCAGTTAAAAAGAGCTATATAGCAAAGCGAAAATCACATAATTTGCTTCCAAAACTTTAATGATATTACACACAAACACCTTTTTTTATTATGTTGAATGACAATATCTTCATTTACACAAGCATTAAATCAGATAGAATTTAGGATTTGGTAGTGGTAAACAATACAAATTGACTATGAATACTATGACTGTATTTTTAGCCAGCATTGGCTTCATGTTACTGCATTCAGTTTTGTTCAAACAAGGTCTTTTATTGCTGCTCCAACAGGAAAAGTAGACTGACTGGTTTTTACATGTCTTGGCTGTTAGAAACATCTCAGGTTACAGTGGTCAAGCTGTGCAGCAGGATAATACGGCCTCTCAGGAGTCTGATTTACAATAATTGTTTCAACATTCTGACTCAAAATGTCAAGCTAATTTTTTAAGACATTTGGTAATTTACACAAGTGGACTGTCAGTGAATGTGTTGGCCAAAACCATGAACATGTGCGATATTATCTGTATCTTTGTTTTTGTACTTAAAGTTTTGAGATATTGAATCTCAGCGTTTAAAAGGCGCTTAATCAGGAAATTCACATCAACTAAATTACAGTTGGCAGATAAAAGAAAATTTTGGTGAATGTATTATAATGACCTACAGTGTGTATAAAAGCAACAATATGGACAACATGGAGTATAGTCATTGTTATTCCAACTTGACAACTCTATCTGAAAGTAGCAAGTGATCAGATAATTCAGCGATCTGTTAAATGTTATCAAACGTCTGATTCAAATAAATACATGGGATTATTTCTACAAAACAGTCTCACACGACCAACTAGACCCTTTTGACAGGTACATCCAAGCCCATGGATCAAGCACTTAAAAAGACATTTACATTGAATTCAGTTATAATGTTGATTTGTCTCGTATGCACTGAAAATTTAAAATGAAGGTGTCAATTACGTGCTCCGATATCTGAGGACCAAACTGTGCAAGCAGCGTTTTTTCCTGCTTCTACTGTTTCCTGCTTCTCTCTGTTAGGTCGGATGAGTTCAAGGCTTCCTTCATCTGATTGTTATGACTGTTCATGACACACCGAGAGCAGCCAAATGGCTCTGAATCCTCTGTTGATTCTGGATTATTTACAAAACCACAGAGACCCTCCTGAAACTAATTTGGAGTCAATGATTTTTATCTTTTGTCGAACACATGTGGGGCCTTAATATGAGTCGATGTATAATCAGACTCAAGACTCAACATCAGAGTGTCAAAAATAAAGAAAAACTTTTACAATTCTTCATCTAAATGATGACACATTTCTTGAAAAGCTAGTTTGACCAAGAATCTTTGCTTTTGTACAATGAATTAGCAATTAAAGGTGGATAACCATGGGGTTTTGTGATTTGCCTGATCACGTGTAACCTTCAACCAGTCAATTATCATTTGACTCGTGAGATAAACAAGCGTAATTACCATGAGATATGGCAACCTTGGCCAGATAACTCAGTAGTAGAAAGGTGTTTTTTGGCAATGAACATGACTGATGCACTCACGGATGTCAAGTCGAGTAAAGTCAATTTGATTTGATTTACTCGAAATCACAAATCACATTGCTGACGTAGACCCTCGATTTGAGTAAGAAGAATATTTTAACTCCCCAAATATTATATAAAAACTTGAGGTAGAACAACAGAGGAGGGAAAATGTGGATCCAGGATGAGAACTGAGTAGAACAAGCTGAAGGTAGTTAAATATAATCTAAATGTTTACTACTGTTCACTAAGTCTATAGAAGCAAAAGTGTAATTAATGGAGAATGGGTGTGTTACAATGCTCATGAATCAAACTTCTCAATAGAGAATTTTTATTGTCTAAAAGCTGAATGGGTTTATTTTTAAATTGGCAACCTCGAACGTCCTTTTGAGACTAAGAGATTCCTGCACAGGCAACACATGAACCAAAAAAAAAAAAAATCACTTACATAAGAAGTGATTTTTCACATCATAACATTTGCTGAGAACTTCTTGCTTTACTTCCCTGTAGGATCGCTCATTATTCATTTCACCAGTATGAAAAAGGAAGATTTGCGCATGTGAATGGGACCATTCATCATTCAGGCCGGTGCATGTCTGTGCCCGTGTTTTAATAGTGAGCGCGACTTTAACTCAGTTAAGCTTCACTTACCTGGAGATGGTGTTTTTGTCTGCCTCGGCCTGCAGCTAAGATTTATTTGCTTTGTCCTTCAGACGTATGGGATGTGCACTGTTTGCTTTTGCAGCCCTGACGAATGAGCAAAGTGCACACACGGTATATGTGATTACATTTCAAGTTCACATGTCCTCAGAGGACCCACAAGGATCCGACGCTGTGTCTTTTTTCTTTTTTTGTCTACACCATTCTTTTCTGCCCACACTTTTTTTATTCTCCCATGTTCTTTTTTTCCATCCTCCAGCCTTTTGTCATCCACGACATGAAGTCTCTGATGGAAGGGGAGCAGTTTATTAATTGCAGGCAGCTACCCAACCAGGAGCACCACCAACAAACATCCGCTCTGACATTGGGACATGGAGGTTAGAAGTGCATGATGCTCTCGATGTCTGTTTTTGTGTCATTTTCCTTTCCACCATTCTATTTGTCAATCCTTTAATAAAAGCTGCCATTTTGCTTCACATAATTATTCACAATTGAAATCCCTGAAAAAAAAGTCTAGCTACTATAACTCAGGATGTTTTTAGATGTTACTTGATGGTTTGATGAGTCAAAGTCACAAATTCAAAAACACATTTTTATTCTCCATCAACATTGCATCTCACAAAGTTCCCTTCCTTCTTGAATGGGCTTTAAATTTCTAAAGGTATTTAAAACGATACACACAGCTGGTCTAGTTTTTAATCCTGCGACTGAACTACCTCGCTGGGAACGCTAAGTTTTTTCTTTGCACGTCTCATCTGGTTCCAGGTGTCACAGGAGCCTACCTGGGATTGGAGCATAGCGGTATGGACGCTTTGGAGCTGCGTTTCTTCCAGAGCTGTCAGTCACGTTCAGCCGAAGCGGTGAGAGAAGTGACCGAGTTCGCCAAGAGTATCCCAGGATTCATCGATCTGGATCTCAACGATCAGGTGAGAGGCATGAATACTGCTGCTGAATCTACCATTGTTCACTCCAGTCTGTTTTTTTAATGTTTTATTTTAATCAGCATCAGCTCCTCACCTCAACCCTAAACACTTTTCACAGGTAACTTTGTTGAAGTACGGCGTGATTGAGGTCTTAATCATCATGATGGCGCCTCTGATGAACAAAGACGGGACCCTCATCTCCTACGGACAGATCTTCATGACGCGAGAGTTCCTCAAGAGTCTCAGGAAACCCTTCTGTCAAATGTTGGAGCCAAAGTTTGAGTTCTCGGTCAAGTTCAACGTGCTGGAGCTGGACGACAGCGACATGGCACTGTTTCTGGCTGTTATAATCCTCAGCGGGGGTGAGTGTTGTAGGGTGTGTTATAGATATTATAGATCATAGTAGCCAAGGAGGAGTCTTCATAAAGATGTCATTTGATACCACGCAAATGTTAAATATAAAGCTGCAGCCACATGGGAGTAAGCTAAGGTTAGCGTTGAGAGTGGACACGGGGAAACAGCATCCAATAAACTGCAACAAACCCCTCCAACAAAACTGCAACTTGTCATTTATACTCTGTACGATTTAAACAAACAACATACATACAAGCGCTAAGTAAATATGTCTTTAAATTTAGTCTTTTCCGGTGTATGTGCTAATAAGCTAACCATCTCTTGGCTTCATCTTCTTAGTGATAGGAAACTTTGAGCTTGGTATAGACCTTCTTCTTTTTCCAGGAAAGCATAACAAGAGCTGAAAGTATCAACCCTGAAAACACAGCGATGACTTCGCATTTTTGCACTTCCAGCTCTCAAAGTCAATCATTTTTCAATTTGTCAATCAATACCCCATTTTACATGTCGTAAAGGAGGCAGATGCTAACAAGTGGCTGAATGAGACAACAGGGGTGGTCAGCGACATTTAAACTTCATCACGGAAGCTCGTCTTCTCACGGACAGACATTTTGTGCCCCATGAACTTTTATTTGCGAGCTTTTTAAAAATGTCTGCACTGAGGGCTGTAAAGAGTTTTACAT
Source organism: Diplodus sargus (assembly GCA_903131615.1). Lineage (NCBI taxonomy): Eukaryota > Metazoa > Chordata > Actinopteri > Spariformes > Sparidae > Diplodus > Diplodus sargus. The sequence continues at coordinate 340,492 of CAEMYA010000098.1, read as the reverse complement.
ATAGCGAGACAGCGTCACCCTTGTTCCCTTAACAAAAAGCCTATGAGATGTTTTTCAAGGTTCTTAAACTGCCTTCGCAAACATAAATGATATTTCGTACAGACATGTTGCATCAGTTCACTGTGAGTGTGATGTGTTGTCAGGTGGCTATATATGGAGGCACAAGACGTAATCGCTGACACATTTTTCTCTCTCACGCACTCCCGTATTACAATCCAAACTGTGTGGTCTAATATTACCGGTTTGCATGTGGCTACTTGATAAAAGTCTGGCCTTGACCTGATGATGGTTCAAATCAGACATATAAGTCAATAATTAACCTGAAATGACTGAGATTACAGCTTGAAACAAAGATAAGAAAGCTTTTGTAAATAGCAACATTGCAGCTTGGTTTGGTCATAAAGGACGGCTAAATTTCAGCCAATAGATATTAAATGTTTAGTTGTTGTCACCTCTCATACACATTTTCACATCCTTTGTCACTGATTTGTCCTCCCTGTCTCTGTCACTCATCCAGACCGTCCAGGCCTGCTGAACGTGAAGCCCATCGAGCAGCTTCAGGAGACGGTGCTTCACTCTCTGGAGCTGCAGCTGAAGCTAAACCACCCAGACTCTCTGCAGCTGTTCGCCAAGCTGCTCCAGAAAATGACGGACCTGCGTCAGATCGTCACCGACCACGTCCACCTCATCCAGCTGCTGAAGAAGACGGAGATTGACATGTGCTTACACCCGTTGCTGCAGGAGATCATGAAGGACTTGTATTAGACTTTAACAAGAGTTTAAAAAAAAAGAAAAAAAGGACAAGCCGCGAAAAGTGTGAAAGAGGGAATAGAGAGATTTTATTTTTGAAATCATGTCTTGTGAAATTAGATGAGAAAGCACTTTGTGCTGCTGGTGTGTTAAAAAGAAAAAGGGAGGTAGCCAGACAGGCTGACTGAAAATGAGAAAGAGATGCGAAAGAGCAGGAAAAGAGAAATCAAGGAAAGAAAGCCAGAATCTCAGTGTTAGATCTTGTCTAGACAGCAGCATGTGAATAACTTGCGGTGCACAGTCATTTAGCCACTGCTGAGCCTGGACATTTTGTGAACGAGTGGGCTGCCAACTTAAATACGAAACTAGCGCGTATTGCAACAATCGGGGACGAGCGGCTGTGACTAACTGAAAGTGCGAGGGACTTTCTGATTGGCGAACTAGAGCTTGAAATTTGTGAGCGCTCGACACAGCCTGCTTCAGGTAGCCAAAAGGAGAAATGTATCACTGTGAATATTTTACACCATGTGTCAAACAGTGTGTCAAGAGTGTGTGTTATTCATGTGCAGCTTATCTACACGCTGAGTTACAACCGTCGCAGGCAGCAGCAGTGTGTACGTGTTTCAATACCTCTGCGAACACGCACAAACGCAGGCTCGCGCATACACAAAACAACGAACGGACAGAACATTCTCTGTTTTGGCATCAGGGTGAAGGTGCTATCTCTTTGTAATCAGCTTTATCCAAAGATAGAAATTAGATTATTGCCTGTAACATATTTCGCTGTCGGTCACCTGCAGAAACTGTGAGATAGTGTGAAGCCAACAAGGCACATTACCGTGACGGAACAGTATATGCCATATAGTGCCTTTAAGAGCTGTTTCTTCTTTTCGCCGTTTTTATCTCTTTTTTGTGAAATGAATGCCATTTTAAAAAAAACATTAGATTACACATGTATAATGTAAAATATATATTCATGTATATAATTTTTGTATGGATGAAATTGTCAAACACATTTGACTTATCAGTCTAAGTTTTATTTCAAATCTTTGCAGAAAAAGTGGTTGAACTTTACTATGAAATTATTTTGTATAAATATCTACTTCTTTCCGGCAGACAAAAAGGGAACGGGTGAATACCAGCGAGGGGAGAAAAATAAATTTGATGTAAATAAAATGTTTTCTAACTTTTTATTTGATTGCTGGCTCTTTTCTTGTCTCAGGCCTTCTTAACACGTGTACTGTCAGAAGAACATGTCTTAATAACGTCTTGTCTTAAAAGCATTCCAGTCACCCAAATTCTTGGAAGTCTGTTTTGCAGTCATTACATCAGCTGTCCTCAGTGTCTCTTACCAAACACACACACACACATAACACGCCCAGTTGGAACGATTGCAACATGTGAACTCTGCTGAACTGAGCCAGAAGGCTAAAGTCTGTGGATACAGATTTGATCAGCAAGCAGGGAGGTGTTTTTTTGTCGTTTTTTTTTAAAGAGTTTGACACTTTCCTAACACACTCACACCATCTTTTGACCCCCTTTTAGACGGATACATTTACAGAAAGATTAATGATAGAGAGAGGATCGCACGAAATAACAAGGTCAGAGTCAAACTCAGGACATCAACCTGTCATGTCACCTCAACACGCAGGTTCATTTACACAGAGCTTTCCTTTTGTCTGGCCTTTGCCAGGTTACAAGTGTTTCAGTACAAAACAAACGCATGTTTTCTTCTTCGCTGACGGCCAACGCTTCGCTTCATGTGATGAATTTACGCCCAGATCCACCTTTGGGACCAAGCTCTACAAATGTGAGGATCAGTGGGAATAACATACTAGTCAGAAGTAGCCAGTGCTCCTATGAAGCACATTAAAAACACCATGTTAATGTGTACTGTAATTATAGATGATACACGGTGAGTGTTTAGTGTCTAGGACTGCAGTACTCAATGTGAAGTTCAGAGATCATTTTTCCCTGAAACCCTAATGTCCTCTCTTTTGGCAGAAAATGTATAAATCAATAAAGTCTCTGATATCGACAGAAGAAGTATCAGGTGAAAACAAGCCACATGTATGTTTGAAAAGCCGTATCAGAACAAACACACTTGTTTCTTTATGTTATCATTCTTTTTTTTCTTTTTTTTTTCTCTCAGACATAATTTATGGACTTCATTTTGAAGTTTCGCTCTGTGTCCTGTGTGGAAACAGGAAACAGCTTCTTCTGGTCGCAATATCATTTTCTTATACAAACTGTTGGATTAAGTCACGTATATTTCCACTCAGGACCTCAGTGTTTGCTCTGAACTGGAAACACCTGCAGATCCGGGTCTTCGTCACGGCCCTCAAGCTCACTGACCTCACTTAAGCAGGAAAATACCCAAACTCACAGGTCATTTTATCTGTGTAAGACATAAAGTTGACCATAAATGTAATCATGTTCATTACTGAGTATGAGCAGATAGCAAAGAACCAGTGAACATATTACTGTCCGAACTGTCTAATGCTGCACTCAAATCAAAGTCAGTGCTCGGAATTTCCCAGGTTGAAATATCCAACTTCCGAGTGTTGAAGGTGCACACAAGCAAAATGCACAGCTGAGGAGAGAAAACAGACGACTTTGTACATTTTATTTTAAGGGACTTTTATATTGGGAGTCATATCTACATATTAAATTAACTAGAATCAAAATATGTCCTGCCGGGTGATTGAGCTGCCTCGAAGAAGTGGCAGATGGAACGACAGGCTCTCTTTAATGTCAAAACAGTGGAGTCAAAATTATCGCAACCTTTTCTGGCATTGTGCTATATGCCGCCCTGCTTCCTGAGAAAGTATCCCCATGTCGTATTTAGCGCCCAAATGCTGCTAACAGACGACACCCATCCCGCCAAACTGTTCACCCAGCTGCTGTCTGGCAAAAGATGCAGAAGTTTCCGCTGCCCAACCACCAGACGACAGAGCAGCTTTACTCCCCAGAGGTAACTGTGAATTCACCGTTACTTTCGCAACATTTAAGAATTTAAACATCTAGTGTGGAGGATTTAAAGAGGTTGGAGACTGCAAACAACTGAAAAGCCCTCATCTGACCCCCCGCTGTGGTAGCTGAGAGGCCCTCTGTGGATCCAGTGTTTAGTTTGTCTGTTCTGGGCTACTGTAGTAACCTGACCCGCTCCCTCTGTGACTATAAAATACTCATTCTATCAAAAACGCAACAATTCTTATTTTGAGGTAATCATATACCGATCAATATATAATTATGAATATTATATTCTATGTAGCTGGCACAAACTGGACCTTTAAATATTTCAAAATGGGTCTAAGAGGCAAAAAGATTTTCATTTGCTTTGAGGAAAAGATGACTTGTCATCGGTCTCTTTTGTCTCCTCTTCTTTCTTTCTTTCTCTCGCTCCAGCCTTGCAAAAAAACACCTGAAACGGAGAATGTGAGCAGCCTAAACGTCGTAGAAAGGCCTTCAAGAAATCTTCAGCAGAGACAGACTGGGGATCTTTTCACTCCTGTTAGAAGGACAGTCGTAAAAAGATCTGATCAGGAATCAGAGCAACATGTGCGAGCTGTGAAAAGGAGAAAGGAAGAAGGAGAGAGGCAGGCCGTGAGAACGAAGCAGCTGGAAGGAGAAGTTTGGCCCCTAAAAATAAGCCTTTCACTGGCAGAAGACGGTGGTGGGGGTTTCTGGCTCTGACCCGGATGGTCCTCTTGGATGGTTGATGATGATGGTAATTAAATGTGTTCTTTATGTCGAGTCAGCATATCCTCACTTTGTTACGGCCGGTCTCTGCTGACCGAGCCCTGCCAAGATTCCTGAGCTAATCTGCCAAATAATTTTCAGAAAGTATATTTCTGCCGTCGTCCGCGCTCGCAGGGGCCAAATCCAAAGATAGCGGCCGTGATTTACACGGGGGAAGTTTTGTTTTTGTTTGATTTCCTTCAGTAACGGCAGCTTCGCTTTGTGTCCTCCTTTGTTTTTAGCATGGGAGAGGAATTCTACTCCCACTGGTGTGTGTGATACCTGATATGTGTGTATGTGGCTGCTCGCACAAGCCGTGTTTTCTGAAGCGATACACCTGCCACTGTGAGACGAGCACAACTCTGGAGAATTGATTCCGTTAAATCGGCTGTTTATACAGAAAACAACGCCGGAATTTTGATGAAGGCACTTAATGTTCTTGTGAGCTTTTTTTTTTTTAGACCTTTAGAAGAAGAAACAATGTCAATAATTCACTTTTAAAGAGAGTGTACTGTTTGTTCTTAATGTAAAGTAAACTAAAAAGGTCCAAGTGTCTTTTATAGGTCCACTTTTCTCCTGTGTTTTCTACTTACTTGCTCAAGTCCTTCAATACTAATCGGGTATATGGTATCAAGTCACCTTTTATGATTATGTAGTAAATGTGGCCATGTGAGCAGGTCTCTGTGTGTGTCTTGCGGCAGTTAACCACATTTTGTACACCCCTTCTTTAAATACAGAATTAAAACTACCACTTAAAGACTCTAAAGTGACTGTGTCTAATCTAGATGTGACGGTTCCAATCTGATTAATGGGTAATTTAATATTGCCCAACATGAAAAGAGTCAGAACTCTTGATATGAAAGTGGGCGTAAAAGCACGATCCAGTTGCGTGCCGCGTAGAAAGTGTCTCGTGAGTGGAAGCGTCACCGTGTTCTTCCGCCCACAAACATTTTTTCAGACATTGTGTGACATCAGTTTAGATTGGCAGGGCTTGCAACACACCGCACCACCCTTTTGTCAGGTGCATTTTTTCCAGGTGATTCACTCATTTGCCTGCCCTTTAATATCATTAACTGTGTCTTGAGCGGAAAGTTGGTGATGAAATGTGACCCGGTTCTGTCGTTCTGTCGTGATTTAGATGAGGGCATTGCTGGTTGACACAGTCATCAGTGAAAGGGCTGATAAAATCAGGCTCCTTCCTCCTTGTATTGCAAAATAAATGTGCATGATGTAAGACATACTCAACATTTGGAATTTTACAGGAATGGTTCAACATTTTGGAAAACGTGTTTTACTCGCTTTCTTTCTGAGAGGTTGGTGCGATGATCCGTACTGCTGTCATGTCTGTACCATACACATGAAGTGACAGTTAGCTTAGCATAATATATGGTCTACAGTGCTTTTCCAGTCTACTGACTGTTTTAAGTTTCATTCACCCATTCACACGCACTCACACAGTGATGGCATCTGGCGGAATTGAACCAGCGACGACCCAATCTACTTCCTGGGCTACAGATGGAAAATAGTTAGGATTGTTTAGTCAATAGCTTAAAAAAAAAACTCACCTCCCCTTTTGGCTAGGTTAACATGTTAGACAGATGAGATAAAACATGTTAATGATCACACTTTAGGTGCTGTTAGGAAGATTTCTGCCATTGGAACAACACAAATTAGTTTCCCTCTGTTTCCATTCTTTATGCTACGCTAAGCTAACTGTCTGCTTGCTCCGGACCCTTAGTTGAAGGACAGATACGAGAGGAGTGGGTTTCAATCTTCTCATCTAACTCTCATCTAAGAGAGTTCCCAAAATGTTAAAGCAACATAATGCAGAAATTGGCATTTTGAGCGGTTTTGCGGCCCACGCGGTGTCTGAGTGCGACGCTGCTGTCATAAATACAAATCCCAGGTCTGTAGCGATTTGTCTGACGAAACGTGTGTTACATTGTGATACGACCCTCTCACTGAAGTTACATAGTGCAGAAACAAGTGACAGAGACACTATTCACCCTGTTACAAGACACTGTACAATCAAAATGTTTTAGAAGCTGTTCTTTTAAGGTGAAGAACTTACAAGATGTTGCTTTAAATTCCTCCTTTTAAACAGTATTTGCACACAGACTAGAATGGTGTGAATGCGGGCAACGGACGACCTGTTTACCAAAGCTGCCTGCACACCTTTGTCACTATCTCAGCGCATCAAGGTGTCACGCATATTTTGCCGTCGAACTCATCTCTAACAGCCTGTTACGGTGCTCAGATTGGTGCGGAGGAATCTGTCTATTTGAGGAGGCCCCTTCAAACTTCATATTTATCTTAATCAACTCTCGTCTCGGAAGCTAAAATCTCAGCAAAAAAAACGTGCCTTAAGTGTCTCGAGGGTGAAAGTAGCTGACGTGATGGCTAAAATTTGACAATGACAACGATCTTCTCAAAGCCAAAGATTCAAGGAGGACACAGTCATTCTGGAGGGGACTGGGTTTCCATCTGTTTTCCAGTTTTTGTTTGTTTGGTTGGTAGTTCTGGTTACAGTTGTTTGGACTGACCCGGGTCCCTTTAGCCCGGTTTTTACCCAGAAGCACATCCACGGGGGGAGAATCACGGCGTGCCAGGGATGGGAGGGGAAAAAAAAAAAGAAAAACCCCTGGCACCGGAGTCTCGTTTTTTCTCCCCATGACCAGCACAGACAATCATGGAGTCTCGGGGGAGGTTGAGGAAATGTCTGGGTATGATTCATCGGGGGGGAGATTTTGTAAAGATGACTGATGGATGAAACGATCTCTGATGGGGGTTCATTGGCTCAATTATTTTCTGCAGACAGATTAACTCGGGAGATCAGATAATGGTGCACTCTATTTGGGATACAGGGAACAATGTCAATGCATCCCTCTGGACCAAAGTGATCGGTAATAGATATGCTGTTTGATTGACAGCTCTGGTGCACTGTAAAGTTGTGTAATGTCTCCCTCTGCAGGCTGGAAAGCACCGAGCCTCACAACAGAGAAAGCTTTCCTCTGAGTTTACTACACTGTAGTGACCTGGCAACACATCCCGTCTACTGATTTAAGACAAAAAATACGAACTGATGCTAACACAGCAGATCGGCCCTTTGCTGTAATCAGGATCGAGTCGATCGTTGGAGGTCAGAGGTCGAAGATGGAGCACAGGAGTGAGTATCTGACCATCGCATCTATCTAATTATTACAGATTGTCCACAAACATACATCGACTCGGAGGAGTTGCAGCACCTCGGTGGCTGTTGTATTGTTTCAGCTGGTCGAGCCGAAGAGGGAGAGGAACAATACAGGCCAATAACAATAATGTAGCTGTCAGGACTGTGAGGGAGGCAAGGTCGGTGAGGCGATACAGTAAACAGGCCAGCCCAATTCCTTCCCATGGCCTCCTGGCTTGACTGGACGAGGAATGAAAAGTCAAGTTAAAGCTGGACAGTGTCACTCATTCAAATACTCACAGTGAGGAAATGTTGATCAGTTTTGAATGGGTCGAAAATGGGTATAAAGTACCTGATTTCTTTTAAAGTTACAGTTTTCTTTCGCTTTTTAATGTAAATGTAAATGTAATGTAAAAAAAAGTAATGTAAAATAGATATGAATATAGTTCCTGGAACATAAAGTGAGGAGACTCAAGTTCATCATGTTCACTTTGTGTCAGGATTTTGCAAAAGAGAAACCCGACATGTATTTTTAGTTATTGAAACATTTTATTCTTGAGTCTGAGTCTAAGTCGTGCTGCGAACAAATACTACTGCCGCTAAATGGAGCTGTGGTTTGCTAGTTAGCTCAGTTAGCCGTGCAGCTAGAGGGCTGGAGGGAGAGCACAGAGCAGTGTGAGAGAGAGAGTTGGTGTCATTTAAACCACTAGCACAGTAGCTTTTCACCACGGGGACGAGGTTTTCAGGCCAAAGGGGATAAAGCAGGGAAAGCTGGCGGACGAGGACCGGAACCACAGCAAGACGGGCGGGAGACAGAACCTCGCGGTGAAAATGTGGCCGGACCAGGACGCAACACCAAAACCTGGAGCTTCACCCGACACCTAGCTCCAAAGACCTGCGCTTTGCTATCAGACTATCGCTGCTGGACAGAACTGGCCCGGGTTAGCTGGTTAGCATGCTAACTTTAGTGGACATCTCTGCATCACAGTTAATAGACGTCTTTTACATAACACTATCATTACTTCAGTCTGGTGATAGTTTCTGCAAATCTGGTTTTGAATGTTTGTTTGTTTTTTACTCAAATTCTAACATACCTTTAACCTTTAAGAGTTAGAGTTTGAATACCATGTGTTATTTGTACATAAAATGAAAGAGTTAGCTTCATGAATCCAAAGAAAAGTTCCTTCCCTTTATATAAAAGAACGGATGAAACATGACAAATTATTTCTGTATCTGTTGCAACATTGAGAAGCAAGAGGAGAACGTTTGTGCCAGGTGATTTTAAGACTTAAGAGTGTGTGTGTGTCATTGATGTACTGCTACTACTGACTATACAGGGGGGAAAAACAATGTGAGTACTGGTGTTTAATCTTTTCCAAAGCAGCTCTGCTCGTTCCGTTGTCAATTTGCTCCTTCGAAAAACAAACATTGGTCATGATCCCACAACACATTTGACTCATTTTTAGCACATCCAGTTCAATCTAATGTACCCGCCGTTGAATTCATAACGAGGTGCTGAAATCACTCCATTATACCTTTTCACACACAAAGGAGCCTCGCGGGAACAATCAAGCAATCAGAAGTTATTTCTCCCACCGGGCCGTCAGAGTTTATGTGTTTGATTCCAGATATGTGATTCTCTCTCTCTCTCTCACAGCTCAGTGGGGCCGCTTGTGCAGCAGTTAGTCTGCTGTTCAGCGAACAGATCGACACTACTCCGTCTCTGGCTGCGTGTGGTCCTGAATTTGTTCACACTGCCTGGAAAAAGTGACTCAAGTTGGAGTTTTGCTCAAACTACATAACATAATTGTGTCCCGAACATGTAAACCCATCTGATTTGTTTAGAGAAAATTCCCATAGAAGAGGTTTAACAAGCAAACATCATTTCAGATGTGTTATTTAAATCAAGAGGCCTTTTCACAGAAGGCAGGTGTCTAATGTTGACTCACTGTTACCGGTACACTTACATAGACCTGAGCCATCAGGGATGATATTAGTAGTAGCTGAGGTTTCTCTACTACGACAAGTCCAGATGTGTGTTGCGATAAGGACCCTTTTCACAACATATTGTGGGTGTTGACTTTCAATTTATTTAGTCAGTGTGGAAGCCTTCATATTCATATCTTCACGAGACAGAGTTAAACAAATCAAAATCAGAATGAGAATGATTTATACATGCAAGCAATTTCCAATAACCAACTACGTGTCTATATCCAAGTTGAGTGTGTCTGTAAATTGCAATCAAATACCAATAGTGCAAATTAGTAAATACTGGATGGGCACAGTGTTTTTTCTGTTGGCCTTCCCTTCTGGTCATGGTGTGGTTCTAGTGCAAATACTGGCTTACAGCACTTATATTGTTAATTTTGGTTAATTAAAGGGCCACTTGATTTGTTTTGTTTTGCTAACTAGATTATAAAGTTCAGTTTCCCATGTTATCTAGCTATGGTGGCAATGTTTTTACTGTGGGGGTCCATCCCTCCTAGATGATGGTAGAGGAAACACTGGGGTAATTATAAACATTATATACATGAAGTGGGTGGGTATGTAGAGTATATAGATGTATACAGTATAAAGTGTACGATTCATATTTGACAGTACTGGATAAAAAGTACATGTCAAAGCTTGATGTTTTAAAATTTAAAGCATAAATATATTTTTCATTATTTGTAGATATGTGTATATAGGATTTTTAAGCATTATGGGTCTTTGACTGATATAACTATACATTATTATTAAGAATGGCTATATAAAAAAGTTTTAAACACATTTCACAGCAGTCACTGGCTGATTCCACATCGAGCAGTGTGGTAATAGATGACAGAACCAGCAGGGGGCGCTATGGTAGCACTAACTGGACTTAATCCGCCGAAGAAGAAAAACCGGAAGAAGTCTTTATTTTGGTTTCGGTCGCGGCGGGAAAGGACACCGAGGAAGTAAACAAACTGAACGGTGAGTTTTAAATTTAGTGTCTAATCTAAGCGCCGTTTTTTTATGTAATGATAACATCAGATAACAAGGCAAGGCTACTTTTTCTACACACATGTGCCATTTAACGCGCTACGTTGAAGCTAATCGCGCTAAACCGACAGCTGCAGAGAGAAAACATGGATGAAAACAGTGTTGTCATTTTTAATCGGTGCATTGCAGTTATGTGGCTCTCGGTCGTTTGTAAGTTCGAGTCCTGCAGGGCAAAATACCGAAGTTTGAGGAAGAAGGTGAAGTTAGTTTTAGGTTGGATATTGGACAGGCATTCGCTGCGGAGACCCTTAGCAGCATTGTCTCTTCCTCAGTGTCACCCAGTGTTGGCAGCAGGAGGACGGTTAGCTGCCTTCCGGAACCTTCCGCTGCACTGGAAGCTTAGAGACCATCAACAAATGACCCCGCTGTGTGACTGATTTTCACAAAATGTCATGTGACCCAGTGACTCCAAACCAATGCCGAATTGTATTAATAAATGGGGGAAAAAAAGACAAGCTAATTTGTATTACATTTTACTGCTTCTTCTATTTTATATGAATATTTATGACGACAATTCACCATTTACTTTCAATAGCTTCCATGTCATGTGACCCGATGACACCAAACTAATGCCGAATTGTGTCACTGCACAGGAAGCATAGGACATACCTCTATCTAATGGGTTTTACTGCTTCTTTTATTTTATATGTATATGTATTTTTGAAAATTCAGCATTTCTTTACAGTAGCTTCCATGCCATGTGAGCCTGTAACTCTAAACTAATGCTCAATTGTATAACTAAATGGGACAAATAAGACACATCACTTTATCTTTCATTTTACTGCTTCTTCCTTGTTTATATTATATATTTATTTATCACTACACAGGTCACGTAGGACATGGCAGTATAGCAAAGAGTTTGTAGAAAACGGAACAGCTTTATTGGTATGTTTGTTTATTGTCAGGAGAATTATGAAGAGCAAACAAATACAACTATAATTCAAAATATTCATATGAAATAGAAGAACAGGCAAAAGCAGGAAACTCTCAAACACTCTACAGTCAAGCTAGACACGAGCCCTAGTCCAAGCTGAGCTAAAACAAGAAGGCTGAACAGAAAAAGTAAGATTTACTCTAACTAAAGAAATATATGCCTTAAGCCAGGCAAAACCACAGAAAAAGAAAGAGAGAGGAAAAGTAATGCAAAGATAGAGATAAATTAAAGACTAAAATCAATGAGGACGAAGATGACATCACATCAGTGGAATGAAGAACAGATATAAAGATTGAGCAGTAAAAAGTAATAAAGGATGATAAATAGATTAAATATAAATACAAGCAGACAGAAAGAAAAAGACACCATGAGAGGAATTAAAAAAGATAAATAGACAAAAAGCAGTAAGATGAGTGAAAAGATTGAAAGTTGAAAAATCTGTTTTTAAAGGGTGACTTAACTTAAAAGTCCATAAAAGTGGGTTTTAAGAAGTGATTTAAAAGATTCACTGATTCTGCATTGTGAACACAGTGTTAGTAACAGAGCACCACCTTATTTAATATCTATTAAATCTCAAGTCTAATTCCTTCTTTTCCACCAGGTGAGGTGCAGTGACCATGTCGTCTAAACAGCAGCATGTGGACAAACCTAACATCTCTCCTGTTCTGTTCATGGACGTGGAGGGTGAACCCATGTCCTTCTTCATGCGACCGGGTCCTGTCAAGCGTAAACTGCAGCCATTCATCACAGCTGGAGGAGGGCTGTTGTGTAACGTCCAGCAGCCGGGGGCGATCCTGCTGATGGATCCGGAGGAAAGCGGCTCCTTTCCTGAAACTACTGCTCACTGGTAGGAGCTGGACTGAGCTGCATTTACAAAAATCAGGAGAAACATTATTTAGTCTGGTCAGCTGATTAAAGAAAAATATGTGGCTGTGCAATGCAAGACTATTGTTTGGTGTTGATGGGTTTATGGGATGTATTTGTTACAGATTTCCAGAACCCAATGATAAACAGGCTCGGTAGGTTTCAGACAGACAGATAGAAAACCTTGATGTCATCACAGTACAAATATCTAACGATGAAATAAAGCCATATAATGTAACATTTCAGCCAGTGAAAAGTACGATAAATTAGCTAAAAAATAACCCAAAAAGTTGTTTTTTCACCTCCAAAGCTACATTTAACAAGACCTGTGTAGTCCAAATTTGTATGCAGGATCAAATCATTTCTAGATGTTAGAACTACATTTGTATAACACAGAACCAAAGTTGGGTGCAAGAAAGTGAAAACCAGTGGAGATGATTTCTTTGAGAATGACAGCTTCTATGTTCGGGTAAAAAATGACTTAGTGTGATAATTTCCATTACCGTTGGAGTTGATTCATTAAAATGAAAACATAATAACAAGTTTCTTCAGGGTCTCTTGGATGTTCAGGATGAATTTCAATCCAATCCAGTGGAACAAATAATGATTGGTGAGATTTAGAGTATACACATACAGAGAATCACTAAAATCCTGAAATTTTGATCGGACGGCCAAACTTAAAAAAATAATAACTTAGAAAGTATTTGGAGTACCGCTTTAGGATTCTCAAGGTGAATTAAATAGAAGTTTCAATATTATTTTAAAAAGAAAATCCATGACATGAACTGGGGGGCCCTAGGTTTGTTGGCATTAAATGACCCTATTATTTTTTATCATCAATATGTTGCTAATTTTTTTGGATTAATCGATTATTTGTTTGGTTGATAAAATATCAGAAAATTGTGAAAAACTACTCTCAGTGTTTTCCAAAGCCCAAGATGGTGTCCTCAAATGACTTCTTTTTTATTTATTTATTTATTTTTTTCCACAGACGGAAGATTTTAGTTTACTGTCACAGAGGAGTAAAGAAAACAGGAAATAATCACATTTGAAATCAGATACATTTTAAATTTTGGGGGGGAAATTACTCATTGATTCATAGATTATTAAGATAGTTGCTGCTTTATTTTAATAGTTGAATACCAATGGATTAGTTGTTGCAATTCTAGTTTCTTCTGCCATGTAGACAAACAGCATATTGTTTTGGAAGTGTAAGCGTTAAATTTTGATGACATGCACTCTCACGCTTTGTGCCTCCTTTCAAATGACAGAACAGTTAACAGACACTGATAGAAGTTTTTATCACAGTAAGCTGAAACATTGCCATTTATGTGATCGGCTAGAGAAATTAATTCAGCAAAAGAAAAATGAAAACAATCAAAGCAGCGTCTGGTCTCTCCTCAGGTACATTTCCACCCAATACATTAACGACTGTGTTGAGAAAGATGAGCAGCTGAATTTAGACGACTACAGGTTGAATCCCGAAGCATCTCGAAGAAAATCTGCGAGACTCAACAATAGCCCCTCTGGAGTCTCAGCAGGTATGATGTCGAGACCTGACTTTACTTTTTTTAAGGAGGAAACTCAACAGTTCTCACATTAACTGTGCCATTGATTCTGATTTGATATTTTCTGAAAACACTTGAGCAACACCGACTGAAATCCTGTTTAACAAAAGCAAGTTGGTTTGCACTAGCTGTACCTTTCTATAATCACATGAGGAAGGATTTCACATTACTCTCTCTGTCATTCATTCACTCACCATATTTAGGCAGGATTGGCTACACAGCTGAAGACGACACTGCCATTTTGAGTTACGTCAGTAACCACAAGTCAGAGATCGGGGGAAATCGGCTTTGGCAAGAGATGGAGAAGCAACGCGTGACCACTCACAGCTGGCAGTCGATGAAATACCGTTACAGAGTGCGACTGGCAAAGAAACAGACGAAGGTCGTGGAGACAGAAACAACAGCGGGAGTAGCTGAGGCAGCAGATGGAGAGACCAAGGTAATTAAGCTTAAAAGTATTTTCTCCTACATTTCTGTATCACGTCTGTCAATATTTTGAGGGATGGGTTTGACGTAGAGCCGTCTTTGATGAACAGTCTAATTAATCCAACATTTGAGAAGCTCATAATGCTCATGTTTCGTGTCAGATCATTTTGACATGAGATGTCTTGATTGTATACACTTTGTATTGTATGTACAATCAGTGTATATAAATGTGTGTTAGAAATGTTTTCGAGACTCCTCTCCTCTCCTCAGTGCAGGTAGCCAGAAGTCAGTATGTCTGAGTAATGCCAGGGAAGCCATGTTATTAGAAGTATCTTGATGTTGTAAATCTTCATTGGACAGACAGACTGCCTGACCTGCAGGTTGTCTCTGTGTTTCAGATTATGGCTTTCAATATATTAACAAAATCTAAGTAGTGTTTTGTATGCAGGATCATTTTAATGTCACACTGACCATCATTATTAAGATACTCATCCAAAGTATGTCCTGACATAATTTATGGGCTCATAGCTTTTATTGGAACATTCAGAAGCATCTGGTGCATCTGTGTGAGGAACAAAAGTGCCTTATATATATAAAAAAAAACCAATTATAAAATTTTGTTGTCACACTGTGAAATAGCTGTTGAACATCTTCACAGTGTCAAAATAACAAAAAATGATGTCACAGGGACTTGAAGGAGCGATTAAGTTTGATAATACCACTAGATGGCGCCAAATTAAAAAAAGACGACTCACACATATTTAAATGGTAAATATGAAGGTAGTATAGGTACTGGAAGACCAGCTCCTATACTACCAAACACATGTTGGATGTCTCCAAAAAAATAATATCATTCATAGTATTTCAAAAGCACTACTCCAAAAATACCAGCATGTCCTACTGCATCCAGTCACAATTATCAGGATGGAAGGCAGCATGCTTCTGTTGTTATTCTGACCCACAATCCTCTGGGTGCATCGCACTGACTTGAGCTTCCAAGAGAACACAGACAGATAACAGCTGCATTCAAGATCTCATACTTTTTTTTTCACTTGAATTATGTGCTGCAGATTGCAATGGATGTGTGAGCAGAGGGTCAAAGTTCCAGGCACAACATTTTAAAGTATTGCTATGGCCCAGTTGTATACATACTACATGTAAGCAATTTGTATGGTTAACTGCAATATGTAGTAAAAGCAAAAGTATACGATTTGGAACCAGTTGCAGTAGTTTCAAGACAGTCGCATTTTTTATAGACACAAAGCCTCAAGTTTCTCGTGTATGTGCTTGTAGGTTGAAGGAAATCAAGAGACAGCAGTTGAAAAACCCTCCAGTGCAGACGATGCTGCTTCTCCTCAGAAACCATCGACAGTATCCGACCTAACACAGGTACTGACCAGAACTCACTGCCTCCAACAAACACCACAGCTCAAGTATATACAGTATTTATATAGATGCACTTATTTATTCTTAGTGATTCAATACTTTAAATTGAGCAGAGCTGAACAGAGCAGGTCTGATGTCTCCACAGATAGATGCCCAGTCCATACCAGCTCAAAGCAAAACACCAGAAACTTCAGAAGCTCAAACATCCATCCGTCCTCAAGAAGAAGTGCAACGTGTGAATCCACAGACAGATGAACAACCAGCTGAAAACTCACAAGTAGAGATTGTAGAAGCTGAAACATGTAACCCCCCCCAGCCTGAGGGGCCCCGTTCAGACCCACCGACAGATGCTCAGCCGATCCCAGCTGAGAGCACAGAAACAGCTGAACCACAAACCAGCGTCCCGGAGGACTCTCCACCGGCCCAGCCCAAGTCCCCACCCGGCACCTCTGCTCAGAAGAAGCTAGAAGAGAAGCAGAAGGCCTCCCCGAGGCTGGAACAACAGCAGCGTCGATTAACCCGCAGGCAACTTCAGCTCGAGGAGCCTGAATCTTATGGCAAAAAACTCAGATCGTCCTTAAGTTCTGTAGAGCAACTGACATCTTCTCCTCAGCTCTTGAGGAAGACAAAATCACAGTCTCTTCAAAAAGACTCAACAGTTGACCAGCCGCCTTCTAAAAAAGCCAAAGTAAAGAGTGCGACAGCGGTGGTAGAGGTGGAAGAGATGGAAGAGATGGTAGAGGTGGAAGAGGTGGTAGAGGTGGAAGAGGTGGGAGAGGTGGGAGAGATGGTAGAGGTGGGAGAGGTGGTAGAGGTTGGAGAGAGTCCACAAGAGGAGAATGAACGAGCTACGGTCTCTGAAACAACACAAGCAGGTTTGTTGTATATCGACTAATGAGGGACGCAAAGCACACAGACAGCATCTGAATATCTTCAAAGCTTCGGCACCACGGAGATTTGATTAAATGTTTTGTTTTTGCAGATACGGTATCTGTTTCGGTGCCACAGAACAGGGAAAAGAAGAAAGAGAAGAGGAGGTTGGGGATTTTAGAAATGGCTACAAAGGAGTTTGAAGATGAAAGTGAGGTAAGATTTGAAAATTAAGAACTTGCATTCGGTAAGTAATCATGAGTCTAAGTTTGCTTTTAAAAGTGACCACATAAATGTAGTGGAGAGCCAATAAAAGGCTTTCTGACATCTCTGACTGATTTAGACCCTTTTTTCAGGTAACTGACTGAATTTTTATACCAGTGATAGAAAAATCGGAAAGCCGTCCTCATCTTAATAGATTAAAACATTGAGAGACATCTACCATAACGTTTAGTAGCCTAATTCACATGCACCACTGTCAGTGTCCACATGTAGACCACCTGTAGTTGCCCCTTACCAGTTAGTGATGAGTGTGCTTATTAATAAATTAGCTATTGTCTGGTCTGGTCTGGTCTTGTCTTCGATCTCACATGCTTGACCATGTCTCGCTGGCTGCTGTGTTTTAGTGCTCTCCGCTGTCACTGCGGGTGAATGAAAAAAAAAATGATCCCCCCCCCCCACCATAATATAATTTATGGTATTGAAAAGTGTTTTCTCTCCATGTATAATCTGTAAGTTTGCTTGGTATGTTACATTTTATTATGTTTAGGTTGTGTATGACAATTAAAATGCTGTTAGATGAGCAATGTCTCATTATCATAAAAATTAAAATGAGAGGTAACGATCGATTATGACAGAATTTTTACAACCCCGTCCGTCAAAATGATTGACATTGAGAGTCAAACGCAACCTCTGATGTTTATGTCTACATTCATCTCCCAAAAGGATCATCTATCATTCTACATGATGAGTAAAGTATTATTCAATATAATATAAAAAATATTCCTATGAGCCTCATTTATCAGCATATAAATGGTCTAAATTGGTTGTAGTCATCAACTTTTATACTTAACTCTGCCCCCACCGCCCACTTCAGTTACAGTTTCACTGGATTCCTGGTGACTCCTCACTAATAGTTCCAAATCAGTTTTAATTGTTAAATTTCTCATTGATATTTGTAAAGAACAGCAAACTTCAGAATATTCTTCAATTTGATTCAGGGTCTGAATAAAACTCTGGTCTAATCAAAGTAAAAAAATACTCAGTTATATATTGATGATGTGTTTGTGTATTTATACCATTACGTATTTTATACATTATGTATTTGGTTGATGTTCTGACTTTTTTTAATCAAACGTTTGGTCTTTATACAATAAATCCTCACAGTCTAAAAGCTGGAACCAGGGAACTTTAGTTATTTGTGCTTGAAAAAGTAGTTTGCTATTATTTATTTTACTCAAACACAAATAACTGTTATTTTCACATGGAAAAATCCTGAGTTGTTCTTTAAACATTTAAACTGATAATATTTCTGTTTCTCAGTCTGATGAAGACGAAGCTCCAGCTGTCAAGAACACGACTGAAACGGCGTTGATGCAACCTGCACCGACAGAACCACCTGTCCCGACTCCAGACACAGCTGCTTCCTCACAGCCCAACCCTGAACCCAGAGCTGACCTCCAGGAGGACAAGGAGGAGACGGAGACCTCCACCAGCGACTGCCTCCCACCTTCAGGCCGCCCTGAGCCATCAGACAGCGAGCCGCCCGTCATCAATGGAACCTCCAGGGCCCACCTGTTCATATTCGACAGAGAATCTCAGGAGGAAGAGTCTCAGTCCATTATTGGTGAGATTCCAGGCGCTCCAGCCAACCCACAGTCAACGGCGAACATGGATGCTGCTTTTTCACTGACTCAGGTCCACCTGGAAGAGGACAAGCAGCGAATCAGAGAGCTGATGAAGGAGACGAACCAGGTGAACACGATATAGGCAACATTTCCGCCTGATTTTAGACTTCATGTCTTTTTGGTTTGGTTCACAGAAACACAGCAAGCAGCAGGACTAGGGTTGCACAATTATGATAATATTCAAGGAATACATTTGGGAATTAACAGGAATTTATTTGAATATATTTGATTTATTCGGCCAAATGCTTTTCCTCAAGACATACCATAAGACGTACTATTGTTTATTTCCTCCCACAAATGAATCAGAAGATATGATTTTATGTAAAAAGTGTGCAAATTTCCTAAAGTTCCTGACCCCTTGCAACCCATAGTTATATGATCTTTATTCCTCCTACATTTTGTTTGGCTGTAATACATAATTAATTTCTAACCTCTCAACTGTTTTTGTCGCAGGATTTGGCCACTGTGACCAAAGCGCTGTTGAAGACCAGCGGAGTGTTCTCTGCTGCTCTGGACCTTCTTTTTAATCCCGTCTCCGTCTCAGGACCGTTTTGGACGCGCAGCGACGACCGTCTTTTGCTCTCTGGTGATCCCGTCAACCGACAGCAGCTGCAGGAGAAATACAGCGAGGAGGGATTGGCCAGGAGAGTTGTGTTCCTTGACGTCGAAGGATGAAAATGAAACATTTTAGCATTGAATGAAGGGTTTCTCTGAATGCCGCCTCCCTCGTCGCCGCTGCTCCTCATCCTTAGGAGGTATAATCACAATCATTTTAGGATTAAACCAGATTGTTTAAAAGTTTTTAGGTAGATTGATAAAGGTAAAAACTATTGTTTGTGCATTCTCTACCTTTGTTTGCAAACAGAATTTTTTAATGTGTTTCATTCTAAAAAATATTCTGTCATTTTATGTGATTTTAATGTGTTTGTTTGTTTCCATTACACTGCATTATTAATAGTTTAATGCTCTTTAAAAACATCTCCTTTACATTCTAAAATAAAAATCAGTTTTATATATATTTTGTGTTTCACAGCTTATTTAAACAAATTGCATCACATGGTTAACAGCACACCTGTAGTTTTTGCGGTGTGCCCTCCACCATCGACACTCGTCAGCGGCTTTTCACCCGACAGAGCAAGTAGATTTGGGGTTGACACCCTTCAGTGAGCAAAATCATTCTGATTGGCTGTTCAGATATGGGTATTGATAAACAAGAAGGCAAACAGGAAAAGGAAGGGAGAGCCCCATTAAGGTCCAGTGTTTATTTAGGTCACATTCTGAACATCAATTGTTATCAATTTGAATTGATACCAACTAGAACTACTGCCTGGCAGTTTTATGCCTCCGCTTTAAAGAGGATAAAGCTCCTAAGAAGCTACAATATGGTACAAGGTCACCACGAACTCACAGTATGTTAGGTTGCAGTGACCTTTGACCTCCAAAATCTAATCAGTTCACCCCTGAGTCTTAGTTTGGCTTTGTGCCAAATGTGATGAAAATCCCTGAAGGCATTCTTGAGATATCAGCCCATGAGGCAGGAGGTTGCTTTGACCTTTGACCTTCAAAGTCTAATCAGTTAATCCGAGAGTCAGAGTGGACGTTTGTGCCAAATTTGAAGAAACCCCCTCAAAGCGTTTTAGATATATCCACTCACAAGAATGGCTTGTATGTACAGACGTGTGGACGGACAACCCGAAAAACATGATGCCGCTGGCCCTGGCTATCGTAAAAATGACCAGTTTGAGTAAATCCTTAATTCTTTACACAGCTAGATTCTGCATAGGACAATTTCTGCCAGCTGATGGTGATGTGGTATGAAAATCACACTTTACCAGCACATTTCCATGTACCGGTAAAATTAGTAAAGAGTTCAAAAGCTCTGCAGTTAATTTAAAAGATCATTCTTTCAATTATGTAAATGAAGTCAGGAGCCAGTTAGAGGATATGAGGACCAGTCAGATATTCATTGATCTCTCCTTCCAAAAATGTAAACTCAGTCAGCAGAATTCTGAACAAGCTTCAGACAGGAGGGAACATATTGAGTGTCAATTGTTAAAAAGGAAATGAATTAGCCTGGATTTTTTTTTTTTTTATCCAATCCACCATTTTATTTCATTTCAGCCCCAATATCATTGAGTACATTCATAACTTTGAAACAAACTTCCCCAGACCCACATGAATACAATAGTTTAAACAAAACAAAAACAAAAAAAAATTAAATCCACAAACCTAAGAGAGAAGAGCAGTTAAATTAAAGCGGGCAAATCAACCACCGAGAAAATTAAAAAAAAACAAGTGAAACACAATAAAGAGCAGTATCTGATACAGTTCAGGAGACTTTACCCAAATATGGCCACAAGTATTGCTGCACCTTTTATCTTCCCGCAATGTTTGAGAACTTAAATACAAGAGGTGATGACCGTGAACATGTACAACTGTATGTTATCGCGACAGCTAACACAACCGTATATAATCCCAGTGCTGCACTGATAAAAACCAGTCATATAAAAAACCCCTTTTTAGTATGAAACATTCACATACACCAAGACCTCATTGACATACACCTATAGGTCACATACTGGAAGTTGGTCGGGCAAGAACCCGTTTAGTAAAGCAAAAACATACGGTACCAAGGTCTCCAATAAGTAAGAGCACACCATATATCCCTGGATTTAAACAGCTACTTTTATTTCTTTTTTTTAAATTTTTTGCTCGTAAGGTCTTTAGAGGACGTGTCCAATCAAGCTACATTCATTAAGGTGGGTTTGCTACAGTTCAATCAACTGGATGTTGTTGGGGATTGGACCTGCTTTAAGAGATGAAAAGGAAGATAATACGCTCGAGGTTCACGCCTTGTGGTTCGCTGAGAAACGTCTGCGAACGAGCGCGCGCGACTGATTCCAGAGTTAGTAGGAGTCGTAGCTTGATTCACGTCCGTGTCACGTTTTCTGTACACTTTGCTTTGGTTGGCTGGTTGTTAGTTAGTTTGATGGTCAGAGTGTGGTGTGTGGGCTACAATCTCAACGAGGACGAGTCAAATACAGCGATTCTGCTGTTTTCTGGGCGTGAACAGCCGTACGATCGATAAATAAAGCGTCTGATGTTTGATGTCGTCGATACAAAGTACAGTACCAAATAACAGAATGGCTCTTTGTTACTCATCAGGCTGGTTTTACATCAACTCAAACGTAAAAAGGATCCGAAGGTTCGTCCATGAGCAAGACTCCTCCTCACTCTTGTCTTACATGATCAATTAGTTTTTATTATGGGTACGCTGATCGACCGAAACGTCTGGAAATGAGTTTAATAGCCCAGCGGAAATCAATAAAAGCGTATGGCGACAATAACACACTTTTTGGTTAACACAGAATGATTAAAAAACTGTGAAAAATACATCTTCTGCCACATATACAAGTAATTAATGATTAGGATAGACACTGTTCGGATTAAAAATGTAGCGCACAGACTGCATTGCAGCTATTTAGTTCAAAAATAATTATAATATAAAAAAAGACCCACGGCTCCTTTCGTCCCCACAAACATGCTGAAATAACCAAAAAAGGCCTGTATTTTATTAACATTCTGCTTCTGTAAAACTTCAAGATAGAAGTAGCACTTAGTCTTTGATCCAGCAAACGGTACATACATTATAATACAAAGAGGTGGTAAAAAGATCACTTCCGTCCCCCCATGCGTCGATCAGCTTTCCACGCTAATCCAGCGAGAGCACTGAAAAAAAGCGAACATCTGTGAGACATCTCAGTCTGTTGCAAAAAGACTAACGTGAACGAAAAGGCCTCTGGGGTGTACGATCACATGCCTACAGCCCTCTATGTACAGTCTGACCCTTGAGCCCCGATTCGGAAGAGACAAAGCAGGATGTGCAACCCGTCTGGAACAGAGTCCCCTGCAGGACAGCAGGAAGTAATGAAGCCGCTCATAGACAACTAAACAGTTTTTCTTAAAATGAAACGTAGAAATGTCATTTACGAGGATTATGTGAAAAGGAAACTTTAAAAATGTGTCCTTTGGTTTCGTTTGGCTTCGATAACTGTGATTTCTTCAGTCCAGTCGCCAAAATAAACTGTTGGCATTTTACATTTCTGCAAACCACGGATACGCTGAAATATAACCGTTTCAGACATCTCACATGAACGTTGTTACGATGTCACGTGACGTCCACGAGCTGAACTTAACGTCAGGTAGAGGATGTGATGGATCGAGCAAGAGACCACTGTTGGAAGCACCATTTAAAACATTTGTAAGCATGAAACAACTGGATATTCTTAACGGAGAGCAAGATATTTCCTGGCCGTGTTTTGACAACAAGACAGGATATCTTTAACGAAATGCCGGGACAGTTTCCAGATGTTTTTGTGGTGACAAAAACAGGATATTTATGACGAGACGTCGGGAAAATTTCAAGCCACACTTGCCACAACTAAGCGAAAACACGATCCTCTCCTTTTGCCTTAACCTAACAAACGTAACATTTTAAAGTCTATGAAAACTGGACAACTCAGTAAATGTCGATTTTCAATTCTACGTCGTGACAAACTCGACACTGTCACAACATCAAATCAAGCCGAAAGAAGTTTCCACATATCAGCAGTTTGCAGAAATGTACAGTATCAACATTTACCGATTGCCTTTCTTTTATAAAAAAAAACAATGTAACATTCAGCCATTTAAACTGATGTGTTTTTATGTTCACCAACTAAAACAATGTTTCCGCGGAGAAGTGCATCCGAATCAGAACAATCCACTGCCTGGTTCTGCAGCACTCAGCATCTGGCAGATGTCGACGATTGCGGTCATGAATCAAGACATTAGTCCCTTCTTGAGGGGGCACTGTTCCAGTTTTTTTTTTTTACAGTTGATGTCCATGAAAAAATAAAATCAAACAACCAATACTCTGATTATTTCACACTCAAACGCACAAATAAAAAACAAAAAAAAACAAGTTCTCAAAATGATACATAGAAAACACCTGCTTTTGCTTGAAAGGCTAATCGTATTGGTTTTTAAGGGAAACGAGGAAGGGTGAAAAAGCCAGTCCAAAAATAAGGCCAGCTAAATTGCATAGAACTTGTGTAGTGCACTGATGCATCAAAAGGCTGTGCTCCTTTCCTCTCTCAACTTTGGCAACCCGGCAGAGTTCCCTCAGAAACCACCAGAACTCCAACACCATTCGTCTCCACTCCGTGTTTTGTCTCCTTGGCAGAAGACACTTAAAGCCCCCAAAACAGTTTAATTTGGACTGCAAACAACCGACCTGGACCCGGTCGATCGCGGCAAAAACCAAACTCTGTTCCAATTGAGGGGGCGCAGTCATTTTTCTTCATGAAATGTTTCAAACTTACATGTGACTATTTTTTTTTTTTTATGTGAATGTCATGGGGAGAAGCACAATATGTACTATTTTCAATTCCTTTCGAAAAAAAGGACGTTAAGAAGATTTTTTTTCGTACAAAATACTTCAGCCGGTTTAAAACAGAGAACTTTTTTTTTTTCTCTCTCCTCTAAATGATGTGAAGCTCTGGACGAGGATCGAGCGAGGCAGCGGTGAGGAAGAGAGCAGAGACTCGGACTCTATTTGCACCCTTTTCTCTTTGTGAAGCAAAGACGTCGGCCCACCACCGTCTAAACAACAGAAATAGTATGAAAGCACCAGTTCTGAGCCTGCGGTCCGTGAGAGCGATCACCGCGGCTTCAACAGGCCCCAGGTTTAGGTTGGTCCACCTCTCTGACAGGGTGGAGCTCTGTACACGTTTAAACCCCTGCGAGAGAACGAGTGGCGTTCAGGCGGAGATGGGACGAGGCCCGGCTGCACAGCCATCAACTGACGGGGACTTCGGCCTCCGCGTCCTTGTCCAAAATCTCGTCCTGGATCTCGTCCGTGTTCCCTGAGTCACTGCTGGCCACAGAGCTGACAGAGGGAGAGTTCCTGCCGCCTTTAATCATCCGCCGGCAGGTCTCCATCTGCACGTCCAGGCCTCTCTTCATGCTGCACATCTCCATGTACTCGTGCAGATGTCGGTTCATGTCGCTCTTGGCTGTGGCCAGTTCCATCTGAAAGAAGGGAAAACGGATTAAAGAAGGCAAGGATTTAAGAGACTGAGGGGAAATTACTGGGAATGACCTCATAGTTCACTTTCGAC
>CAEMYA010000098.1:285268-315669 GCA_903131615.1 Diplodus sargus | reverse complement strand
AAAAAGAGCTAGGCCCTCTGTAACTTCTGCAACATTTTAAATGAAACACCCTCCCAGCTGACATATTAAAGTGATATAACAGGATGTCACTTGTTTTAACCTGAAAACCTGAAGGGCATAAAGAATCTAAAACGATGGACCATTTGCCACCAATTGCATGTCAGAAATGATGGTATTCAAGTCACTTGGTTTTAGAGGTTGTATAGCCATTGTAGGTAAAAATAAATAAATATAGAGATTAAAATAAAGGTAACTGACACACGACGTCGGACAGACCTGATTCACCACCACACACTGTATATTTTGATTTTG
The DNA here is from genome assembly GCA_903131615.1 of Diplodus sargus. Taxonomy (NCBI): domain Eukaryota; kingdom Metazoa; phylum Chordata; class Actinopteri; order Spariformes; family Sparidae; genus Diplodus; species Diplodus sargus. The sequence continues at coordinate 315,357 of CAEMYA010000098.1, read as the reverse complement.
TCCAGCTGTGAGTTGCTTTTCCATCAACACTGATTGTGATAGAAAGGTGGTCATCAATGTGCATTTAAAGTTTGTTTTTTTGTTTTGTTCTGTCTGCTTTAAGTATACTTAACTTCAAGTAGAACGCTCAAGTAAACGCTCTACTATGGAAGCCCTGAAAGGCAAATGAGAATGTTTTTTCCTCCCGATCTATTTTCAACATCTGATCTAAATGATTTTCTCTCCTCTGAGAATCTGTGTGTCTGCTGTTAAAAAAAAAAAAAAAAGAAGAAGAAGAAGAAGTTTTGCCAGGATCCATTTTTTTTCCCATGTGTGAAACTGAGTGTGAAAAGACTCAGGAACTCTGAAAGATTATCATGGCATACTTTTTTCTTCCACCAGATCACGATTCATAAACACAGCAGAGGAAATATGTTTTTCCGATCATTAAAAAAACTGTTTTTCTGTCTGGAGAGCAAATAATTGAGATCAGACTTAAAAAATGGATCATCAGACAAATAAATTCTCACTCGCTCCTCAGGGCTTCCGTACTCTACAGACTGGAAACCTGCTTAGCATCAATATATCTGACTAGATTTGGAATAATGGGTTTTTTTTCTCATTTCCTCGATTCGTACGCTTTCGACTCGCTACGTGCTTTGTGTCTTTTTCTCACACACACAAAAATAAAACCCACACAGGTTGCCTTACCTCGATCTGGCCGATGGTCTCCTGGTACTCCTGCTCTCTGGTCTTAAATAGCGACTCCGTTTCATCAATGAGGCTGCCAAGACTTCCATCCTGGGAGTCCTTAGAGAGCACAGACAGAGGCCTCATTCATCATGCATGAGTATACGTCTTGCACAGCACCACTATAGCAAAGATCTACACACTGCCCTACATGAAGTCTTAGGAACGACGGAGAGGAAGAGAGGACTCACTGGGTCGGCAGCTTCGCCGTTGCCCTCGGCAACGACGCCGCCGTTTGTGCAGGCGGTCGCGGCGATGGTGAGCGGCACGTTGTAGTTGGTGAAGTCCTCCCACAGCAGCAGCGTCTCCTCGTTCTCCTCCCACGTCAGGCTGTCGCAGTCGTCGTCGATTTCGAACGTCTCGCGCCTGGCAACAGAGGAGTTATCTGAGCAATGTCTGTGTAGGGCAAAGGACAGGGAACGGAAAAGAAAGGAAGAAGAGGGAGACAGGGAGGGAGCAGAGGAAAGACAAGTGTGTGACAGCCGGCAGATCCAGCAGAGGTCACGAGCGAAGAGGAGGATGCGCTCGGAAAGAAGACAAACAGGCGGGAGGGAAAGAGCTCACGGAAGAAAAGACAAACTGGAAGCTTTCTTTGGAGAACGTTGTCGGAGTCAGTGATTAGTGAGAGGCTTATAGAAATTTGGACAATGTTTATGAGAGTAAAAACCATTAGAAGGCATCCAAACAATAATTACTGTGACTTTCACTGAGCAAATGAATGCCCACAGCATTTATATCTTGCCGAGGTTTGCTGAATCAGCATTTTGTGTGTTCCTTGCAACCCTCCACACAGGCACTAGAGGGAGGTGAAGGAACGCACAGTCCGCCCAAGCACCGTTGCAGGACCGTGGCGCTTTAACTGCAGAGCTCATTCAGGTTCATTCAAGGCAAAGAGGGCCTGATTCCGCCTGTGTGGGAGGACTGTCGGTGTGTGTATACATCTGTATATGTGTGTGTGTGTGTCTAAAAGGTGTCGCTTACAGCTGGTTGAGCATGCGTTTCATCTCGTCCGTGATGTTGAGCGACCCGGGGGCCTCCTCCTCCGACGGGCTGGGCTCGGCGTCCATCTCTGAGCTCTCCTCGTCGGACACGGCTTTGCGCTCTTTCCTCCTGCAGCACGCCACGGCACCCTGAAGACACGCGAGCGCCAAGACACACAAAACACCATGCGTCAGACTTTGATTCAGAATCCGATGAAACCTGCGGGGAAACGTGACTTTTATCGTTTAACTTGCACGTTGCACGTTGCAGTTTTCTTCGCAGCACTCATTTAATCAACTATTAAATGAGTGCTGCGAAGAAAACTGCGGCTGTGTGATGATTTGTTTTTCGATCTTGTTCACGCGTTCCATAGGGATCGTCCCTATGTCCCCCGGGTCCTATGTTCCCTATGTTCCTTTGTATGTGACCGGGGAACATAGGACCCTTCTTTAGAAAAAGGGTCCTATGTTCCCCACTGTTGCTGGTCGATTAACAAACCGGGGAATCTCTCTATCTCTCTCTCTATCTCTCTCTCCAAGGTTAGGGTTAGGGTTAGGGGTCCTATGGTCCTATGGTCCTATGGTCCGATCGGGGAACATAGGACCCGGGGAACATAGGTACGCTCCCAAAGCCACCAGCTTGTCCACAGTGGATTCATACTTAGGCCTCAGCCAGCACTGTCGGCGCAATCTGATCCTTGAATCCTTGTGTGCAGCCAGGAGTCATCACATCAGCATTTCACTTTTCTCTGTGTGTGTGTGTGTGTGTGTGTGTGTGTGTGCATGTTAAAGAGTCACTCCTGTCAGTATTCCGCATGTGTATGTTTATGTTTGTGTGCGTCCCGGCGAACAAGCAGCCGCACGTTTCCTGCGCCTTCAGAGGGGTCACTCGGTACACCGGCGGCTCCGATTTCATCTGCAGACTGCTGACTGCTTTCTTTCACAGAAGAAATCATATTTTTTCGCGGCGATTACTGTCAGCTCCTCTGACGAACAGCGGAAACCGGCGTTCGGATACCCACCCTCTCCGGCAGCGACCTGGCGGGGCTGACTTGGAACATCTTCGACATGTCCTCCGAGTTGCGTTGCTGAGCCACGTCACACAGTTTGGCCGTGATGTCGATCCGCCTGCAGATGTCCATGTCCACCCGCCGGGCTTTCTCCTGGATCTGGGTGTCCAGGTCAGACATTTGCTGCAGGGGTAAAGACAGTCGTTGTGGATGACACGTGCAAGCCGAACACCCCCCACACACTGCGCACAAATACAGCAGGAATAACAGCACCCAAGTCGAGTGCCATCAGCTGATGTCTCATTCATATATGTAGCATCCTGATCTTTCATATTTTAAATTGAGAAAAGGGATTTCTAGGTCAAATTAAGATTAATTCATTAATTAATTAATCATCTGTACTGAGCACTACGAGGGGTGATCGATGGGTTCATGACGCAGAAAGTCTAAAGTAAATAACTTTTGGGGAACTTGTGATTTGAGTCATTTAAAATTCTAAGTCAGCACCGTCTGAGAAACAAACCCACAAGTCAAAAGTGCCGATGGCTGCCATCCAGGAATGCAGATTTTTTTTTTTTTACTCTTTTCACCTGATTTGACACCTTCAGACTACTAACCACCTCCTCCCCAAGAGGAAGAGGGCGCTCAGCGGTCGCCATTTTGATAGTGAGGATGACGTTACAGCTGCTGTGGACGAGTTTCTGTCTTCAGGTCTGTGACGCCAATTTCTTGTCTTAAATACAGACAATGTGCTAGGTTTTCTGAAACTGTATGAAAAAGACTCCCTCTACCTTTTCGCCATGAACTTATCAATCACCCCTCGTACTAGATTGCATCATCACTTTGTGGATTCATTATGGCAGGGTTGGTACTTCTGGCTACAGTGAAAGGTCGAACAATTGCAGGATAATAATGACAAGCAGGTTTTCCACATCTAGAGCACGTGTACCACAAAATACAGGAAGTCTAACCACAACTAAGAAACTGTGAAATCGATCAATCTACGCATCGAAAGAGATCCACTACTCATACGTCTCATACATACCTGTCTCTGGATTCACACATCATCGGGGATGAAGTCAAGCACAGAAAACAATATGAAAATCTACAATGTGGCAGTCGCCAAAAAGTGAAGATAGGCACGATAAACACAAAACAACGTCCAGACTATATTTATCCCTGAGCAAGCACAAGCTGTGACTGAGCCCGCTGCAGTATATTACGGCTGTATATCACGCTGGAGCAGAGCTGCCAGGGAACAATACAGAGCTGCATAGAACAGGAAGTACTCCTGATCTACAGCTGTTATTTGAGCTCTTTTCAATGAATGCTCGTCTTAGAAGGATTTCTGGCATTCTGTATTTTTCAATGGAGGAAGAAAAGGAAGGAAGGAAGGAAGGAAGGAAGAAAGGGTATGTGTGTGTGTGTAGGTCTGTATGAATGGCAGCCCTTATCAGAAAACATCTGTGTGTACATGCTTCAAACACCGCTAACATGATTGCTTAAAGTATGGGAGTTAACACAGCACTCCAGTCTGGCGTGTGAAAAGCTCTGCGCGGCTCAGGGAGGAGAGGGTGACATCACCGAGCAAACACTCACATCACTCATCAGACTCTTGAACACCACGAGTTCAGCCTTCAGCCTGTCCACCTTCTCGCTCAGCTCATCCTGGACCTCGGACGACTCCCGGGCGCTCTGAGTGGACGTGACAGTGAAAGGAATGGAAATGAGCATGCTTCACCACAAAAAAACAAAAAACACTCAATATGTAAAATAAAGTTCAATAGCCATTTCTAGATGGGTGTAAATCCCTTATCACAAACATTCAGCCCGCACATTTGGTTAGATAAACAACTAACCCACATGCTGCATTCACATAATCAAATTATACTGTTTTACATTCTCATATGGGTGGTTACTGTCTAGCTTTTTATGATGAGTACACAGAGGCCGTAGTTTAAGTTTCCTTTTCATATTTCCATAACTGAGGTGATGCAAATGTGAGCTGCTGCTGACAGCGTTTGAGCAGAACTGACCACAGAAACATGTTTTGTTTGATGCGGGTCAAGGCTAAAATTGAGTAGTTTTAACATTTTCAGAAACATGCTTATTCTCTGCCTTGCTGAGAGTCAGACGAGATGCCACTTTCATGCCTTTACTGTAAATATAAAGCAGGAGGAAAAAGCTGGCCTGGCTCTGACAAAAGGAAACACAATCCACCTTCCAGCACATGAAGTTTACTTATTGACACAGTGCCTGTTTAATCTTTAAAGGTGTGAACTTGTAAAATATGGCCTCCTATCCAAGGCAGCTCCAAAACCACAGGGGGCAGCATAACCGCTAACTTCTGCTCATGATCCTCTTCGGCTGAAGTGAATATCTGCCGTATAGCAATTGACTGCCTGGGCCACAGATCGCGGGGCCTTTTGAGGCACGACGTGGTATTATGAGATAGGATGGGTCGGGGCTAGCTGGTTAGCAAGCTGACTTCAGTGGACACATCATTTCTTCACACTCTGCTGTTTATGTTTTTTGCCATGTCTTACACATTGCCCCTTTAATTCGTACAACAAACTCTGTTGGCAAGTTGTAGTTTTATTTGCATTTGTGTGTCAGACTGTTTGTTAGGCCAACACAATGATTCCATGCAGGCTTGTCGTCACTTTAAGTTAGCAAGGCAACCAGCAGAGACCTGAGGAAGGATCGGGGTACATCCTAATTTGCAAACTTTAAAGGTCCTATTTGTAAGAAACGTTGATTTTTGGGTCTCATTCCCAACTCGTCAAATACTGATGCTTCGGGATGGCGGCCGGCCCGACCTACATTCCCAGTGCATCATTATTTCTTACAAATAGGACTATTAAGACTTTTAACACTCCACTGGTATGCAGACCTGTTTTATAATATCACATTTGCCATTAAAACTTTACTTTTGGTTTGATAAACATTAGCATAAATCTAATGAACCTAACTGTTAAGCCCTCTGAAGCTTTTAGAAAACTAGCTTTTCTTAGGAGCGTGATAGATAAACCTATTACCATAATATCCCACTAAATGGATCCACTTAGGCTAATAAACATTAACTCAGCAGTTTAAGGACTTAATTTTGCACAGATTGAAAGATGACTAACCCTGTTGTTTTCGTTCTGTCACTGAAGAGTGCCAGTTGCTTCTCTGTTAAGTCGGCACATGGTCACTGCCCTCTGGCTCCCAGTCCCGAACAATAAATGGGTGTTTGCACTGAATTTACTATCTCTGAACAGATTTCCTGCTCTTCCATATGCAACGACATCTGCCCGTGTGCTCTAAAAGGTTAGGTCCCCCTGGGGGAGGGCACTCCACCTCTCTATCAGGGGTTTTGCTGACCCAGAATCTAAGACAAACACGCATGCGGTCACCGATCAATTCGTGCAAAAGCAGAGAGAGGCGAGGATGCCGACTAGATGAGGTACTTCCATCAGCTGCGAGTGGCCGTGTTATGATATAGCCTCAAGGTGTGACACTTGAAATTGATTTCAATTCCGTTTGCCTGCTCTGAACAGAAACATAATGGCAGGCTGCTGGTGAAATTTGATGTTTATATCTATATCTAGGCCAGCAGACGCGTCCTGATGGGTTTGTAATACGGTTTTCCTCATCAGACACACATCCTCCTGGTTGTTTATGCCTCTAGTTCAGCCCTGCTGAGTCCACACAGAATGAAACCCCCTGAAGAACTCAGCTATATATAAATGTTTATGCATGTGCTGTGGCAGCAGTTTTGAAAATGTATGTGAGGTCACGCCTTTTACTCGGCCCACGGTTGTCTGCATGTGGTAAACGGCCCTTGGCAAGCCACCAAATATCTGTGCATGAGTGTGTTTGTGGAATTTATTGTATTGTTTATGTTTCTCCAACCTGCTGCATGGATTCCACCGTGGACTCCAGCTGCTGTCGTTTGGACAGCTCCTCCTCCCATCTGCAAAACAAAGCACAGAGGTGGGTCAGTTACTGCTAAGGCTGGGGTCCCCAGGGGGCGATGGGACAGGTTAATGGTACTTTTGTTCAGATTATACTCCCATCTCTGATTACAAAATGCCCTTGACAGTGTGTGTTCACACCCTCTTTCCCCCCTCATGTTTTCAATCCTTTGTCTCCTTCCTCCTTTGTACGGCCCTCTCTACAGCCCCACTGCCTCAATAAAAAAAAAAACTACACAGAGAATGAAGCTCTAGCTTCCTCCAAACACATTTCTCATGAATAGTTTTTAAATCCTTGAGTGACTGCACAGGGACATTTGAACACATCCAGAAGGGCGGAGTATTTGTGCTGCAGCCTGAATTCCTTCATGCTAACTGCTTCTTTCCTCGTAAAGTCTCATGAGCTGGGAATCTGTTTACAACATCTCGCTAGTGACGGTTCAAAGCAAATGCGACTCTGTATTCATGCCTTCAACGGAGATTAAACCTACAGAAACAAAGACTTTATAGTATACTAATGCAAAGCCATTAGTGGTGCAACCAATATTTATTGAAGATAAGGTAGAATGAATTATTCATCATATCATAGTCGCCAGGCAGATAAGTAACACTAAAACAAGCAGGGCACAGTATTGGTTTAGTCAATTTGAAAGCAGTATAAAATGACCTACAGGGAGTCTACAGCCATGCTGCTGGCTCTGAGAGGTGGTTTTATATTACTAATCAAACATTTCCTAATTCCGGCTGTACAGGCTAAGTCATAGGAAGCTCTGGTAGGATACTGTGTCACACATAACTTTTCACAGGCTGTCAGCTGGCTTATGTTTGGGTTCTGGCAAAGCTGACCTCCAGAGTTGAGTCAATTTATGAGCCAGTGCTGGTAGGTTTGTTTGGGTGACTGCAGCCCAATCCTGGCAGTGTTGGTTGGACCAGCTTAGTGTACATTTGTTGAATCGTTACAGTGAAGTGATGCTTTAACGCTCCGTAGAAGAAAGCATTTGGTGCGCAGGCACATGGTCTAATTCTGCAGTGTTTACTTGCTAATGTACGCCGCCACCTACTGGCCTGGCATGCATACGACAGGGTTTTCAATCATTTTTGGTGGATCGACGTGCTCACAGATCATTTTTACCACTTTGTCGTATGAACATGTAACTTTTTTAAACAGCAAAGGAAAAACTTTTCAGCATTTGGCAAAACTGTTGTCATGTGAACGGGGGCCTCAGTTTAGCATGTTAGCACGCTGTAGCAGCAGCACAGCTGAAGCTAATGGGAGTGTCCGGGGATCATGAAAGCAATTACAACTCATGCTGAGGGATCATGAATGTGCTCGTACCACCAAGATATTCCAGTATGGACCGAAGCTGTGGACTGACCGACCCAACAACCAGAGCCCTACCGCTTGTGTAGCTAAAAATAAAATGCCAGACCACCCTGATTGGCTGAATGCCATGATCTACAACACAGTTTCCTTTCCCTCTCCCGACAGATCACATTACACATCTGCACCATGGCAGCTATGTAGAAACAAAATCAGGAGCCTCTATAATTGCCTTGCAGTATGTGCTGCGTACAGAGGCACAGGCTGCTCAGCCCCTACTGCATCAGTCAGTTCAGTCTGCTCCTCATACGCACTCATCTCGCTCCCTGAGATATGAGACGGCAGGCATGCTGAGTCACGGACGCTTCCCAAAAGAGAGTTTGAGGTCCAGAAGCTCATTCAGTAATATGAAGTAACACCCATGTGATGGTGAGACACCGTGAGCCACATGGACGACGACAGCGGAGGAGGATAATTTGAGAGCGGGCTCTCTGTGTGTGTGAGCCAGCGGGAACATCTGCGTGTTCTGGTGTGCGCAGTGCATTCCTGACCGTATGTGTTTACTGTCGGGGAGAAAGCTGACATACGACGACCGCTGCTGCATTCTGGGCCATTAGCGTACCTTACCCATGGCCTTTACCGAGGAGAAACACAAACACAGCCAGAAATCACTTCGCTATCACAACAAGCCTCGCTGGAGATTCACTTTCTCACAAAACTCGGCCTTGTTTCCATTCAGGAGCCACTGAATGTACACTGTCTAATTAGAGAGAAGTATTCCTTGGCTGGGCGTGCCAGCTCACACTGTGATTGAAGCCTTGTTCTGAAAAACGCTGGCAGCGCTGCTTTACTGTGTCCACAACACTCTGCCGCAGCGCAGGACTCTGGCTAAGGTCAAAGCAGTTCACGACTGCGTCACATCCTCTGCAGACACAAATCCAGCATCTGTATCACCCGTGTTGTCACTTCCCGAAGAAACCACCACGCTGTTCAATGCTAATGGTGATGACTGGACAGCCTCGACTAAATCGACCTGCCGCGGGAGGGGAAGCCTCCCCGTGTCAACAATGTGTCAAAGCTATTCATTTCATCTCTCAAAGGTAATGGAATCACTGACAGAACTAAGCAGCGGCCACTTCCACATTATTTGGAGCCGTCGCAATCCAGCAATCCATAAAAGTCAAGCGGAAAAAGCGCCGACTGTTTTCAAGCATCCGGGTTAGAACGACTTATCCAAACACAGAATGACACCGCAGCTCAGTGAAGGTATTCCTGCTGGCCTCCCAGCCATAACTGTGGTTCTGGTTTTCCTGCACCTTTGGCGTGACTCAGTCAAACGAACACACCCGGAGTCTCCTTACAAGGACAAAGGCAGCAGGAGGGCTGGAGCCTGTGTCAACTCATAGACATCTGTTTATCGCCACACACATCCTCGGCTATCGTGCTCTAATGAATCAAAAACTGTGGGCTGCTACAGATGTGCCGTTCCAGCCGACAAACCCAATTGAAATTGCTGCAATAAACCAAGTGGTTTCTGTTCCATTTTTGGGGATGCAAAACCGAACTGAAATAGACGATAAACAAAACCAAGATTTGATTATGGAGAGCCACACGAAGATGCCATCTCATTTCCATTAATAAAATCGAAAAAACCCTTTCATGAATGAGTCATCTGTATTTTTGTTTTTGTTTACTTGCCCAATTTTTCCACATTTAAATCATGATTCCAGTCAGGGCTCTGCGTTATATCTATCTACTCAAGACTTTTTACATTGGATGCATTGGTGCGCCAAACTTTTTCATTTAAGGTGCACCAGCACATAACTTGGGTGCAACTAATAATGCATCTTAATCTAATTCAATTTCTAGCAACCAGCATTGTGTACGTTTTCATAAAGACGCAGGAATAATGTTGCAGTGTTTTTCTTAATTCAAAGCAACAATATGTAACTTTCCGACCTTAAAATAACAGCTTCACCATCATTCCGATGGTACAGCGTCTTGTAACAGTGTTACTGGTGTCTCCGTCTCAGCCGCGGTGTAACTTCAGCGAGAGGGTCGGATCACAGCGTTACACGTGTGTTTACTTCGACATACAAGTCTTCAACACACAACATTGTGATGATGTAATGAGTTTTGTTTGTCGTTAGCACCCGCATTACGTCTGACATACCTGGGATTTGCATTTGCGACAGTGGTGTTGCACAAACTGTGCGAGGCCCCGAATCACACCAAATGCCGATCTCTACATAATGTTGCTTTAATAAAAATGTGTCAATTGGTTTCCTGAATCAGCACTGCATGGTTAACAACAGTAGCACTTAAGTAGATTTCTTCCAATAAAACGAATGAAAAAAAACTTTCTACATATTGTGATTGATGAAAAAACGATTTGGCGACCTGAGAGGAGACTGCAGTGCGACACTGAGGCTGAAAATGAAAGTGTCTCACATCAAACAGACATTTTCTCATACAATTTTTTGTCCGTTGAACAATAGGCATTCCTGCAGCTCCTGCCAACAAACACTCCCTGCCTTGTGTGGTATGTCTGGGAGTGATATTTGCACGCGAGCTGTCTGAGTGTTTTTGCATCAGTGTGCCTGCGGACACAGCGTGCACACATCAGGATCTCATGCACTCTATGTTACCGGGCATGATACTATTCAGTGAAACAGCTCATGGCGATAGCTTCATGGCACCCATAAACATTTATATGTGATGATTTATCTCTGCCAGGAGTTTAAATGATGAAGGAAAAATACCTTGGAGGTTTTATCAGATCCTTAATTATTACTTTAAATCATTTTATGTTTATCTGACATTCATGTTCCAAGGATCCAACAGTGAGACCACAGTACTGTTATGCAACAGGCTGTAAATACCGAAAGTGCTCAGGGAAAACTTTGAGGTGTGGTTGCGTATCATTACACAAAGGCTCTGTTGCTCATAGCAAATAAAATTTTGAGTCAGACAACACCCTATTCAAACTATACGATGTACTGGAAAGTGCTACTGAAGGGAATTTCTCCCTTACCAGACAGCAAATTACAAGCTCAAACTCTGATTATGTGTTTACGAGCAGATTAACCCCTCAAACATGTACCTTCTGAGCAGGGGTGGCATAACTTTTTCCCCTAGAGGGCCAAAATGGAAACTTTGACAAGCAAGCACCTATTGTACTGATTCATTTGTTTTTTGGCCTTTGTATGGCTTTATTGATAGACGACATGCAGCAAAGGGCCTCAGGCTTGGACTCGAAACCCGGGTCGCTGCAGCGAGGACAAAACCTCTGTACATGGGACGCCCGCTCTACCAGCTGAGCTAATGGGCGCCCATTGTATTGTATTGTTAAGATGAAAAATGCTGCTATGATCCAAAGTTCCTGAAATTGACTGACTTCCTGTGCAGAGAGTCATTCTACCCAGCATGCTCAGATTATGAAAAATAACTCAGAATTCTGGGTCATACTTAAAGCTCATTTCTACCTCAGAAAGAAATAATATATATTTTATTATATATGATTCATATATGTGTCGTTATAATTCTCTCCCACAGCACGATTTCTAGATCCTCCTGTTGGACTGCACACGCCTGAACTTATCATTTGTATGGTTGATTTATCGTTATTTATTCACTCGTTGTCTTTGTTCAGTGTCTGCATATAACTTTATTTTGTTCACTTTTGTGATGACTATTATCATTTGAAATACTCCTTGATAAGATACACTTTCCTTTTCTGTCTGTTGGCAGAAACAGGGCTGTTGATGCAATGCTTCTGTGCACCATCTTGTATTACAAGAAAAAGCCATCAAAAGTATTTTTGATTTTATTATCACCCGAAACATCTGGTGGGCCAAATCAGGCTTCATGGTGGGTTAACTTTGGCATGCTATGCGGGAAATTAAAAAACTCATTCCTTTCTTGTTGTATAGTTGTGTGTTGCCTGGACTGCAACCGCGCACCATTTTGGAACCACTGCACTGCAGGCTACATAACAGAAAACACCTCTTTTAATAATGCAGCACAAAAAATGATTTCATGGAGGTTGGATTTGTTGCAGGACTGTAGCAGGCTGCATCAGTTTTGCTGGAGCTATTTGTTTCTTGTTAGTTTTGGTTGTTATTTTCACTAATAACAAGTAGTATTTTTCATTTGATCATTCTAGATGTTTGCTTTATTTAGATTAGAGTTTGATAGCTGTTTTTTGCTAGTTATTTGTTTAGTCTATTTATTTCTTTTTCTTAGCATGTTAATTTTTGTCTAGTTAGAATTTGTTTTATTTATGAATTTGTGTAAAACAGTGGGCAGCTGGGGTTGTATAGGCCGAAGGATAGGTGTAGGACCAGGATGCACCTGGGTGGGCCAATGTTGTTGTTTTTTTTAACCAGAGCAAGAGAGACATGCAGAATTTCCTTTGTTCCTTGTTTGCTGGCTTGGTTTTTGAAAATAAATCATGAAAACCAAAAGAATGTTGAACAGACATAGATTTTTTTTTTTTGCCTGTGTACATTACAAGACCATGGTGCAGCAGTGGCTCTTTGATTTTTATCATGAAGTTTGATTTAAAATTTGATTTAGATTATCCGACAAATGGCCACTACAGATTGCTTTACCTCATAAAAACTGGCAACTGACTGAACTGTTGTTAATGCTTGTCCGAAATGTCAGACCTCATAAATAAAAACAAATTATAGATTAAGAAATTATTCAAATAGTTACAGGGTAAAATTCTGTTTTGGGGGTTTTATCATTTTTAATACAATGTTAGAAGAGTAATATTACCTTTTATACCTAAACCAAGACTCAGCCTAAAAACCATAAAGAGATTTTAATAGGCCCATTACAATTCATTCTCATGAGTGCAGGCAATAGTAAAACAGGAAGTGTTACATGATAACAGATTCAAGGATCAATACATCTGGCTACATGCAGGACAAACACCCATTCAGCTCGGCTCCGCGGATGAAATGAAGCCACTGACAGCTTTGATAAATCACGTCTGAAGGTCCAGAGAGAGCGCACGTGATCCCTCCCATGGACCCCCTATAGGTGTCTCTATAATGTCTTCTCCATGACAGCTGTGTTTCCCGTCCTGTATGTGCAATCATACGGCGCACAAGCCGGGCCCATGATTTACTCCTAGGACAGATTCTTCCAATAATCTTGGCCGGATAGGAGGAGCGTGATGGGAAGAGGCATCCGCGGCACAGAGATGTGAAATACTGGGCAATGTAAGGCTTCGGTATGAGGAAAAATAAGGGGAGGGGGGGACGACTATAGTAGGTCATCGATTGGATGTCTTGATGCTCTGTAATCTATATCCCACCCGCTCCACAGAGACTCATGTGCGGCGCGCTAATGATGCAGTCATGTGAGAAGGATCGGGCCGGAAAAAAAGTGAAGCGGTTCAGGGGCGACCGTCTGGCTGCTCGGGGGGTCCCTGCTGGCGAGACGACACGCCAAGGTCAAAACTCATTTCATTTTTTCTGCTCCGGCTAACTCGCATCACTCCCCGACCTCAATCCATTTCCATCACACGACCGCACACATTTGTGCTCCGTCACTCCATCTTCTCAAGCCATCTCGTGTCCATGGAAACCGCACGACAGTCCTGAATCGGAAGCACATGCAGATTCATTCCTGGCCCACTCAATCATGCGAACTGTGCACAGAGGTGGTTGGGTGGGATCGTCGCTCGCTGACGATTCTTCTTCTTTATGTTCCTCAGACTTAAATATAGCCCACCTGACCCAGACAGGACACAGACACCACCGCACAGAGCAGGATCTTGGTGTTGCTAAGTGACCGCAGGCATTTCCCCAGGCTGCCATTATCATTAGCCCTCAGGGAGCGAGCTAATATCGCTTGTAGCGAATAAAGGGGACAGCATCCATCTATGTTCTATTGATTTCTCTAAACCTTGAGAGATCATGGACTAAGCATTTCACTTTTACATTAACAGAACATAGAATACGTTTTGAGAGGAAGTAGATGTGGGTATTTTTAATATTAACGATAAGAATATCCCTTGAATCCCAACTCTGTACTCCGAAATGATGGCTAGCTACTTAATTTGTTCTGATAGTGCATATTGCAGGTCTGACAGCAGCAGAAACAAGACAGGAAGTGCCTACAGCCATGATGGTGCATCTGTGAGGCTGTGCTTGCTTTGAGTTTAATGCTAATGCCAGCATGCTAACATGTTCCCAATGATAATGCTGACAAGTTGATGTTTAGCAGCTAACAATGTTACCTTTCTTAACATTTGGTAAATAGCACTTAACACAAAGTGCTGTTGTGGCTGATGTGGACAAATATTAAAATTGTGCCCTGATGATTGCACTGAATGAAAGAACAAGAAATCAAAATTTTTACAACCCATCCCCCCGGGAGAGGATGGGTTGAGATATTTCAGTCTGGACCAAAGCTATAGAGAGAGCAACAGACCAACATTACTGTCCTTAGAGTCACGCTGCTGGTATGGCTAATAAAAACTGCTTTCTCACATGTTGTCTCAGAGATTTCTATAACGTTATTGGCTGCCAAAAAACATGGCGCTCGAGCAGAACATGTTAAAATTTTGTCTAAATTGGCAAAAAAAGAGAGAAAGGTTTTACATTAATAATGTTATGAATCCTTAAACGTGTGTGTATGTGCATATTTATATATATAGTACATACTTTGTGTTTGCATGCATGCACGGCACTGTGTTTTGTGTTTTTATGTTTTGTGAAATATATTTCTTTAAACACACCTTTAAACTTTAAAACTGCACAGTGTTCCCTGGTATTTTGATATGAATATCAGTATAATAAATAACACCGTGTCTCTTCCTAAGAACCTGCTGTCTCACCTAAGCATCTCTCCCAATAAACCAGGCTGGCTTATGCTAAAATGTGAAATATGACTACAGTAACAAAAAAGGTCAATTTCTATATGAAATATGACGACTGGATCCTAAATCGCTGGTCATTCCCTCCCCTCTCTTCATCATTCTGTCCGGCTTGCCTTATCTAAAGGTTTTGAAAGTAGTTAGAGATAACTCTCACTGAGCATTTTCCCTTCAGGAGATCCTCCTTCAGGGAGGACACAGGCAGCTTTGATCATAATCTGAGAGGTTCAAGAGAGGAAACATTCCTCTGACGTATAACTTAGGTTTGATTTGTCAGTTGTTACTGTGTCCAGTATAAAGCTATGCTGTGTATGTGTTAATATCTAAACGACTGGATGAGTTTGTTCAGTTAATATCAGTTGCTGTGTTTTTCATATGTGCATTGTGATAAATAGCAAGCTGCAGGTGGGTTTAATATGTCTTTAATGAGGAAAATATTAAGGATGTAACCTGCATCGATCCCCCAGAAGCAAAAAACAATATGTGTATCTCTCTCTTCACACGCACACGTGGAACAGCTGATAAACTCCTGACTCAGCGACTGGATTTGTCAGTATTTCATGTTAATCAATGTTAAGTGTTCTTCTCCACAACAAAAGCAAACACACACCCAGTCCAAATTTCAGACGGTAGTAGTAATAGTTGGGCGAAGCTAAAAGTTTTACTGTTTCCCCTTTCAAGTTTATAACCGCAGCTATTAGTGTCGCTGATTAACGGATCTATTTGAAAGAAAGGTTGACTCCCAACTCGTCAAAAACGGATGCTTTGGGACGGCGTCTGATCTGTCCGACAATCCCAAGCGTTGGGAAACCGAGAGCACCGTCATTTGACGAGTTGGGAATGAGACTCAAAAATCAACTTTTCTTACAACCAGGACCTTTAAATGTGCCACTGCGTCAGTTACAGTGGCATTACAAAGCGATTAGAAACATTTCAAATAACTGAAAGCAGCCTCTGTAATCATAAAAAATGCCCAGTGGTGCACACGTATGCACAAGTACATTACTGACTAGCCATTTTCGTCTTCTTCTTCTTGTGTTCGGTTTCTCCTTCTACTGTCTGTTTGTATACAGAGCGCAAGCTTTGTGCACATGCTCCATCTCTTCTTCTCCATTTTTGGTCAATTTCAACCGCCACCTATAGGCCTGGAATATGAACTATAGCATGTTGAGTCATTTTCAATGGATCCGTTTGGACGCAAATGGACTAACTGTAGGCCATACTAACTTTGTACAAATATCTTGTAATTATTTTACTTTGTCATTTTCATGCACAGTTATTTTAGCGGCACAGTATCAGTTAGTGCAGGCTTGTAAAAGCCCGGGATGTTATGCATGATTGGAACAAAATGGATGGACTAACATTAACATCAGGGTGAGAGGCTGTAGGCGCAGGCAAATCAAATTTGTGAGTTTGATGAATGTTCTCTGTCTTAGACCAGACATTTGCCTCTTAATTAATGGGTAGTATGTTTAAACGCACTCAGACGGGGACAAAGCTTCCGTAAGCTTCATGTGTGTCAGGGGATCTTCAGAAATGATTAGCACACTCAAACTTCATATGGTAATCCCCAGTAAATCCTCGCTCAATATAACAACTTTTTCTTGTATTTCGATGCTGAAGCAACACTGAGAGGCAAGTTCAGACAGAAAAACAATCTTGAATAACGTGGACTAGTTGCAACAAAACGAGGCATCATTAACAAGAAAATATAGCCGGGCCACAAATGATGTTCCCTGACGTTTGCTGGAACGAGGTGAGGCTGTAATGGGCTAATTTACGCAGATCAAAGCATCGATCTGAATAGAGGGTTTTGGTGGATCCTCCCTTCATATTCATGGACTGACAAATAATTGACAGCCAGTGTTGTAACACGTCTTCTCCCATGTCCTGACCTGGCACCACAACATTGCCAAATTAACTGTTCCCTCCAACAATATGGGTGTGAGCTCGCCTTGTTTGGTCCACACACTAGCATCGTCTAATTCCCGAACTCCCAACGCCTGTCGTAGCCTATTTTCTCTGGCCTGGGGGGATGACGCTGTCAGGTTAGCGCAATGTCTTTAGAGGGGAGACAAACACGTAGGTGTTCATGTGTAATTGCCACCACCTTCAAACTAAAAGGAATGACCTAAGATCAACCTGAGGAAAAGTGGATAATTGCTTTCAAAAGAACTGATGCTGGCGCTTTTGATTGCAACATTTTTCGAGCTGTTAACGATCGCAGAGACAAGTCATGGCATCGCCACAGAGAAAACACCCAAACTTACTGGTTTTATTTGAGTGGCCGACAGTTTAATGTCAAAAGAGTCAACACACGTTTCTTGATGACTTAAAGGGAGAGCTCACCCCCAAATAAACTAGTCATTTGGGTGTGAGTTTTGGGTATATCGGCCATAGAGATGTCTGCCTTCACTTACATATAATGTACCTACTATAATGCAAATGGAACTAGATGGCACTCGGCTTGTGGTGCCCAAAATGGCAAAAAAAACCAAACACATTTGACAAACTCGACAGCGATTTCGCTTTCCAGAAGTCATGACCTGGCTACTCAATTGTTGTGAGCAGTTTCAGCTCGGAACTATTTTCTTTCTCCTGTATCACTGTGCAGCTCAATCGCCACAATAAATGGTGGCAAAGGACTTTTCAGCAGAACCAGAGATAAGTTAAAAAACTTTATGTTTCTTTTGGTTCAATGATCAATTCAATCAATTCAACCATTTCCTGATCCTAAACTGTGTTTTAGGATCAGGAAAATATGTTTCTGCTTAAAATAACCTCTTTTGGTCGCCACAAACATGCTGGAAATAGCCTGACTTCCCGTCAAAAACATTCCGCTTTTGTAGCCACAAACACTACAAATGCACCAATCGACCGGCCAGGGACCAGAAGTGCTCGGTTTAGACATAACCAGCAATGATGAGCAACTGGCAGTTTAGTCTCACATTTATCTGATTCTGTACGGGTCACATTTAAGCTCATGCTGTCCGCCCACCCCCCATCACATTAACTATTTCATTGACTCGTTATGTGCCTTGTTTTCTCTTTAAGGACTGAGTTAATGCACCGACAATCAGCAAGGAAAAAAACAAATGATAACAAGATTTCATCTATTGCTTATGAATGCATTCTGCAGCAGAGCTTGTGACGGAGCGCTGTGATGGAAAATCAGTTTGTCCTGCAGTCTTTGTCTTCAGTCCCTCACTGCAAACTGACCCCACCCCGCGTCCTAGAAAGAAAACTACTGGGCTGTTAAGTCGTGATTTTCCCACCGATGTCACTTCATGTGGTCCACATTGTGGTCCACATAATAATAGCTTCGGGCCCCCTGGCTATTGACTCATTGTGTAGTAAAAGTACAAGACATTTAGCGGCACAAAAACTGTAAAGACAACTTGTATAAACACTATCCTATAATAAAAGGCTTTGAGTTGGATGTTCTTGTGACAGATGACATGGTTTTGTCACATTACATGGAAGAGCACAGAGATAATCGTGCAAACAACGACCGACATGCCCGGGCCATGTTCGGGTGGGGCTGCGCTGGGAGTGACATCCCATTACAGAAGAAAAGAAGACAGAGATGTGCACCTCTGGCACAAGTCCTCACTGGCCAGGGTGTGTACAGTCAAATCATGCGAGACATAATGGAGCTATGATAAATCACCACTAGACAAAAATCTTTTGTACCTCCGGGTACACACACCTGCAGGATGAACCTCAGGGGTGAACACAAGACTGAAACTGCTCCTTTCAGAAGAAACCTGCTGTCTTGACCACAGTTAGGTTTCAATTAGTCACGAACAGGGAACTGACACTCCCAGGTCGGAGGTCAGACTCAGCCCATGACAGTTGCATGACGTCGTGTGATATACAGTCTGTTTTATCGAGCTTTACAACGTGGCTCCGCCTCACTCATTCACACACACTCACGACACTGACAGCAGCGATGCACGACACACACCTTGACCTGACCTGTGTCTTGCTCAAGTATGGTAAGAATTTATTGAGGCGACGCACCAACCCTGAGATTAGCAGATTACTCACAGTCTTTTATTTTAGAATAATTACATTTTCTTCAAAGAATCAAGAGTTTCAATGATCAGTGTTAATGTTAATTAATGGGCCAATTTGCAAGACAGTTCATTATTGAGTCTCATTCCCAACATGTCAAATACTGACTCTTTGGGTTAGTGGCTGGTCGGGTTGTCTGTACTTGACATGCTGGAAATGAGACTCAATAATAAACTGGATTACAAATTGGACCTTTAATAAATGAGTCGATTAATTGTTATGATGTTGTATCATGCGGCCGGGCACAATTTGCTGGTTTTCTTGGTCTTCTTTAACTGGTTTTGGACCTTCGCTGAGACAAAACTAGATGCCTAGAGATGGCACCTTGGGCTCTGAGGAAACTTTGACATTTTAGAAAACAAACAATTAAAGGATTTAACCAGGAAAATAACTGACGAGTTCATTAATAATGACAATGATTGCTTGGCAATAAAAGTTGCCTTTTCACGTTCAGCAAGTTGCAATTAAGTGCGTAACAGAGACAGCTTACCAACAGCCAACAGCACTTTGACTTACCACCTCTCACCAAACGGTCTCTTCTCTGAACCTAAAGAAAAGATGACCCAAAAAGGTGATCACTTAGTTTTCTATATATGAGTTTTATGTAATTGATAACTATCTGAGCTGTAAGGAAAAGCTGCTGTTCTCGAAGAATACGATGGATGAAGAGGGAAAGACAACGTTTTTTTTCCCCTACTGTGTTTTGAAGCCTGCCCCCTGCCTTCCAAGCAAGCCATGCCAGACGCTCCCAGATAATTAGACTTCCGGACCCCTAATGTGAAGTATTTCTTCTATTTTCTTCTGCTTAAATGAAGGACAAAATCAAAGCTTTGAAGAATGCGAAGATGGAAAAAGGCTATTGGAATGTTAAAGATGAAGTATGTGCAATATTAATGTTTAATAAAAAATATAAAAGACTGTTTATAAACAAATCATATTATAAATATATATCAATATGTATGTACGTCTTTAACATAAAGATGAAATAAACACATTCTATTGTCATGACTGCAAACAGTTCGTCTTTATGTTGCACAAAAACATTACTCATGCGAAGAAACCTCCATGTCACAATCCTGTGTTGGCACCACAACGTTGTTTACACATAGATGATGGATTGTGTCTTCAACATGATAAAGTTTTGACTGTTGAGAGAGCCATAATGAAAACACTTCCACGTGAAGTTAAAGCACTTTATCTCTCGATACATTTCCAAGGAGCTCTGAGGAGGAGGACACATCTGGTCTACCAGGGACAAGCATGCAAGCGCACAGATTTACTCCATGTCAAGACTCCCGCTCACCATGTTCCTCTCACATGTGTGTGTGTGTGTGTGTGTGTGTGTGTGTGTGTGTGTGTGTGTGTGTGTGTGTGTGTGTGTGCTTGTTTTTTTAAGGTGCCATAAAAAAACAGCATTATTTCTGGAATAACAAGCTTTGGAAATTTAGGGGTTATTAAGTCACAATGCTGTATCAGCACGTCCAGGCCTTAAGAAAAGGTGTAATAGCTCTTCAGCGTGAGCAGGTCTGAACAGAAAGGCAATGACACTTAAACTATGAGTGTAGAGTGAGATTAGGGTCTGATGATTATGGATTTAGCAGTAAGATTTATTCCACCTAAAGAAAACTATTCGTCTCCCGCTTTGCTTTGGGCCACAACCGCCTTTTTCAAAATAATCCAGCGACCCGACATATCGCACACTTCACTCTCCCCCCTATGCAGTCAGAGCTCACGGAGAGACAGGTGCATTCCTGCACTTTTAAATATGGCAACGCGCCACTGCTCTCAGCTGTATCGATACCCATGAATAATCAACCACAGACGCACAGCACAGCAGCTCCACACACAAACACAGAGGAAACAAAAGGCACAGGGAAGCAGAGGGAGAAACGCACTCCCGTCATGGAAACGCTCAGCTTTTCATTACAGATAGATGGAGATGCAGAGAGACGGAGGCCACAGTTATGTTTCTCTCTCCTATTTTCAGATTCTGCCAATGTTCCTGGGTTTTTCTTGTCTTGACTGTGGTTCTTTTGTTCCTTTAGAGTCTAGCGTTCTTCTATATTATTCGTAAATTATGAAAACACAAAACCTCATAATGCGTCAATTTTTTAAATTGCCCCTTCCGTGGGACTTATGCTCACGCCGCTGGTTCCTACTGAAGAGATAAATCATTAAAAACATGTCACATAGACAGTTTATAGATTCAGATTAGAGCAATTTCCTAAAACAGCAGGGCACAGCAGTTTTTTGTGGGCATGTTAGTCTAAAGGAGGTAATTAGTGCTTTTGTTGGAGACTATTTTCAGCTGCAGATTAATACATATTTGGGGCTCTAATGCAGTGGCTGATAACCTTTTCGGCCCGTGACGCCTCCTCACGAGTTGTTATGAGCTGTGGCTCACAGCCCCAATTATAGTCGGCCCAATTACAGCGATGACTTGCAGGCCACAGGTGGTCTGGATCTGGTGGCCACAGCACGGGTGTCCATACATAGCAATATCTCAGCCCAGTGTGTGAATCTGCTGGCCCTATGTCATGGGCAACGGCGTTCTGGCTGCAAAGCCTGGACCACCTGTGGACCATAATTCACGACTGTGCTCGGGCAGAGTGAAAGCAGGCTGTGTGGCCAGTCACTTGGCAGGACCAATTTTTCTCATTTTTTCACTTTTTAAAAAAATCTTATTTGTTCAAAATAACCTCGTCCTTTACCATTACTGTCTTAAGATGGACTCAGTACCCCAGAAGCCGAACAGAATGACAGCGAAAATCACTCAAATCAAATTTGCTGAGATGCGCTGTTTTTTGTTTACGGTAGATGCCGGTGGCAGCCATCTTGAAAATATGCTAATTAAGAAAATTGCCACTACTCAATACAATGTGGACATCTAAAAAATGTCGACTAGACTAGACTGCAACTTCCCCGATTGGATCTATTCATTATTTCAAAAGACAAAAGGCAACAAACTTGAACCAGAAACATTTTGTCTGTGTGTTGCAGAAAGGCAAGACAGAATTTATCATACAAACCGCTGGGAGGTCCTTTCGCCCTGCGCTGAAAACCAGTGCTCTTTACTGCAGCAGAACTGTGTGTGTGGGAATCTCTCGAAATACACTACAGCGCCCATGTTTATTGTAATGACAGGACATGTCACCGAGTGCAACGGTGTGGCTCACTCAAGTATTTCTGGACAACAATGGAGGCCTATAACCGTAAACTTTATCTTTTAAACAGTTCCGCTGAGCACAATCCAGGTTTGTGTAATGTGTAATCTGCAAAATGTAATACTTTGTCTGACCAATAAAGACTATATAGGACTGTAAAAGTACTAGAGCCTGCAAGTTCAAAAACATGTTGTGGGCTTAAGCGAAGCATGCCATGCAGACAGGAAGGGGGAAGACAGGAACAATATAGACTCTAATCTGGAGCTCAATGGTTTTAGTGTACTGAGCTCTCTCTCTCTTTCTCTCGCACTGTATCTCAGCAGCAGGGAGCCTTCCACTTCGAGAGGCCCCGCTTCAGTTTGGCGGCTGCGTGCCAGGATGTGGTGCAGGGCTGGCTGGAGGCTGGAGACTGGGTGCTAGGTGACGGCTTAGAGAAAATCCCTCTAATGAATAGACGGCCCTGGATTATACGCAGGGCAGGTCAGCGCCGGAGACAGACGGGGGAGAGGCTGATGAACAGCTCATCGGCGTTGCCCTTCGCGGTGAAATATGACATATGAAACACAATGCGGCGCTCAGCTTTGGAATCACAGCGCACCTCTCCCTGTAATTAGCCGGCGCTTTATCACAACAAACCCCCGAAACCTACTTTCAAAAGAGATGCTCAACTCTGCCTTTCACTCCCCCACTAAGAGCCGGGGAAGAAAAAGATCAAAGCCTGTGAAAAGTGTCTTCGGTGGATTCCGGCTGCATTGATCCACACACTGCTAAATTCAGCTGTGTGTGAATTATTCATGCAGGAGGAACATGCCCAGGAGGCCCGGAGACCGTTCTGGTTCACCATAAGTCCTGTATCACCCACATTGTGATCCAGCAGGACAGTTGTTTGGCCTCTGATGGGGTAAACAACCAATTAGGAGAGGCCAGAGTGCTGACCGGGGGGGAACTCTGGTTCAAGTCTTAAAAGCAGAGTCCTTTATCCCCACAGCACTGCAGCGAGCACTGCACCTTAAAAATGGCATAAAAAATGATCCTGCTGTCTCTTTCCGTCTGTCTGTACAGCACCCCTGTTCCACAGAAATTCATGCCAGCCACAGTCAAATCAACTGAATACTGTTCCCGCGTATTTGCAATACGCAAACGACTGCCCTTATCTTTATTTATGTAGGTCTCTGACAATCTATTAGCATATTAGCGCATGAATAACTGCTGTCTTTTAGCTGCCATCCTCCGGTCTGTGCAGCAATTTAATTT
The DNA here is from genome assembly GCA_903131615.1 of Diplodus sargus. Lineage (NCBI taxonomy): Eukaryota > Metazoa > Chordata > Actinopteri > Spariformes > Sparidae > Diplodus > Diplodus sargus. Next base: position 291,971 of record CAEMYA010000098.1, on the reverse strand, counting down.
GCATAACATATAGAGCTGCCTGCTATATCTCCGCGCCACCATGTAAAATCTAAACAAATCTCCACTTCTAGGTCACACAGTTAGCCGCAGACGGAGTTAATCTATTCTTAGTGAACATACAGCACGCTGTCGACTGTCAAATGCATTCGTCAACGTCAGCCACTGTTTTTGTGGCCTTTAAGCACTCTCGTGTGCCGGTGGCAATTACTGGTAGAGACCCACTGACACGCAGGTGATACATTTCACACTGATGCAAGACAGTGGAGCGAGGGCACTGGCACTGACCTTACCCATGCTCCTTTGCACGGTCGTTTGTCAGCGTGACCCCACAGTCCAGACGCTGTAGCACTAAGTGGACGTTCATATAAACCGGCTGTGTGATTTATGTAGCCTGTCCTTGGACAACCGTGCTGTGTTTGTGCGCCGCGGGTCTGAAGCACACTGTTGCATTTGATGGCAGCAAACAAATAGATGAAAGTGATTGCGAATGAATCGGAAATGTGTTTTTTAAGAATGTGCACTTAATCGGTTAAAGAGCTTTTCCAGATCTACAAAGACATCCAGTAACTGTGAAAAAACTAGAACAAAAGGGTTTTTGCACAATAGAGAGCAAGCAGCTGATTTGGAGATATAATTCAGGTCAGTTAAGGTTTACAGAAGTAATAAACTAATCTGCTCAGAAGATCTGTGAATATTTTTTTTTTGCTGTTTGAGAAAATACCAGCAAACTAGAGCGATATTTCTCGATTTTGTGATGGTATAATTACCTCCGCCACGGAGGCTGTTTTCACACGTATCCATTTGTTGGTGTGTTTGTTTGTTTGTTTGCTTGTATGTGTGTTGATTGTTTTGTCAGCAAAATTACACAACAATGACATAACAGATTGAAGATGGGTCTCAGCCCAGAATAGACCCCATTAACTTTTGGTGCAGATCCAGGTAAAGGGGACGGATCCAAGATTTTTTCACTTTCACTTAGCATTAACCACACAACAACAACAACAACAACAACAACAACAATATCAATATTGCAGATCTGTTGAGCTGAAATTATTGCTAAGCAGTTATGGGTTGTTTAATATTTGCAGTGATGCAGGGCTAGGGGCTAGGCATAAACTACAGGTTATAAACTCATTTTTAAAATATGAAAATGTCAAATTATTTTCAGTTATCAGTATCGGCTGAGGAAATCCATATCATTCATCCGTTGTTTATTGAGCATCAAAGCATGTAAACCTATTCTAGAAGTATCTCAAACAAAATTATGACCCTGAAATGAGCATAATATGTCTCCTTCAACTGTGGCCTGAATTAGGTCAATAAAGCTTTCCATGGACACTGTGTTTAAAGTGGATTCAAGTGTTCACTGCTGCCTCAACAGTGTATCATTTTTACATTAAAGCTACTTCGGGGGAAATTTAAGATGAAAATCAGGGTTCAAGACTACGTTAGAAACGATGTACGATCTTCAGATTTTCTCACAACACGACCTCATAAGAGAGTGCGTAACCAACAACAAGAAATTCCTCTCCTTTGCCTCAAGGTTTGAAAACATTGTCTTGATCGGACAGAGGCGCCCTATAAAATGACGGAAAAGCAAGCAGGCGGGCACATCTTGGTTAAAGTGCAAGCGGACCAATCAGAAATGGATCAGCTGGCCATCTATCTCCTTGTATGTGTCCACACTCGTAAAGCCTTAATAAATCACCTGGGCGGCATTGGAGCACACAGGGAGGGGTGGCGGGCCTCGGTGGGAGTCGAGGATGCCTTACAAAGCAGTCTGCGAGACACAGAGAGGAGCAGCGGGGCGGAGGGGCTGCCGGGGGGGTGGCGTGAAGGACGAGGGAATGGCTGAACGCACAAAGCACAGAGCAGGAAGAGGCATGGCGGGGATGGGACGGGGCTCGGGGGGAATTGAACGCCGAAACGTGACTGTAGTAAAGAGGATTTAGACTGGGGGAGACGGAGAGAAAACAACTGGGCAGTGGACTCAGTGATGATGTAATTATTGAGCTCAGAGCCGAGGAGGAGGAATGTGAGAGGCGGGGAGAGAGATTGATTACAATGATTATTGGCCAATTAAAACTGTCTGGAAACGTGTCCTGCTCCTTGCTTCTGTAGATGTAGTCGGAAATAAAAAAAGAAATGCTTTGACACTTTGGTGCTTGTGTGATTAAAGAAAATAATAAACAGACATAAAACCTGAAGCTATGTAAAAAAATAATGCACTTAACAGCTACTGAATGAATGTGAAAAGTGTCATATCCATATGTATTCTGCTGACTAAACCCGACTCACAAAGCAACTAAAATGGCTGTTCCAGAGACTTATAAAGTCAACAGCTTCCATTTTAGCCAAAGGGGATCCAAATTTTTTTGTCTTCAGCGGCAGCAGTTTTTCCAATTTGGCTGCTCTCCCAGTCACTGCCGTTCATCTTCTCAAGCAGAAATGCACAAAAAAGGATATGCTGGTGTTACGGGGGGGGGGATGACTGGACAGGATACAGTTTTCCCCGAGAAGAGGGAGAGCTCATGCATTCTGTGTCACTGAGTCAGTGCGCTCACAGGGAAGTCAGCGCTCGTCATAGCCGACCTCGGCGAGCAGACGGAGGCCTGTTAAAATGCCTCTCTGCTTGAATCATGGCAGCAAACAGAAGCAGGCGTCTGCTTGGCAGGTCTCCCCGCCAGCAGCCGGCCAGCCGAGGCGGGCCAGCAGTGACGCGGGTCAGCCGGGAGGCGCTGCAGCGAGTCCCTCAAGGAAATACAGTTAATGTGACTAAAGGGGAGGAACAATTGGTGGAGACTGAGCCATGCAAAGGAATTTCCTCAGAAGAGTGTGAGAAACAGGATCCGTTCGATTCACAATGAACGTCAGCTCTGAAAATCCTCCATGTGAAATATGACCTCAAGTGGAACTCTATCTGTGGAATCTCTCCGCTGTACTGTCAGATGAGCATATGGTGACATTTTGTGACCCACGCCCCTATGGGACGAGAGAAGTCACGGTGAAGTCGTAGCGTGGTGAAAACAATTTCTTGATCAGACCGCTCGAGCCTCTCAAAGCAACTCAGAGATTGTTTCCTTCCTGATTAATGTGCTGCTCATCGAGTTGCTGTTTGGTCCATAAAATGATTCCCTGAGCACACGGTGACGTCTGCAGGTGGCTTGTTTTGTCCGACCAACACACCAAAACCCAAAGATCTTCCATTTAAAATGATATCAAACAGAGAAAATCATGCTATCAATCACATCATTGGAAAACCTGGAATATTTACCATTTTTGTTTTAAAAGAAAATGAATTTAAACGACTCATCCACCATCAACATAGCTGCTGTTTATTTTGCTGTCCATCACCTGATACGTCCGCTCTAATGTGGACAATCCAACAGTGAGCGTCTGAAAGAGCTATATTGATTATGCGTCTTCATTTAATGTCAATCTACATTAGAACGACTCGTTTTATAATCTGACACATCTACGCTGAATGAGTCAACAACTGAACTTGTGACGGCAGTGTGGACGATTAATGTAGGCTTAATGAGAAATCACCTGAATCTTCCTGTAAAGTCCCCCAGAGGGGCTTCGAATGCGTCTGTTGTAACCAAACCATTCGTCAGTTACTCTAGAAGACAATCATCAGATTAATCGACAGTGAGAATAATCATTAGTTTGCCGCTCTAATGACAATGTCAGAAAATGTTGAAGAATTTTTATTAAAGGTCCGAGATGACAGCCTCCAACACAGTGGTGTCACTGTGTTGAAAAGTGCTGGCGACATAAACATTTTCTTCAACATGTGTGTTTCAAGGCAATATAATGAGGTCATAGTGGACATTTATGGCTGAAAAACAAAATGAGAGCTAATTTTCCTGTTATCATTTCTTGATGCTGTTCTTAAAGACATTTTGAACTGACTATGCCTTTTAAAAGTGATGGGGACACAGTGTCCACAGTGTCCACAGTGTCCTCAGTCTAAATGCTCTAATGTCTTGTTTTGTCCACAACCGAGAAAGAGATTTAGTTTCCTGTCACAGAGGAGTAAAAAGAAATCAGAAAATATTCACATTTAGGATAAAGGGATCAGAGAATTCTAACTTTTTTTTCCAAAGAGAATTTCTCAAACCTATCAGTTGATTGTTGACGAATAATTTAATAGCTGGTGCATCTCTCCGTGATAGTCTACTGGGGGTATCTATAGTGAAATCTTGTACTTTTGTTCAGTGTTCTTTCCTATCTATGAGCAGCCCATGTGAGAGCAGTGATGGAGGGGGGGCTGGAGGAGAAAATGGGGCCCAGAGCATCCTTCTGTCAGGGCCTCTAATGTCTTGCTTCTCCCCTGCAGATGACTGAATAGCTGGTAAGATATGTTGGGATGCATCCAGGCATAACATCAACTGTGCTGCTGTATGTTAATTATGGAAAATAAGCTTTAGGACTGTTTGAAACAACCACCCAGCCTCAGCAGACACAGTTCCCATGGCCCTCATCAGTCATGTCGATGGTGGTCGTCCACTCACCTTCTCCTGTACTCGTCCCTCTCCCTCTTGACTTTGGCCAGCACGTTGTACAGAGCCCTCAGCTCCGGGGTGATGGTGTCTATCTGGACCCCGACCCCGTCCGGGTGCGTCCACGTCACCCCGGGCCCCTGCAGGGTCTCGAAGCGCTCCCCTTGCCTCCGGACGTGGGTGAAACTCCAGATGGTGCCCGGCAGTCTGGACTCGGGACCGTCCGTCTGCACGGCAACTTCCCGGGAGTAGAGGTGTCGGTACTGCGGTCTCTGCAGTGCTTGCTGCAGCTGGCTCTCCAGCAGCTTGTTCCTCCTCTCCAGCTCGTGAACTTTGGCGAGGAAGCAGCGGAATCGCAGGTTGAGGGTTTTCAGCACATGGATGTTGGAGCCCAGGTCGTTACGCAGGGCGCTGGTCACCGCGCCCGACCCGGCGGGGACGTTGCACACCGGACCGGGCGGAGTGTCGGAGAAAAACAGTGAGTTCATGTTTCAGGTGATGGAAAAAAACAAAAACAAACACCCGGTTAATCCACTTATGGCTCTGTCTGGTTTGGACACAATAAAAAAAGAATAAAAATAAAACTGCTGTTCTGTTTTGTTTTGTTTTTATCTCTGCATATTCCTTCACAGTCCCACTCGCGAGTTTCTCCTTACAACGCAGATGCTGAGAGATGCTGGAGACCTGGTGGGCATCACTGTCCCTTCTGGATGTTTACCCCCCGTAGATACTGACAACATGGACCCCCGCAGAGCAAACAGCAAACACACCCCAGAAAAGTCCTTTGCGGGGCTCGGAGGGCATTATCTTCCGCCGGGGCGAGAGGTTTGACGCAGACCGCAACGAGCTCCAGCCGCACTTCCCGTCACCCTCATCATCATCCCCCTCCGTGCGTCTTTTGCTTTGTCAGGAGCTGCCGATGCCGTATATATATTCATATAGCCACAGGAAGATGGTCCTCCTTCTCTCTTTGTCGTTCCCCGTTACTGTGGCTCTGTCCCGTCTCCATGTGGCGCGGCGGTGGGTTGGTCGCAGGACGCAGGACCGCAGAGCCCGGCCTCTCCGTGGTGTGCGCGGATCATGTTGCAAAGTGCTAAACTAGGCACTATCACCCGCCACCGGCCCCTCCCACGTCCCTCCCCCTTTTTTTTTCTCTCCCACACCGACGGCGAGGAGAGGGATCGAGTACCGGCAGGAGGCGAACGCATCAGCTTAATCGATAGGAGAATAACAATCGGTCATCACTTCGGTTTCGCATTCGCATTTCATTCGGTCATTTTAACTTGTTGTTGGCCTGCACGTCACAGCTGGATCTGAAAAATAAAAGTCATCACTGCCAAACTTTCACGCAATGATAATATTATAACAACATGTAGGACTCCATATTGCCTGCTCGTCTGTTGAATCGTAGGGTACAGTGGCCGTGTTCTGTGAACTGTTGTTTTTTTATGGTATATGTTTTATCAAATGTCATGTTTTGTGAAATGTGTTGTGTGAGAGGCCGTTGAAATGTTGTTGTGTTTTGTTAGTGTTGTGTTTTGTAAAATGCTGTTGTGTTTTGTGAAATGTAACATTTGATTTCACTCCATTATATGACCACAAAGTCTTAATTTGGGTGTTTCGAAATGTATTAATATTTAAATATAAAATGTTTAATATTGTAAAATCTGGAAAAGTACAATTCAATTTAAACCATAGAGGTTATATATATTTATAGGATCCTTAATTATAGATTATTGTTCATAATCCGAATATGAAGCAAAGTGACACCTACAGGAGGTCAGCTAACAAGGGGAACTTTGGATCATAGTACCATTTTGTCTCTTAACAATACAATACAATATACGTGTGCTTGTGGCCTGAGCCCACCATTACATTTTGGTCTTGGCACTCTGAGGGAAAGAGTTTTGGCACCGTGATACGAGGGTTTGTGAATACTTTACTTGAGTTTTTCAGTATTTTTCATATATATATTTTTTTTTTAAAGAGGTAGACCAAAACAAATAAAGAACACTGTCTTCAACTATTAATAGATCAATTTTGAGCATATGTTTTCCTTCACTTAACAGTAGAACAATACAAAGTTAGTGGAGCTTATACATCTATTGAGTTTCTTCTGGGCATCATTTCAAAGAACATGTCTGAATTTGCCCAGACTTGTTTTTCTGCCAGACTGCATCCACTACAAGAGAAAGGAT
>CAEMYA010000098.1:209071-282647 GCA_903131615.1 Diplodus sargus | reverse complement strand
TTTTTTTTTTTACAGATTCTTCTTTGGCAAAAATAAAGTCATGATGGTTGCCTTGGGTAAAGGACAAACAGACGAATACAAAGATAATTTGCACAAGGTAGGCGAGATCTCGTGTGGTGTTAAAACAGAAAATATAATTATGTATTTTAAAGACTTGTAATGTTTATTGCCTTTTGATAACGTGCAGGTCACCAAGTATCTACGAGGAGAAGTAGGAGTACTATTCACAAATAAAACAAAGGATGAAGTACAAGAGTAAGTGAAGATTCTTTAAGGTATCATCATTGCGGCAATTCTCTCTAAATATTGTTCATTTGACAAAATGGCGTTGTCTCTCTGCAGGTATTTCAGTCATTTCAAAGAGATGGATTATGCGCGGGCAGGCAACCAGGCGCAGGCGGACGTAACTCTGGATGAGGGACCCCTGGAACAGTTTCCTCACTCAATGGAGCCTCAGTTGAGGCAACTGGGACTTCCCACCGCTCTCAAGAAGGGTAAGATTACGTTAGAAGCCTGGCATTTATACTACATTTCTTTTGTCAACAAATGTCACGTGACAGCCAACATCACGACTTTTTGACTTCCCATTACTTTGTTCTGAAGATCTAAACGCAGACAACAATTGTTGGTAGAATGGGCTTCCTCTTTTAAAGGTCACATCAGATGTATATAGCATGATAGTCACATTTTGTATCATCTGTTATGAAAGGCGTGGTGACACTGCTGAAGGACCATGAAGTCTGTAAGGAGGGAGACGTGCTGACTCCTGAGCAGGCTCGTATTCTGGTGAGTTCATTACTTTCTAATTGCAGAAAATTTCAAGTGATATATTTTGCTGTGTTGAATTTGTTCAAATGTGCTGTTTTTTTCCCCCACAGAAACTCTTTGGCATGGAAATGGCAGAATTCAAGGTGCAGATCAAATGTATGTGGAACTCAGAAACAGGCGAGTTTGAGAACTGTGCCGGGGAGGAAGATCCTATGCAGGATATTGAAGATGAGGGTGATGATGATGCAGAATGAAACATCTGCAAAGAGCTGGAGCTTGTACACATTATTTTGTGTACAGTCATTTTGCCAAGAGGGACTCGTCGATGTTAGAACCATTCATCCTGACTGCCTGTTCAGTCCATGGAGTCTGTGTATACCTTTACTTCTGTTTTTCAAGAACTTTTGTCCTTCACCTTGAATCTTAGCTTCGGACTGAATTGTTCTTCAGAAAACTGGTGACCGAAGTCAGGGGACTAAATGAGGTCTTGCATGTAATCCTGTTGATGCTGCTCGATTTGTCAACCTGATGACATAAAGTTTTATACTGAAGTTATTTGCCTTTCTGCCAAAAACTACGTATGTGTTAAATCAACCCATTCAATTCATGTGTAAAGAAAAACATTTTGTTTATTTGAGAAAATTAGTTTTAATTTTAATGTAACAGTTTAAGGCAGACCTCAGAAAAAGAACCTTTTCACTAAAAAAAAAATCTTGTGTTTTTTATTTATACATTGACAACAAACTGCTCTCATGATTAATGCATACTGTTCTCCAGTCCACAAAGTTGTGATTTGAAGTAATACGTAACTAAGGGACAGGGCCTTCAGCGGATCTATTTGATCTATAAACTTCACTTGATTGGACTGTTGAGGAGATTTTGGCTCTTCAGCGGAAATAGTTTGGACACTCGTGGGCTACGAGGTTCCAGGCCTCGTTGAAAGCAGCGACCACTCTCTCGTCCAGTGGTCCCTCCTCTGCAGCATCCAAGTTCTGCTGAAGTTGCTCCATACTTGACATGCCAATGATGACTCCATCCCCGAGCTCACCCTGGAGGAGCAGATAGTTTAGTGGTCAAGGACGAAAATTACGCTGTCAAAATGTTTTAATCAGAATTGTGTTTCAAAGTTGCAAAGTAACATTTTCCAGCTACGACAAGGACAAATGGTCTTCGATTCTAAAATGTATAATCCAACTGACCACACCCTTTCAGGTGGTGAAAGAGCAGGGATATTTTGTATTAACATAACAAAATCATTGTCAGCTCAGGCCTAGTTCTCACATTCATCATAAAATGTACTTGTGAAGGATATGCTTGAACTGATTATTGATACAGTACTGAGTAAATCGTTAAAATTCTTTGAAAGCTAAATGCGGTTTTCAGTGCTGGTGATGGCTTTTTGTAATTCTACAGTAGTTTATCAATCTGAATAGGATGCCATGGCAAGATAAAAGCAAGATCCCGCTGACTCCAGAGAGTAAATATTTTTAATCTCTTGTTGTACAGTGTAACCTCCCCAAGATAATGACAACACATCATGTCATCTCACTAGAGCTGTCCACACAGTGCAGGTACCTTAAGTTGGGAGTGGTGATACATCCACCGCATAGCAGCAGAAGTCATGGTGGGTTTCTCTGAGCCGTACGCCGTCTCCAGTGACTTTATAACCAGACCTATCGCCTGGAATTGACTCTCCTTCCAGTATCTGACAGAAGCAGAAGGAAACTCAAGTTTGTTTTGCTTGGTTGGAGTTGATAAAAGTGTTTACATGCAGAAAGAAAAAAAACTCAAGTGTTAGAACAAATGGAGTTGACAGCGGATTTCTCACCTGTTCTGGTATGCTGCAGCCCAGCTGTTTCCAAAGAAACGTCCTTCAGGTTGGGAACCATCTTTGTCTTGGTAGTGGTACTTTCCAGTCAAAAGGCCACCTGCAGAACAATTGTAATTTCAGAATTCAAGCCAAAATCTGTAGTTTGAATGCTTATGAACTCAATACAAATCTTTTTCAGTCTGTACTTACAGAAAAAAAAAAATACTGTTGAGACAAGACTAAGTTATCGAGCCACGGTAAGAAGCTCTGTGAGGCTGTTTTGAGCTACAGTAAATGCTAACACCAGTGTGCTAACACCTTCATTCTAGAGCGATATACAGTATACCGTTTACCATTTTCACCATACGGTTTGCATGCTAATATTTGTTAATAAGCACTACACATATGGTCCAGTTGAGGCCGATGGGAAAGTTTTTAAAAAACTAGTAGTGGACAAATTCCAACTTTGACCTGTTATGGCACTTGATGAAAAGTAAAAGAACTAGAATTTACTTTTAATCTGGAAATGTCTCAAATGGCGACTGCAGGGCACACTACAGAAGACGATATACAGACCTGCAAGAGGATTGTACGCGTAGAATCTCATCCCGTAGTATCTCAGACATGGCAGCAACTCTGTCTCAACCTGTCTTGTGGTGGCATTGTACATTCCCTGTGACAGTTTGTACAATTCTTTGTTAATGTAAAAGTGAGAGAAAAGTCAGAAAAGAGTCAAGTTTCTCTACACTATAATAGGAAGTTTAACTTATTTGGAAAATAAAACAAACCACAAACTACTGTGTTCTGCAATATGCAACTGCACCAAAGTTTTATCAGCTTGCTCTGAAAAAAGGAATTTTTAGCTCCGTAATGACCATGTTGACGTGAAAAATAAAGGTCTTTGTAACGCATAGCCACTTGTAAGGAGGGATGCAACATGGACATGAATCAAGTATCTGATTTAGTCTGAAGAGAAGTTTTAAGAAGTCCCATAATACCTGATACACAGTGGGAGCGATCCAGTTGTTGTGTCTGCACATGGTCACGATTTCAGCTACTTCCCAAGCTGCATAGTTTGACAGAGCAAACTCCTTGAATTTCCCCTGAGGGCCACATTTTAACATGAATGAACAGTTTTATAAAATACTGTCAAGTAGGCAGATCATATCTAAACATGCTAAGCACAATATCAATAGATTTGATGATTTATTATGTATAGTGTACCAATATGTAAGAGACAGTTCTGGAGTCATAACTCTACCTCTTTGTGGAGTTCATTGCAAGCCCTAAGGGTATCCTGGATGGGGTTTTCGTGGTCAGGGGCATGAAGGTAGAAAAGGTCCACGCAATCAGTCTGCAGCCTCTGAAGGGAGGTTTCCAGCTGTGAGCGCACACTTTCTGGCTTCAGCGTCTTTCCATCCCAGGGATTGGCCTTGGTCGCTATGCTTACTGTCACACAAACACAGTGAATTACAAGTAAAAGTAGTAACAGGTTGGGTTCAAAAAACACAACTCAGGGTCTTATATTTTACATGAAGGGCTCAGACACCATGTGAGTTTATATGAATAATCAAAATATTAAAACAATTTAAATAATATAGTGTTGTGGGATGTGATATTAAGAGCCTGGACCTGCCAACAGGTTCTCAAGTCAAGTTTATGGTCAGATCAAATCATGGTAATGATGATTAAGTACATTATTAAGAAACTTTTTCTGATTTCTATTTTTATACCAACTTTGTTCAACCTCCAACAAGCTCAAAACAACATTTTATCCATAGTTGTGTACTTTAAGTTAAATTAGATATTAAATGCAGGAATTGGTTTAAAGGGGCACTGTGGAGTTAAAGTGGAGTTTAAAAAAAGGAAATCAAACTCAGAAATGGAATATCTATGATATCTACAACCATACTGAGGTAATAATACAAACTCAGGTATATTTATCTTTTCCAAAACGGAATAAACACGCTGTTCTCAGAGGAAAATAAGGTCCCCCAGAACACTTTGGAAAGCTACAAAGGTGGCAGGGTCCACTAATGATAAACCAAGTGAAACCGTATAAACTTGTGTTGTCCTATCAGGTCAGTTTATTCAGTCATACAAACAAAGAGAGCCTGTTAAGGTTTCTCTACTGATTGAAGTTCCTCCCCAAAACTACATAGTGCACCTTTAAATCTTACCTTGGTACATATCAAACAGTATTGTTTATTTTCTAAATTGTACACAGTGCCTTGCAAATTAAAATTCTTAAGAATATTAAATAAATACGCCTCAAAGTTTAATCAGTGAGAAAGTGATCAAAACACAGCCCACAGCTGGGGACAGTTAGCCGTTGGATGTGGTGGTCTTATTACCCATAATTCCAAGCTGCTGCCACCCAGCAGGTAGCTCCGTTCACAGCTTGGCTAGTTAACTTTAAAAAACTCAGTGACAGGTTAGCAGACTGAGAGAAGTCAGTGTTTTTGAGTTATTACGAACATGGCTGCTTCTCATATACCTGTTTTGGGAAGGTTCATGCCTCCTATGACTGTCTCTGACTTCCCATCCACGTACATGAAGGCTGTGTCCAGCTGGTTGTGCCCCCTGTCCAGGAAAGCCTTCACCATGTCCAGGCTCTGCTCGGCGTCAGCTCGACCACCGAACGCCATGGTTCCCAGTAAGGACACCGGCCGTTTAGCTTGAGACGACGACATGTTTCGACGAGCCGCACACCTCGGCAAACGTACGAGCACGACTTCAATCTTGTGACTCTGTCTGAGTGTGCACAGTCCTGCTTTTATTACCCACAGCATGCTAAAGTGTAGCAGTGAGCATGCGGAGGGCAGAGGTCGCGTTGGAGGCTGTAGTTAGGGAGCGTCGTAAAGTTACTTAACCGGTTTAAAACGGAGCGTGTGCCGAGTACTTAAGATCTACAGAACAGGTGTTCGTCTTCTTTGCTTGGCTGTAGTCTGAGCAGCGCAAAGTTCATTTTTTCTGTGACCACTTCCTGTTGTTTTAGACGTGTTTGTTAATATTTAACGTTATTCAAGTCTTTTCGTTGCATCATCTGCAGAGCACTCGTCAGACTAGTGTAGGTCTTATTTTTAACCACACGGTGTCAGCAGATCGCCACAGAATATGCCCATTGGGTTTCTCCTGCTTCTTCCATCTATGTGCAGATTAATATTTTACTGTGAATGAGAGACTTAGACATTCTTTTATTGTCATTCGAATTTCACTTTACAGTGCAATGGGAACGAAAATTTCGTTTCAAATGTCTCAGAATTGAAAAGACAACTCTTTTATAAGAGTAACTTAGATTGATACAACAGTGAGTACACATTTAAATTAGTTGTTTTTGATGCATCACAACTAAAGAATCATTAACGTGAGTTTAAAGTTATAAGAGACTGGTTGTAGAGCCCCAATGACAAAACTGAGCCTCCCCAAATCTCAAAAAGTGCCCTCTATTAAATTCCCCATTAAGGGTTTTCTGTCAGTTACAGTTATAATTTGATTAAACACATTTGTTGAAGGGTATGCACCAAATAACCACAAGAATTACAATGTTAAAACTTGTGTAAGACAAGGCTTCAAGATTGAATCGTTGTTTAAGGCTGCAATGTTAAATTACAAGTAACTGTACAATGTAAGTGTCTTGCGAATTGAATAAATGAATATATTATATAAATACACTTCAAAACAACAGTTTTATCCGCGATAAAGTGATCAAAACACAGCCCACAGCTGGGGACAGTCAGCCGTTGGTTGTGGTTGATTTCCCATAATTCCAAGCTGCTGCCACCCAGCAGGTAGCTCCGTTGACAGCTTGGCTAGTTAACTTTAATAATTTCAGTTAAAGTTTAGCAGACGGAGAGAAGTCAGTGTTTTTGACTTATAACGAACATAGCAACTTCTGATATACCTGTTGTGGGAAGGTTCATGTCTCCTATGAACGTCTCTGCCTTCCCGTTCGCGTACATGAAGGCTGTGGTCAGGTGTTTGTGCCCTCTGTGCAGGAAAGCCTTAACCATGTCCAGGCTCTGCTCGGCGTCAATTCGACCACCAAACTCATTAGTTCCCAGTACGGACACCGGCCGTTTAGCTGGAGACGACGACATGTTTAAACAAGCTACATACACCTCCGCAAATGTACGAGCACTGTTGTGACTCTTCGTACACAGCCCTGCTTTTATAACCCACGGCATGTTTGAGTACAGCAGCGAGCAGTTCGGGAGCTTTCATCATTAAGTTACTTAAACGTTAATATTTGTTCAGAAACCTATTAGTGGGGAGGCTTTACATTTCCACTTGGGGGCACAACAATCCCACTTCCCTGAGGCAGCAGACTGTGCCATAGACCAACAAAAGAGCCGGTGTAAAGTAAAAGTCCTGTTATTTTAAACATTTCCATGCACATAACCATGGGCGGATCTACCGGGGTGGCAAATGCTACCCTAAAAGAAAGCCTTGCCACCCCCGTTTGGCAGCAACGAATTCAAAGAAAAGTTATGGCCATTTTGACATTTGCGAGTGCGAATCTTCAATGTCCGACTGCGGTGAATGCAGCACGCGAGAGGGGCAAGAGACTGTTTTGTTTGGAAAACAAGTAGCACGAAGCGAGGGAGCCAGGAGTCGCGAGGAAAGGAGACATGAGTGGACAGAGGTAAAAACTGATTAACTATCTGTCAAGAAATGAGGTAATAATGAGAGCACAGTGCTAGTTTAGTTGCAATGCTTATTTTTCAGGTTGAAGGACATTATTTCGCTAACTATACATGTAATGTTAGCTAGGTCTGACGTTAGTTCTGTGTAAAGTATGCTACAAAAGCTAACATTGATTCAACGTCTGTCAAGGAAAACGTTCTAAAGTTACTTTGAATCTTACAGAAATGTAGAGGAAAGGTATCATAGGTAGTTTTTTTCTCACCTAACCCTAACCCTTTGATTCCAAAATTAAACAAATGAACCTAAAAATACTCTCCCAGGCTAAAATGTTAGTGTGTGTGAGAGCACAGTCTGATGGTTATAACTAATCAATGACGGTTCCAAATTAATTGTGTTTTAACTAGTTGTTATATTGTATAATTAGTTCAGATCTAATGCAGTTTGAATCTTTCCTCCCCTCCATCTTCTAGACTTATCCAAGTTCAGGTGTGAGGAGCCAGTGCACCAAAGCAAGAGAGTTTCCCTAAAGCCTGAAGCCCGTTGGCCGTCTGAAAGGTTTGGGGAGACTCGGACAATCTGTTCGATGTGTTCAGCTGCATTGGAAGCTTTTGGAACCGCGCGGACCGCGTCTGCTCCGAGTTGGCTGTTGGCCGTCGGAGCCATTGGATACTCTAAACGACAGACCCTCCAGGGAGGAGCCAGGAGAAGCTTCCGCAGCGACTGGTGCAAATCTCATCCCTGGTTATAATACTCACAATGGAAAGATGCAGTTTACTGTTTTGCTTGTAGGCATTTTCCCCTCCCCGATGCTCCAAGGACTGATCTCACCTCATTCGAGGGTTATCGTAACTGGAAAAAGGCTACAACGAAAGACAGTTTCTGTTCTCATGCCAGATCTGAAGGCCATGTTAATGCAATGTTTGCATGGACAGAGAACAAGAAAATTATGGATAGAAATACCTCAACGTTTGGACTAATGTATGAGCAAAAAAAGAAGCAGGTGGCTGAAAATCAGTACAACATTAAAACATTAGCTGAAATTTTAATTCTAACAGTCACAGAAAACAGCACGGCGGGGTGTTTTTCTGTCTATGTTAGACTTGCTGGGTAACCATAATCCCATCATTAAAAAAAGACTTGAACAACAAGCTGAAAATGCAAAATACACCGGTAAAACAATACAGAATGAAATACTTGAATGCTTGGCTGCAGTGGTCAAAGGGGAAATCATCCAGGAGGTTAAAACAAGCTAGCAGTTTTCAGTTATTGTTGATGAAACTAAAGCTGAGTTTGAAGTGGCAGAACACCTGGATACTGCCACTTTAAGTGACAAGATTAAATGCTTCCTTGAGAAGCATGGGCTGAGTACAAGAAAAACCTTGTAGGCCAGGGCTACGATGGCGCAGCAGTGATGTGCGTGGCACATGCAGGTGTTCAGGCAAAATAAAAGAAGCTACTGAGGGACAAATGGGGAGAATGTGTATTCTGAGTAAACAATAAAAGCGATGTCCAGTACCTTGTTTGAGTGCAGTGACCCATTTATTTCCACAGTGTATTTATGCTCACCTTTGTACAGCTCAGTCCATAGATCTTCATGGGTAAGTTTTTCCTTGGATAGTTTCTTCTTGTATCAATACTGCCTGCAACGCTGGCACTCTGACACAGTCAAAAACTGCTTGCTTCCCCTCTCACACATCTGCCACTTACCACCTGTGTCTTACCTTAATGACTTTCCTGTGATAATGGCCCACCCACAGTAGTATTACCATACTTCTATCTTCTATTATGTGAGATCACATTGTATGGTCACTTATTCCTAATATGAACTGTTTCACATGAAACCTCAAATGGAAGACATTGATTGCATGAGATTAAGTTTCTCTGTATGAGTTTGTAAATGGCAACCCGTGCCCTTATGTAGTGTGTACATAGTATTTCTCATCAAACTGTGATTACATTCAGTGTATATATAGGCTACCTCTGCCATATGTTGTCACCCCTCAAAAATTCCTGCCTCCCTCTCGCCACCCCATAAATATTTTTCTACATCCGCCCCTGCATATAACAATGTCACTGTGACAAATATCGTGGCACATTTAGTTGGCAAAACTGAAAGCTGTAGTTCTAAAGTCTCATGTCTGGCGCGTGTTAATGTAGAGGCCTCCACGTGGTTTCTGCCGTCGGGGGATCCCTGCAGGTACTGTCAATAAAATCTCGCTCATTAAGGATGTATTTCTCCCGCATAGCCTCTCCCTCCTCCTCCTCCTTCTCAGTTAAACAATTAGAACCGCTTTAAGACAGGGCGTGTGCTAAACTGTCACCGCCACATCCTGTTGTTTTAAACGTGTTGATATTTGTTCAAGTGTTTTCGTTGCATCGATCTCTGCAGAGCAGTCGTCAGACTAGTTGTAGCGTGCAGTTATTTTTTTAACCATAAGGTGTCAGCAGATCACCACAAAATGCGCTCTTTGGGTTTTCTTCTGCAGTCTTCATCCACGTGAAGTCCAGATAAACTGTAGGTGTAAGTTAAATTTGTAGTGCAATCGAAAGAAGACGTATTTATTACAGAAGTACATTGAAACAACAGTGCATACGTATTTAATTTGGATTTAATTTATCAATGAAGAATCATTCATGTAGGTGTGTGTTGACGTTACAGGGCACCGTGAGAAAATTGAGCTGTGGTCCTCGAATAAGCCCCCCAAGACTATGCACCATGGGCCCCTGTTAAACACAGGGCATCAAGATTAAGTCAGTTCATGTTGTGTTTTGGTGAGAGCTTCACAATTAATCGTAAAATATTCAAAATTGCAATATTGCTAAGTGTAATATCCAAATCGCAAGAAGCTGCAATTATTTGATAAAAGTAAGATGTGTGACCAAAACGCATTAGAATGAAGTAACACAATGTTAGAAAACATGTTTGTGAGGTACAGACCCGAACAAATGTCACATGCATGATTTTGATCGTTATCTTTTTAATTAAAAATGATGATTCCCACCAACTGCGAATCATGTCATAATGATGTTTTTGATTTACCATATTGTGCAGTCTTACCAAAAAAAGAAATAGAGCAAAGCTTTTGCACACCTGTGGATGGACTGGTTTGCATACGAGAAGACCAAGGGTCTGCAAAATCGTAGCAAAAAGAACTCCTGTGCACTGGAGTTCAGCTGCAGTCAGGAAAAATGTAAAAACAAGATTAAGGTAAAAAGAACAGACAATGACCTGATGAAGGTCTGTGACAGTATTATATTTTTCTGATTGCAGGTGGAGAGGACAGTGTGCTGGAGATGTTCTGATTTTACAGAACAAATAAATTAAAGAATTAAATTATCACAAGATACTTACCACACCGACAACCTTAGGGGCCCCAGAGGATCTGGAGATTACTAAAATTATATTTGGGTAACTAAAACTACTTTGTCACCATTATGTAAAGATTGTGTCTTTGAATAAAGGCACCTGCAAGATCTGTAGTGCAAGTCTGGATGACCAATTGGGCAAAGTGAGCTGGGGAACTCCCCTGGTTTTGCCATGTGTCAGCTGACAAATACATGCATGCAGTATGAACGAAAGAAAGAATTGTGTTGATCTTCATATTTCTTGCCATTTGTTTTAGAAATCTTCATTGATGTCTCATGTAACTGTACCAGAGTTGGTGTGGTTGTGCTACCTTTTATGGTATCTACTGGTTGGCCTCTGGGGTTATAATGAAGCTGCCATGTGTTGTCTGTTAGGCATCCTGATGAGTACCAGGGGCCAACAGGGTACACAGTACATACAAAATACACAGAAGGCTGGAGATGAATAAAAAGGACCAAACAGCAGATCTGTACGCAGGGCCATCCAAAAGGTTTAATGGTGCACTATGTAGTTTTGGAGAGGAAATTGTAATCAAAAGAGAAAGATCTTCAACACGCCTAAACAAACTGTCTTCGTTTTCATGATTAAATAAACTGAATTTTAAAAAAAAAGCTGACCTTGACGGACAACACAAGTTCATACTGTTTTACACCGTGGCTAGAAAGGTGACAGGGTCTTTGGAATGAAACAATCAGTGGACCTTATTTTCCGGCCAGAGCAGTTTGTTTGAGCTCGTTTTATCACCTCATTAAAATGCTAAATATTACAATTCTGAGTTTGAATTTCTTTTCCGAAACTCCAAAGTGTCCCTTTAACCCAACATAAGATGGAAATAACAAAAAACTGGCTCTGTGCTCAGAAATAAACAAATCGGTTTGATTATAATGAGGCATTTGTTGTCTTGTTCCGACAACCTCTACCTTCAATGAGCTCTGACGTGTCTGAGGGCTGCTGATCTAATTCACACAGCATGCAGGACGGCTCTCTGCTCCCCTCGGAAGGTTGCACGGTGACCCGCGACTCTTTCGGGTCATGAACACACATGCGCGCAATGAAAGCTTTGTTTGGAGAGCAGCAGCAGTCAGTCCCGGCGGCTGACCCTTTGACCGAAACCATCAGCTGTTTGCCCTGCAGAGTGACCACTGGCTGCTACAGACCCCCCCACCACCAAACTCCTCTGCTGCTCCTCGGGTTGATTGTATATCACTCAGTTTTGTCTTCTTCCCCGAGTTGTTTCTGACGTTTGAATCTTTCCTGGTAGAAATGCGTCAGAGCTCCGTGCGCACGGAGATTGCTCTGCTTGTGCGCCAAACTTTTTATTTATTTATTTATTTTTTTTAATCTCCACGTGCGTTGTTTTCGTCAATACACGCTCATGCAACTAAATGAACATCATATTTTGGGGGAAAGCGCTTCATGTTTCATACAGTACAGACCCTGAAGTAACATAAACAAGCTCAGAAGCCCCGTTTGTGACCAAGTTTCTGTTTGTGTGTGCACTTTGCTGACTGCAGGGTGTCTCGTGAGTGTGTCTGAAGCCCTGAATACTAAATGGCACTCCTCCTCCTCCCCCCCGCGCCAACATTACCAAGTCAATGGAGAGGAGGAAGAAAGCGCTCAGCCTCCGCCAGCTTTTGCCGGTCAGTCCAACATCTGCAGTGACGAAGCGAAGGTGAGCCGGTGCACGCTTGAGGAGGGAAGAAACACACCGCCTGTGATGGCAGCGTCACTTCGGGACAGTGTTGATCATCACCACGCTAAAGATCTTTTACGCGCCTTTTAAGTTGATCCCCGTTGACCACACGGATTTTTATTTGTATTTTTTTTCATTTAGTTACCTATTACTTAAAACATGCTTTTGATGGTTAAACTGCAGAGTTATGGTCGTGAATGAGTTTGCGCGTAATTCCGATCCAAGAAGAAGAAACATGGATGGTGTTATTTTAACTTTGTTCCTATTATTTATTAAAGAGACGCACGCGTTGCGTTATGGCATGGCCAACAATCTCCAACCCTATATGTGAGTAAGCTTTTTCTCCTATTTGTTTCAACTTATATTTTCTGAGTTCACATGATCTTCTTAAATCATTATGTTCCCTTAGATGTTTTTACAGCCTCCCATTTTTCCTTCCAAGTTCAAGAAAACTACTGCTTCATCACCTGAGCGTGTTTAACCCTGTGTCAAAAAACAGAAGCTTTAACTCTTGTCAGAGGTGTCAAACAGAAACTTCTTGGTGACAGATCTATTTGATAGATGCTGGAAGATTCATCCTGCTGCCCTGTGCTCTTATCATAGTCTTTGTTGGCTCTCCCTGGATGGCATCACTGTAATTTACATGATTATATATCAGCTCCATGTGTATGGTCTGTGCTGCATTCCTGAGTCTGTCAGCAGCTGAAGAGACAATTATGACAGGTATTCTAAACCCCAAAATGAGAAAAAGCAGCTTGAATTATGTGTGAAAGGATTGTGTGCGGTTACCTGCTGCCATCAACAAAAAGGTCTTTCATATGCACTTCTGTGTGCAGCTGGGGGTGATAGTGATTACTATTGTTTACAAGATGAGCAGCTGGATGCTGTCGCAAGATTCCTGCTGATCTCCATATGCAGAGCCTTTCTCTCCCGTCCTTGGAGAGTTACCAAAAGAAGAAAATCTTTTAAAGATCATGTTGCACTTTTTTTTTTCTCTGAATGAGGCTCATCCATGCGCTGCAGCAAACGGTGTGAGGAGAAGACATCAGTGGCAGGACCGCCTGTTAACCCAGACAGACTTTGTGTTAAGAGGACAAAACATCTCAGTTGAAGGGCTTACCATGTTTTTACCCGGGGGTGGAAATGTTAACTGTCTCCTGTTTCTGCTGACAGTCTCGTGCGTACAAGTAGAAACATGTATGTCCAGCAAGAACACTATAAATGTTTCATGTGAATTGTCTGTGAAAGTGCTGCATGTTTTTGTTTTATGCATCTATGTTGAAAATGTTGTGCGGTGGTAATTCGGGACAGAGATTGCACATCACATGGTTTGTTTCCTAGCAAACCTGTCTCACATGTAAAACATTTAGCTCTTGTCTGGTTATGATTTGTGTTTTGTTTTTTTTAAAACTTTTTTAACTTTGTGATGGAATATGTAAAATCGCCCATTTTAATTCCCACCTCACCCTCTGGAAGACTTTCAGGTGGCACACATTTTACAGGTAGTATCTTGTAGCTGTGCAGCTCAGTGTTCTGATAGGTGAGGAATTCCCCTTAAGTCTTTAAAAATACCAAAAACCAGACATCATAAGTAGCCCCACAGCTCAGCACAGGTAGCGCCCTCGCAGACATTACATCGCTGACAACTAGAAAGTGCCTTATGCAAGCTATGTCCATCTGTCTTGGCTGCAACAGTGCTCATAAATTGCCCTGCTGCCATCCGTACATCTGTAAAAACACCGCATAACATTTTGACACCTTAAGTATTTTTTACCGCTGTTTTTCGTTCCAGGCCCAATGTGTGCGTGGAGAGGGAGGTGACGCTGGTCGCCCAGAGGCAGCCGTGTGTGCAGGCCTTCACACGCATGGTTAAAGTGTGGAAGCAGGGCTGTGTGGGACAGTCATGGTGCATGGGATACGAGAGGAGGTGAGTGATGCACCTCTCCCCTCTCTGACTGTGCGTACGCAAACACTCCCGTCCTCACCTGCAGGGGATGTTGTGAATTGCTGATTAAGCTCTGGCTGGGGCAAAACATTAATTAATGGGTTTGTGGTGTCTTTATGAGTCATGCGACTAAAAGAATTTATCAGAAAGTGCATGACTCTTTCATTTATCTCACTCCCTGATCTCCTCTTTCCTCTCCCCTCTTCTTCTCCCCGGCTCTTGTTCTGTAATCACAGCTTCGAGTCTCTCATACAGTTAAGTGCAAGGTGTAGCTCCACGTCATCGGGGGTGACCAGCTAATCAACACACAGGCGTCTCTGCAGCAAACATTCCTCTGAAGGAGTAATGCTAACATTTTAGCCTATATCTAAGAGTCAGTTTCAAGAGTGTGTCACTGTGGTGCCCACGCTCGCTTTCTCCGCGTTATTTACCGTGTTGCAAAAGTCAAAGGCTTCTTTGAAGGTAGCCAAGGCCACAATTACTCGCTGTAAACAAAACGTGTTTCCACGATGCGTAATGACTGTGGAGAAATGAGAGGGGTCCTTAAGTACAGGGATAGGCACCGTTCTGTGAAGTAGAGTCTGCCAGTCTCACACTTTAAAATGATGCCTTCAAAGTCTGGGAAAATGTTTGCTCAACATTATGCTGCATGCTACTCAAAGGACTGGGAGTTGTGTGATCAGATTACATGTTTGTTTTTCCTAATCTAGTGGGATTCAACCACATGACTCATTAACATTATATGTGTGCCAAATATTTAACTGGCAGTAGATGCATTTTTCACTTTAAACCACCTCTGTGCATGCAAATTCTAGCAATTTACATGTATAAATCACGTTTTTATTCACGGACTATTCTTAAGTTGTTTAATGCTGCTGGACTGTGGATTTCTGTGTGAACTATCCAAACCATTTGACTTCCTGCATGTGCGTCGTTTCACTTCCCTTTTCGGCTAACAGAGAGCAACAGTAGCTAACGTTGTTTGGCCAGGCTGCTTTCACGTATCCAGACTAAATGAACGATGAACTCAAGCTTTTCTCCTAAAGTCCTGTGCCATTGGTCATTTCAATATGCAGGAAAACACAAATGATCCAGTTGAACATCCATGAGATGTGGTGAAAAAAGTCAGCTCCATTGCGGCCCCATGTCGCAAAAAAGTTAATTTTTAGATTTGTTGTAGAACAGCTACTTCATACTGTTTTTAACTTGATATTTGTTATGTCAACAGGACAGCATACTACACTGCATACAGACAAGTTTACAGACAGGATTATCAGACTGTGTACAAGTGTTGCCCTGGATGGTCTCAGCTTAACGGAGAAGCGGGTTGTCTGTATCGTAAGTATTACATTTTTCTACTTTCTATACTGAAGTAAAAGAAAAAAAGAAAATCACATTTATCTTTTAATCGTTAGGACATTCTTGTTTCAATGAAGTTGTGTTTGCTAAAAGGTAATATTTCTTTTCCTGAGTCAGTCAGAAGAAGAGGTGCTTCAAACATCACCTCACCCTTGGCACAGATCTCTGAATGAAAGGTTTTTTTGGGAAAAGGGTCAAAAGGGTCAAGAGGTGCTCTGCCCGTCCAGACTCCTCAGCAGATGTTATCAGTCAGTGCCATGTCCACAGTGCATGTGTTGTTACAACAGTCCCACAAGGTTTAGAAGTGGACTGTGGGGAAAGAAATCTCAAGTGCTGACAGAGTTTAAGTGTTGACAAATGAGGTTTGCGTTGTTGTATCTTCTTCTGAATTGTGCGTCAAGATTCTTGAGTGCTCTGACCATTTCAGACTGATTTTATGAATTCACTCATATTTATAGCTAAACAATCTGCTGGGTTATGGTCACATTTTGATCCTTGGTAACCTATATTATGAGTGTATAATTTAGTAGACTCTTTACTAGACTGTAGGCTGCTAGCATTCATAACATATCAGATTTCTCCCTCTGTATGTGATGCAGTTCCCAAGATGTTTCCAAAGATTGCTCGTGTTTCTGTCCTTACATCTTGGCAATGCCCCAGGAGATATTTTCACTTGGCAAGACCAGCGCCCGTTCTAAATGAGTAGGGAAAAGGCCATAATTTGACTTGTGACAGTCACCAGGACATAAATACTGCATGTATAGAATAACCATTCAAATCTGATCAAATAAAGTGTTTAAAAAGTTTGGTCACTTTGCAGCAAAAAAAGGTTTAAACTGAGTTTTTCCTCACAGGTTACTTTTCGTCTGTCCTTCTTTTACAGCTCAGTTCAGAGTGCCATGACATGCTGATGTCATGTCTTGAACAAAAGTAATAGTTCAGTGTCTGTTGTTTGAATAATCGCACATCACTGTAATCATGTGCTATGGCGTGATATCCTCCTCTTCAGTGCCACAAAGTCTGTATTCACCTGATCCTTTCTGCCACCAAATTGTTTGAAACTGTTGTGAACTTGACTTGGCAAATATGTCTCCTGGTTTGGCTGTTATAAAGCAGATGTGTATAATATGTGTCATATAACCACCAGCTCTGGCCTTTTGGACTGTTCAATATCAAAAGATGTTTGTCTCCTGCCACATAACATCTCTCGTGTTGTTAGGGTCAGAGAGAGGCTGAGAGTTGGCCCTGGCCCCTTGCCAATATACTTCAGGAAGAGATCTCTCTTCTAGATTTGGAATAGGGGAGCTGAACCAGTAACATCTGAGTCTATCAATACTGTCATCTTTGATCATTTGGCCCCGGTGCCAGTTTGATACTAGGTTTTGGTTTTTGCAGGAGGTCATGGCCCTACAACGCTCCTGTAGTTGACGATAGATAAGCCTGTCCAGTAGTCAGCTTTTACTTGACTGGACATGTACTTTAAAGTGTACGGTAAAGCTCCAAATGTCAACATTCCCCTTCCAGCCGTGGTCCCATGTTTAAATCTTGGCTCTCATCCACCTAGTCATGCCACTCTTCTCATTCAGAGGTGTGACATGGCGGTGCAGGTCAGAGGATTTGCATTGCGGATATGAAAACAGACAAGCCTATCCAGTGTTTACCCCAACCAATCACAGTCAAGGTCCCCAAAACAATACCCATCAGCTCATGGAGGGGAGACCACCTGCTGATGCACACAAAAAGAACAAAGAAAAACAAGTATGAATCTCCTCTCTGTAATTCCAGTCAATGGGTCCATGTATGGAGAAGTAGTTCTCCTGGTCACACTGGGGCTGCCAGCAGCTCATCTCCTTGTGGATAAGCTTAGCTTCACACCGCTGAGACCAAGAAGCCTCCTTTGATGGGATTTTACAGCCAGTGATCCAGATCGCATAGCCTGCATACCATAGACAGACCCTTGGCAAAGCCTTCCTGTAAACAGTTTGTCACCGTGTTCGCTGGACTGACAAGAAAGTTCCCACTTCTCCGCTCTCAGGGAACCAACTCGTGTGCGTAATTTCCCTCACACCACCAGTACAGGCCCAGCTCTCTGTGGGATCGCCCTTTGATGGGAAGTGGCTGGGATGGGGAGCAGGAGAAGATCTCCTGGATGTGCCTGTCATCGGTGTCTTATTATGGCATCTATGCGCTCTTCAAAGAGTTCTTTGTTTCCAGCGAGAAGGTTACAGTATTAAATTATACAAGGGAGAATTATGCGGTCCGCTCCTCAATGAGTCTGGTTTGTTTTAAAACACTTATAAAGAAATGTCTTAAAGAGACATTCCTCAGGACTGCCCAGTGTCTCCCCTCACTTAAGTAGACGGGGGTTTTTGTTTCTCTTTTTCGCGTGACAATGGCTGCTCTCTTCGACGCGAGGCAGGGCTTTTATCTCTGTAACCAAAGACGTGGCAGCGCTTTGAGATGGGACAAACTAATCACCCTTTTCTCTGAGCCATTGAATCGGGATAAAAGGAAGCTCACACCACAATCCTCCCTCTCCTACTCCCGCGCACTTTGCTATGCACTATCTGTACTGTACCTCAGTCAGCACGGTGCAATCTGTGGGGCTGTTTTCAACATCTCAAAGAAAAAAATCTGCTGTGCAAAATGTACAGCTTTAGCAAATCCTCTGAAATCCCCCAAAAGACGGGAAGATTGTGAAGATGGGAATGCTTTGTGTTGAGATAGTGATTTAGTGTCTGGCCCTACTGAGGTTTCTCTTTCTCTGTTGTTGTCCCCATTTCTGTGCCTGTGTGTGTTCCCTAATAAAATGCCAGTGTCAGGTAATTAGACTAATGATTTGTGGTTATTGTGAGTGTAATTGAGGGTCTAATCGCATCGTAGAGCACGCACAGCAGCCGGGAAACTGAGTCCTTCCTTTAGAGCACCTGTGTGTCCTCTGTACGTATATATATCCACCCATTTAACAGATGTTGACATCCCCTTCTGCAGTCTTGCAGTGAGTGTGCTCCCCAGCATTCTTTGCCTAGCATAATTAGTTGCATATTTGGACTATACCACAGCACAGCAAAAGTCTGGTTATTTTCACATTTTATTCCCTTTTGTTTTCCATATCTTTGTGTTTCAGGCTACTATCATCTAAATAGGACACTTTGCTAGTTTTTCATCAAAACAATAGCATCAATTGAGAGTTGCTGAGCGGTTTGCAAATAACTGAGTTTTTGTTTCCAAGTTCTGATGATTTCCAGCATTATTGATTTGAGTGCACAACGTGGAGAGTCAGACTGAAGCCTTTGTAGTTCTTTCACTGCATAAAAATGCTCTGTGCAGAAAGTCAAATTACAGCTCCAAATAATGTTTTAATTTAATTATTAATTACTCTGCAAATGACTTCTGATTAATCATTTAATCATTAAAATATCAGATAAGTGTAACAAATACTCATCCAAAGAGTTGAAAGTGACATTAAAGGGACATTTCCATGTGAAACAGAAAGGCAGCAAATCCTTATTTTGGAAAGCTAGACCAGAGAATTATTCCTCAAAAACAACTTTGGTTATCAATCAGTTAACAAAATAGTTAAGTTTCATTTTCTGTTGTATTTACACTCTACTTTTAAGATCTGAGAGCCACATCTATACAACATTTTTACAATACACCTAATGACTTCTTGGCTCCTCAAAGGTGACTTTTGTGTGTTTTGTAAAGGCTCCAATTGGCTAAATGACTATCTGGTGCTCCTGAAGGTGAAGAGCTCTTGACTTTGTTGTAGCAACTTCCTCCACTTAAACGTTTGGAGGACCACTCAATCAATGAGTTAAACCTTTTACCTCAGCAAGTAGCCACGGGCCGGGTGAGGATGGACGGGTTAGCTGGGTGTGGAAACGAGCAGTTATGTTGAGTGACAGCAACAATAAGCTTTGTGACAGGGCCTGAGGAGCAGGGACAATGGCTCCTCCAGTTTGTCGTCCTCGTTAGCTGCTGAATAGGAACTGGCCCCCTTTTATGGTGGGGAGCAGGCTGGCGAAGGTAGCTACATATGAAATAGGCCTCGTAGCCAGAGAAGAGGAAGTGGTCCTCTGTCTATCCATGGGTGGTCTGTGTGTGTGTTTTTGTGTGTGTGTGTGTGTTTTTGTGTGTGTGTGTGTATGTGTGTGTGTGTGTGTTGTGAAACAACTATGTCAGCGGTCATGGGGACTGCAGCAAAAAATCAGCCAGCTGAGACCATCACAATACAGCCTCTGGTCACACTGACATATTCCTTTTGATCTCATGAGTGACGTTCAACGGAGGTAGTAAGGTCAGCAGAATTGAAGCTACCGCATTTTCAGAGATTGCGGGACTGTTCAAATCTGAGGTTGTGAGCAAACACCAGTTTACTCACAACAACTTGAGGTCTGTTTGAGTCATGACTCTCTAAGTCCTCACACAAGTGGTAGATCTGAAGGATAACCTGGGTGATACTAGATTTGTGGGGCCAATACTGATATTAGGGAGTACAAAATATCTGTATGTTGGCCGATATTCTTATATGCAGAATATATACATATACATATACACGTTTTCACTAAGAATTGTAATTATTCTAAATCAACCTAGGTATCTTTGTGTGTGCAATATAGATATGAATATAATGAAATCACCCCAAAGCCACTTCACAATGCTAGGATTGACCAATTACCTTGATATCAATATTGCGACAATATTCTAGGGATGACTGTTGGTATTGAGTTTATGTAAGTAGGAAATGGCTATCAAGTATTTACATTAAGTACACATTAAAATTTTGTTCAGTCCTTTGACACTGTTTTTATTTCAATTGGATGGGCAATGAATGAGGCAGCAGACAACTGGCCTGGGCCCATGCAATTTTGCATGGATTACAGAGCCGCCACTTGACACTACACATATGTTTCCTGTTTAGTCTGGGTAACATGCATGCTGTTATCATGTGTAATCCTCTCTTACATTAGAGTGAGGAGAGTGCTGTGGGCCAAAAACTGACCATGTGATATCAAGGGAGGCATTTTTTAATTCTGTCTAATCTTTGTGCAAGACTACATCTCAATCATCTCTCCATATATGTGTAAATAAGGATGAAAATACATTTCTCTCACAGGAATCTGTGTTATATACTGTACACTTAAAATCTGATGGATGGTGCAGCCAATGACCCAGATATTGTGATTGCAGGGTCTCTGCATGCTGAGGCATTTTCGCTAAGCATTTTTGTGTCTGCTTTGTCAAACTGACCCAGTGTCTCGTTCAAATAGTTTTTAAAGTCTTTCAAAGGAACCTGTCAGAGATTGCCCTGGTTTTCGCAGAAATTCTTTGAAATGACACACTCCTCTAAAAGGCTAAACATGATTTGTTGCCTCAAAATATGGTGCTCGGCTCCGCATGCACCAATTATGGCACCAAACGGAGCCCTGAGCGCAGCCCTTTGTGTCTGTGAATTGCCCCAGATGTGGTCTCCCTCTGGGTCACACTCTGGGGGTTAAACCGATCGAAGGAGCCTAAACAAACACGGCGCTGCCTCTGTGTCGATGTGGCCATCCCATTCAGCAGCTGTAAGGGTGACACCTGCTCGTTGGTTTTCAGTTTCTCGGCGCGAGTCGCTGACCGTTGCTCTGTCTGCCTCCTCTTTTTTGTGGACGCTGCTAATCCTCTCAGAGAAGGTGTCTTTGTAATAGAGCGGAGGCATTACTGCGACAGATGAGAGTGAGTTTTATGCCACGCTGCATGCCACATTAAGAAATTATTTCAGGGAAGATTAAGCAGCGTAAGGGGCTCAGGATGGGGGCCGGCCAAAAATGCCCTGGTTGGCTGCCAACAATCCTGTGTGTCTCACATCTCAGAGGGGGGAATGTACATTCCCCTTGTTGTCGCTTCGCCATGCTGCCCTCAAGTGACTCTGAGAGACATCTGACCTTTTACTTTGTTGCTGGTAATTTAGTTAATTCAAAACATTTTCACCACAATATAGGAATGTCTCATTAATTTGATCTCTCACAGCTGGTGGTAATATAATTGTTCAGAAGAATAAGAGAATTATTTGAATATGTGGAATTAAACCTGGATCCCAAATAGTGTAGCAGTTGCCTTGTAACAGCTAAAGGGGACTTGCATCAACAGTATATTTGAACCACTGAATCATGTTTTTTTATCTGCACGTCCTTCATCTCTAGCTGTCAGCACATCAAAATTCCCTCACAGTGGATAATCACAGAAGTGGGGAAAGCTATGTAACTGAATGTTGAACTACTGCTGTGTGTCATAGCTCCTGTAGCCACACAGTCGTGGGGAACTGGAAGTCATCAGAGGCAGATTAGCAGCAGTGAGTTGGTCTTCCTGTTGGTGTAGGGTTTCAGTTGCTCCTCAAATTGGGCAAAAAGTTGGTCTATTAAGTATTGAGTTCAAGAACGTGAACGTATTAACAATGTGCATCAGTTTAGTGAACCTCTGATGTTTGTTGGGCTTCATTTATACACGTCATGAAAAAGATACTCTTGATGTCTGTGCGTGTGTGTATGTGTGGGTTATTTGTTGTGGACTCCCTGGATGGTCCAAGTGTTGAGCAGGTGTCTGAGGATGTGGCCAGATGACAGGCGGATGTTTAGGCTGAGCCATGTGAATCTGATGAGAGATGTCTGAAATAACTCGGACTCAACTGTGATAATTAGAGATCACTTCTTCATGTTTCTTTTCCATTGTCAGACATGTTATGTAAATCCGTCTCACTGATATGATACAGTTGAAGCCAGAGAATAGACACATTTAGTCAGCTTATATCTCAGCTTACTCAACTGATCAGTTAGAACTCTGTTTAGATTATTTGGAGTGGATATTTGTGTGTTAGGAAGGCTGCAACTTTTGTTTGTTTCAGTAAATGATTAATCAACCAACAGTCCCATAAACAGAGAAAGGCAGCAAATCATAACATATGATGAACTACAACAGGCTAATATTTCTCTTTGATAAAGTATTCAAAGGTTCATTATTAACTCAGTTATCAAAATTGTTCTACATTGTTTTTGTTGATTGAATTACTAGCCATTCAACTATTTGCTTTAGCTTTCGATTTAACGGCCATTGTCCTGCAACAGAAAAATCTTTTTAAAAGCAACAAAAACAGCAACATGAGTTGAGGTCACATGCACAAGATTTACAGTGTGACTGAGATAATGCAATCTAATACAGTCTGGTGTTTATTAAATGTATTGATACATTTAATCAGAATAGCTGTTTGACATACAAAAGTGAGTCATCTCCCTCAAAAGCTACCTTTCAACACTAAGCCAGTCAGCAGTATCTCTTTGTGTTTGATCTGCCCCCTGAAGCTGTCTATTAATGTTTAGTTATTTAAGGTGTATCAATATATGAGAATTTTGGTTGAAGTAATTCAAATTAACTAAAATTTTCAACAGAATGGGAAGAAATAAGAGTTTTGACTTTGTATCTGAGACATCTATGTATTGTGTTGCAGAGATATCTGCAGAAGTCAGCAGTCCGTTAAGCTATAATTAGCAGAACATTAGGCTCCATGTTAATGTAAACTAATCGAAACAGGGATTAAAGTTCAAATGTGTAGATGGGGCAGGGTGTAATCACAGTTTCTGTTTGAGTAGTCCCGGGCGCATTGATACCATCGCTATGACCATATATGGCCAGTACATCGCATCAGCGCCTGGTGTGATGATTGGTCATGCTGACTCTAGTTGGATTAGATGGGCTGAAAAATGCGTATCTGGCAGGCCATGCACAGTCAAACTGGGGTTCACAATCATCTGAAGTAAGGATTGGCATTTACATTCCTCCTGTGATTAGCTGGACTGTGTTTTTCCCTCTCCCAGTGTCCACAAGGTGCTAGTTTGAAAGAGCAATGATAGATGTCGATCCTCTTGACCTGTCATC
The DNA here is from genome assembly GCA_903131615.1 of Diplodus sargus. NCBI lineage: Eukaryota > Metazoa > Chordata > Actinopteri > Spariformes > Sparidae > Diplodus > Diplodus sargus. The sequence goes on along the minus strand of CAEMYA010000098.1, from coordinate 259,144 downwards.
ACTAAGCACTGTACTCTGCTCAGCAGGGTGCAAACAGTATGCCAGGCTTAAACAGCTGTGTCTCACTTCACAGGGATATTAGCAGGGAGACTGTAACACACATGTACTGTACATGCACACACAGTTAATGTGATCGACTGTCGTGATTGATGTAAGCGTATGGAACGTGATGGTACACCTCCTGAGGTGGATTCACATGTTCACAGCTTTCTAGTGGCTCACTGTTTATGCGTCCTGGATTCTTTGAATTTCACGTCTTAACGAGGAAGAGCAGTTTGACTCGGAGGGATTTATGGACTCAGGGCCGCTGGCTCAAAGAGATGGATGAGCCACTCTGAACCTGTGGTTCTCTGATTTTATCCCATGACTCATTCATGCACATCTGTATGATCACTGTTTGTGACAATGACCAAAGTTCAGTCAATCAGTCAAGGTCATTCTCAGGTAACATTCTCAAACTGTGCAGGGAAGTTGTACAAGCTGTTGCTGCCACTCACTTTAAATACTCTGATGATTCAGTGAAAATGGAGTTTAGAAATTTCTTTTGCTTGGCCCAAAGCCTGCTTGCCTTTTCAAAGAGAGCCAAGTGGTGGATTCCTCTTACATTGGTTAGTGTGAATGGAGAAACATCAAGGTCCGTCTTTAGTCAGGAGTTAACAGGCTGATGATAAGGCTTTGATAGAAAGAGGTCAGTGTTTGAAACTGCAGATGTTGACATCTCGTGACATCAGCCAGGTGTCTCTGCTTCACTTACTGATTTTTTTTCTGTCTTTCTCTTAATCTATGACCTGTCTGTCCACACGTTCACGTGCAGCCGTGTGTAGCTATGGCGTGTGCTTCAATGGGGGCCAGTGTCGGGAGGGCTCCACCCAGCTTTGTGACTGTCCTGCAGGGTTCAACGGACCAAGCTGCCAGTATGGTGAGTAGCAAAATCCTGGCTGTTTTATATTCAGACTATTATTTCTTCTCTTAGTTTTTAGGCTCCATTTCTTAGTTTTTCCTTCTTCTTCCCTCTAACAGTTTTTGGTGTTGGAGTGGAACAATACATTAGAATAAAAAACACTTTTATTTTATGTTATTTCACCTGTGTTTTTATTATTGATCAAATAGCATCCATAAAAAATTACAACATGGTAAAATACAACATATGAAACATGATACACAAAATTCACAAAAATCAGAACGGCTATTCAAACTGTGGTGTCTCAAGAAAAACAACCACATGTGTACTTCACCATGTTCCTAATGATGCCCTTAAACTCATAATACTATTATTATTATTATTATTATTATTATTATTATTAAACTCATCAATTTCCCCCAAATCTGTGAATACCCACTTGCCACTTGGCATTAAAAACCTTCTTTTGTCTGCAATTTGTAGAAGTTATCTGAAGCTACTCTCAGCATTTTAACGATGGCCATTTTCCATCAATGTCAGTGGATACTTAAAAACTAACTACGGTAAAAGTATGAATCAAGTAAACTCTCCACAGACTGACTGAAACAGATAGCAGCTTGACATTTGATTAATAACTCTCTCTTAAACTCGCTCTTTTGCCAGAGGCAATAAGTCTGATTCTTTTCAGACAGCTCTCCTGGCCTCCCTGCTGAACTCCGTTTGAGTGATCGCCTTTCTCTACGAGTAAATGAGAATCTCCACACATCAGCAGTTGGCTTCTTTACCAGCAGCTCAAGTATTTTATCAGCAACTCCATTGTTGAATTTGAGCTGTTGAAGTAAAACAGTGGTGGATTCTGTTGTTTTTCTGATAACTCCACACGACAGGAAATTCCTCTTAGTGTCAACTTTTTAGCAGAATCATCCATGTCTCCCTCTCAATTAGGCCCTTATATACACGACAGACTTTGTTGCATAAGTTAAGTTCAAACTGAGGAAACGACTTAAAATGATGGTCCTGTTTTGTTACAGTGGTCTGATCTGACCACACTCCAGGATCTCAAAGTTCACCTCTAACTTACCACCTTCTTGACCCACACGTGATTTTCTCAGGAGTTCTCTGGTGCCAGAGATGTAGCCTTATGACACCTTTGAGCACACTATACATTCACTTCCTCGTTGGCTATTACAGGACTTAGGATCAGGCCTTGGGAAATGCAGCACTGACAGCCCACTCTATATGATCAGAGCTCTCTGTGGCAGCTAAGCTGACCTGGCTTACATCTGATTACTTCACGCTTGAATGAAAGACTTAATCATAATGACGGAGGATCCATGAACACACATGCCCATTCAGGTGCTGCTTAAAAGCATCAGTTGGTCCTGATGGGTCTAGTGGAGGTCTCCAGCAAGATTAAAGCCATCTGCTGAATATGATGTTTGGTCATCTGAAAAGTATACTCTATAGACATGCAGGAAATTTAACATATAAACAAAGTAAAATATAGACTTTGTGTAAACACTTAGGAACAATCTCAGTGGGTTATAAAGATTATCTGGAAAACAAGTTTGTGTGTTATGTCCAATAAGATGCTGGTCCTTCCTGAGTGGCGTATTTCCATGAGACATAAGAATGTATCACGATACGGAGTGGTGAAGTGAGGGTCAATACACACAGTATGTGGTACAGTGCCCCTCATCTTTCACTCCTTACCATGAAAAACAATTTGAAGAAGTCGTTAAGACCCTCTAATGTGAAAAATAGGACCAAGTTTGAACCCTATCCCTAAAATCCTGACATATTCAGTCATCTCTGACTTCTTTGCAGAAGAATGTTTTTTCTTTTTTAATTCCTTCTTAATTCTCTTGATGAGTATAAAAACATTTTACTTTTATTTGATTTAGGTGCAATGTATTTCTCTGTTGATAGCAATAAGTCTTCTAAACTCCCCTGCCAATCAACAGTAGATGAGAGATGTATCCGTGAAATAGAAAGACGTGTGCGGTCTGTCAAGTGACACAAGACAGAGAGTTTCCTGATAAACCGAGCAACCATACAAACTGCTTTGACATTTCCTCTTGTGCCCTGTCAAAATATTGTCCCATCAGTATGGGACAAAACAAAGAGGAAAGAAACAAGACACCAAAAACATGTGTCTTCAAAGACTATTCATTGGTGTATTTTCTGTTTCTAAGATACGTTGAGATATAAAAGAGTTCCTGTTTCTAACTTCCAAACCAGAACATTCATGCATTAAACATAGCTATTGTAAGAAAACACATTTTTCAAAATATATAGTTGCACTTTATCAAATGAAAACACAACTTTCCTTGGCTTTTTTTGCTTAAGAAAATGTACAACGCTGTCAAAACCTCCCATTGTCACATTTTAATGTTTTTTTTTATGTTCTCATTTTTAAATATCAGATAAAACATAAATACTGGATGATAAACTCTTTGTCTGACAGCTATTATGTCCATAGCACCAGATGCAAAGCGAGGGGCTCTGGCACAACTGTAGCTTCTTGCAAAATGCATAGGGGGGAAGCAGTCTTTAAGGATCAAAACTCCAGAAACACGACTGATATCAGATTTATTAAAACTGATATACACTCTGCATCCTACATATCTGCTGGCCATATCGGCCACAACAGTTAAACCACTGACTGGTGAAGTGAATAACTTTGGTCATGACATAACAGTGCAAAGTTTTGCTGGGAAATCTTGGTTCCAGGCATTCATGTGGATGCTGCCACCCACCCAAACACTGTTGCAAACTAAGTACATCTCTCATGGCAATGGCACTCCCTGATAACTGTGCCCCCAGGACAAGCAGGACAAAGTGTCATGCCACACCACATAAAGTGCTCAGGAATGGCCTGAGAAACATGACAAAGAACTCAAGGCTTCAACCTGGCCTCCAAATTTCCGGGATCCCAATCCAGCTAGGCACCCATGGGACTTACTAGAACAAGTCTTATCCATTGTGACCCCACTGTAGATTGGACTTGACTCTGACCCAATGAGACATGGACACAAGATCTTTTGGGGCTGTCCTGTGGTGTCTGGCACCAGGGCATTGTCAGCAGATTCTTTCATTTCTGTTGGCTGGAAGTTGTGAAAGTTGTTTGCATACTTAGATTCAGGAGTTGGTTCAGAGCTAGTGCCTATACTTGAACCAGTTCTTTTATTTATTTGTGTTCCAGTCGTGTTTGGATGCCAACGTAGGTATAAAGAGTGGATGTAGTTGATCATGGTTGCTCTTAACAATGGTGGGCAATTATAGATGTATACAGTGACAGAATCCAATGGAAAAGGAAACTGCTTCTTAAAAGATTTGCAGGTTGAACCAACTCCAGAGCAGTAATAGCACCAGCCCAGAATCAACACTTGGTTTGCTTTGGTCAAAAGGGTATCTGTGGCGTGGCAGAGCATGTTATCCTGCTGGGCCACTACCAGCGGGGAGGGGTTGTACTTGGTCTGCAACATTGTTTGTGTGAGTGTCAAATGGCAACCATGTGAATGCTGGGACACAAGGTTTCTCATCAGAAAGTTGCATTGTAACAAGATGATTGCCAATCACTTTGACTGTCAGTGGTTTTAATGTTGGGGCCGATGGGTATACATCCTTTCTACTTCCTGTTGTGGTTTTGTGTCTGAAGAAGATAAATCTTGCTGAAAACATTTCAAGTATCCCATCCCTACAGAGGATCCCTTTTGGTTTTGCCTCAGGCGGCCCCTGAGCCACACTATTTTGATGTCAGTACCAACATCGACTGCCTCTTCCCTTCCCCCACATTGACATCCACCAGCATTGTTCTGCATTGTGAATGATAGCTGTCATCAATGGGCACCTAAGGGTCCTTTGCTGGTGTAGAGCTATGCAGCAGAACCCCACACCCTGATCCTCCCTCCATTGAAGGCTATCAGTCCGTAAACTTCTCTGGCAGTTATATTGCCCCGTGATTGGCATAGAAAAGGCTACTGGATGATTGGTGTCGGGGCTGGTGACTCCGCCTGACCCTGGGCCAGTGACTCGGACACAGGCAGGAATACACTCACAGCTGTCCCATTTGAGGTCTCACATGTGCCAAATACAGGTCACGTCAGAGTCAAGAGTCTTGAGGGCAAGGGGAATAGCTGCAGGCTCATTGGAGAAGGAGCAAAAACATCACTTCTAATGAACGACTGAGTGATGGCTCTGATAAATTGTTCAGCCATTATGAAGGACACTCTGTGGTGGTCAGGTACATACCATTTTTGTCGTAACTCACATTCTTGAGCCCTAGATAAATAACCCTGTTGCATAGACGAGAGCACGCTGCTTACACAAGCTGCTGTTATAACTCAGTTACTGCTGCGGTGCACGTGCTTCACGCAGCTGTCAGTCACCACTTGTTTCTCTCGTGTCGTGTTTACATAAAAACTGAGGAGCTGAGGTCGAATACGTGGAGACACACCTCACTCAAGATTCACTCGTCATTTAATCACGTTGTCATGAGTGCGAGCATTCCTCTGCAGTTACATGGGGTGATATTCTCTTGAGGAGTTTTTGATGTGGTGCGTTCGTGTTTGTGTATAGCAATTGGTGTGTGTGTTTGTCTTTTAAAAGGGGCCAATTAGTTGCCTGCTTTCAATAGCTGTCTGAAGCTGTCATCTGTTCTGCTTTTTAGGGGCATTGTGTCTGAATGATGTTTAAGACAATAATTACTGCTGTTTTGTATTTGTGACTCAACTCTATGGTAAAGTGAGGAGCGGTGCCTTCAGGCTCCTCTAGCCCTTACAATGATGATACATCTCATTTGATTTGAATGGGTCATTTGCCTCAGCTTTATACTTTGATACTATCAGACAGTATGATGGATAATTTAAAGGTTATAAAATCTGACAGGATAGAGACTTCTCAGGATTTATCACTTTCCTTTTGTTAATAACCTTCCTGACTGCAGCACTTTTCATTTGTAAGGACTCCAGAGTGGGACTATTTTGGTTGCACATGCTCCCAAGAATCTGTCGAGTGCAACTGAACATTTTCATTGGTCACACCGGTGCGCCTGAAATTTAACAGTTTATATACACATATATATATATAAACTAAATTGTGATCAACGTTTAATTGATATAGTTGAAATATTTGAAAGAATTTGAAGGACCTTTTAAGTTAATTTGGCATCTTAGCATCACATAAAAGTTATCATTCAAATACCAATGAAACTTTTAACACAGCGTGCAACCCTTTTCTGTTGCCAAGTACTTCTGCATGTCTTTGTTTTTGCTCTTTATAAAACTCTTCATTCTTGTCTATATCCAGTGGGATTTAGTCACTTGGTGCCTGATGTACTCAGTATCCAACCTGTCATCAGTCGACAAGTGGTATCCTCTGGGATCAACAGCTTCCAAGGCTTTTAGACCTCTGGCAGGGCAGATGTCTTCATACCAGCTGACATCTGTGCTCAGCTGCAGACAAACAGACAGACAGACGAGCAGACACTTTATGTAACTTGAAACTTTACCGTCTTAGTTTAAGAATCCCGAAATATCTTGTAAAGCTCAGCGTTTCGCTGGCGGTGAATGGTAAAACGAAAGTCATCTCAAATACATAAAACTGATGGATTGCGTAGAGGAGTTACCTCTAACAAATATATGAGGAGTCATTGAAGTTAATGCCTTGATAGCACCGGGGAAAAATTCGAAATAGATGCGATAACGCAACATACCAAATTTGTTCCATTCCCACAGGTTTAATAGGTATTTATTTGGTTTTTGTTTGTTGATCCCAAACTGTGAAATGCTCCACTGAAAGAGCTCTTTCTCTGTCACGGTAATTCCATCTCATTTATGTGCTCTTTCTGAATGATTTTTGAACCATAAGCTCATATCTTGGCTGGGTTTGGGGTCATTGCAGTGCCAGGAGGACCAGCTTGTTCTAGACATCACTCAAGACAGACCCTCTACTGACGACCATCATCATTATCATTATACTGTAATGCTTCAAAGCCGGCTCCCAGGCATGTTATCTCAGCCACAGCCATACTGTCTTTGAAGCTTTTAGTCAGAGAAAATGCTAGTTTATCAAAGGTTAGGTTACAGGCATTGATCCACCAAGATAATGGTTGAGTCAAATAAAGGTTCTTAGTCTGATTTATATACCTTTTTGTACAGTTTATATTTGGCAAAGTAAATCCTATTGATCCTATCTTTAGAAATTTGATATTTTGTTGGGAGATTACACTGCTGAGGCCTTTGGCTGTGTACAGTTTCTTTTGATCTTTTAATTTTCCATTTAGAAATGGATATGTTTATAAAAATAAAACCCAACCAAAAACAAGTCTTTTCATTCATTCTGAACCGTCAGATATGCACTAGAACTTTTGTTTTTTTTTCCCTTTTTAAGACAGCAAATCACAGCAACTGAACAATTCAAGCTTTACTTTCCGTGGCATCAAAAACAATAATTCTCATTCTCATAGGCCCGCCACCACCATAATTAAGTGCAGAAAGGCATTTCATACCAATAACAGAATTTCTTCCTGTAATCCAAAAAAGATTAACACCCAAGTTGTGTCTTTGGGGATTTAGATTTAGTTAGGCTTATAAACAGTTGACTGAAGCTCTGAATAATAAGGTCAGATATTTCTCTGGAGCCTGTCGGTGCATGATGCAGGTCCTCTACAGTCTGGTGGCTGAGGTGGTGTGAAATGGCACAGCAGCGACAGACGAAGATCCCACTCAGCCTCATGAAAGCTGAAAAAGCCTGGGCATTTCTTATGACTTTTCGAAACCATCAATTTACATTCTCTTTTGTCACATAGGCCACAATTACACGTTATATACACCTGGTAACGTCAGTAAATTCACTCAAGTACTGTAAAATTTTGTGAATGGACTTGTGTTTCTGTTGCACTCTTCCAGTCTACTGACCGCTCAAAGCGCTTTGAAACACTTGTTGCATTCACCCATATACACACTGATGGTAGATGCTGCCATACAAGTTGCCAACTGCTTATCTTGTTCAAGGATACTTCGACAGGGAGCCGGGGATTCAAACCAGCGACCTTCTGATCAGAAGATGACCCTCTTGAGCTACAACCCCCCATTCCAGCTACTTCATACGTCTACCACTTGAACTTTAGAGCAATATATGGTGCTTTATAGTCCGTAAAATTCAGTCACCCAAAGCTCAATACGATAGGTGAGGGTGGGAACGTATATTGACTGACCGGTAAAGTGGAAACTCTTCACCACAACTGACGCTGCACCAGACTTTATGAAAATGCTGCTAACACTTCCAAGCTTTATTAGTTATACAATAATATGAGAACTTAACTTTTACAAAACATAAGGTCATTTACGTGCATTTTGCATTTTGTTATATGAACAATTTTAATCAAGCTATGTCTTTCAGTATTCTGGATATTCTGGTTCTGTCTTGGAGCTGCATTGTGAAACTGCATGCTTGTTAGCGTGGTTGCAAGGTCAGGACAGCAACCCTGGAGCTATTGTGGGAATTCAATGTCTTGTTAAAGGACACTTGTTGAGTTGCCGGGAACCTTTTGAAGTACACAGACATGGACCGGGGTCGTCTGGTCAAGAATTCAGAGCAAGAGAGAAAGATAGCTGTGGAAAAATCAAATGTCATGGGCTTTTTATTTTGTGTAGGTGGCGCTGTATCAGTCCATGAAATTGAGACAGTGAGTTCTTGGACCTCTGAACCTTGTGGTTTATATTGTAACAGCTTATATGGTCACCTCATAAGACCACTCACATTTGACCCCACGTCTTCTATCTATCTTGTTGCATCATCTTTCTTTGTTCTTCGAGTTGAACAAAGTTCCTGTCTGGAAAGTATGTGCTTCAGTTTCTCTTAAGAAAGGGATGACATTGCGTGTATAGCTGTAGTCAGGGAAGATTTCAGATGTTGCTCTTTGTAGTACCTCTGTTCCTCCTCTAATAGCAGTCCTGCTCTGCAATTACTTAAAGTTTAAAAGCAGTCTTTTCTCAACCTAACAGTCATGTGGCCTGTTGTAACCTGCCTTTTGTCACCTATCCTCTTATCTCACACACGTAGACAAATGACCTTATTGTAGGCCATGAAGGGGAGTTCTCTAACTAATCCATGTTTGTTGAGTTGTTGTAAATTTGCATGTCTGTCCTACTCTCAAATATGTGTTTTGTTTGTTTTTTTACAAGCCTGTCAGGCATGGAAGATTTATTCTGTCTTAGTCATGTTAACCTCTGTGGCACATTAAGGCCAAATGTGAACAAAAATGTGGGCGGTTTATGCCTTCCAGATGTCAAATCCCAGTTAATGCATGAGTGGCATGTTTGTCAGATGTGTCACTGTCACTGGTGGTGGTATTATATTTTAATGCAACAAGGCGATGATGTGATGCTCATGAATCTTTTTCAGCCTTGCTATGTAGAAGGTTAGCAGTGATAATATTGGTATAACTGTGTGCTTAGTTAAGCTGATTTACGTGACAGTGGTGACTCTTGTTTTCTCCTTCTGCGATAAAGAAAGCAGGGGAGCAGAGAGGTCAAAGGTCAAGCCAGCATGTGGACCCAGGCGTTGCCATTTCAGAGTGGCCTACACTGTCTGTGGCAGGACTCGCTTCTCATGAACAGCAGGAAGGCTGCGTGGGATCTAACCCTGTCTGAAAAAATGTGGGGTGTGTTTCTATCATCACTGCTGCTCATCAAGAAATTTAGAGACTGACAGTGACAGGAGGGAGCAGCAGTGACACAGATGGCATCTGTCATGTTTAGGGGATGCTGGTCTGCATGAGGCCATGTTGTAAAAGACAACATCTCCTTACCGTATGGTGAAACCATTTCACACATGCTGCTCACCCCAGTAAGGGTTTGACTGTCAGCTGAGTAGTGAAGAAACACTCTTTTCTTTTTCTTTGGCTAAATATATTGCGTATCTGCTGCCTCCATGTTCAGGACCACTGAGGAATGTAATAAGAGAGGTGCTTTCAGTATGTCGGCCTTGAGACCCTCCCCATTGTAAAAATAAATCCCTGAAGTCTGAGTCCCATCAAATGGTTTTTACTTGGGATCAAGAAAAAACATTAGAGAAACCTCCATGCTGAGCTAGCTGAGTCCTTTAGCCAGTAAGTGCCACAAAATGGAACACACGTGCATGCTGCAAATAGGACAGTTTCCTCAGCACATGATCTCATTGTGATGATTAGCCAGTGTGCCTTTTTTCACTAAGAAAATATAAGGTAGAGTTTTAAGTGTGTTGGATACCAGTTAATGGTCCATGAAGCAGAGGAGGTGGAAAAGATCCAATCATGAACATGTTCGTGTCAGTTCAAGGAGAATGTGAAACTTGCTGTGCAGGAATTGTACAACCTGTAATCTGAGGCTTCTCTTGACCTAAACTCTCAGGTACCTTGTTGAGGCTTTGGTACAAGCTTGTCTTTGCATTTCTACGGTGTTTTGCCAACTGAGACATTTTGTGAAATGCCTTTAGAAAAGCAACACCAGGATAGACTGCATTACTTTTGCTAGTTGGTAAAGGAGTGAAGTAACAGAAACTTTATGTGAAGATGAGATGCAAGTTTATCTGCTAATGGTGAACCCAAGGCACTACTGAGATCTGGTGGCCGGAGACATCTATCACCTTAAACCATTTCCAGTTTTGTGCTTGCTTGCACATTGTAATCTCTTTTTTCACTTTTCACTTTCATCTTGTTTCCTAGTTTATTTTTTTTCTCTGCATTGTTGGCTGTGTGTTGTCTCTGCATTCTGTCAGACAGTGAAACATCTTCTGGTCCACCATTTTGTTTCCAACCACCCCTGTTTACTCCAAATGTGCAGTGCTGAAATAAACTTCAAGGAACTCATCTTCAAATCGGGGGGAGAAGATCAGAAACTAAAACAAAACCTGTAAATAGTTTAATAAGATCCTTGAAGTGGAAAAGGATTATTAAGGCACTACTGATTGACAGGTATACAACTGTAAATATTTTATATGCTCTAATAGCATAATTCGATTACAATTTACTGTAGCTGTGACCAGCTCAAATCCACTTTCACCTTCTGGCAGCTCATCACAGCAAAGATTTTAAGAATATCACACCATAAAATATTTATTTTCGTTTAAACTACTGTCCAACAACTGTTGGCAGGGCTGAAAGACTTTCACTCTGTCCATAATTCACGTAATTACCTTTTATTTTGGTCAGCTACCAAGAAAGACTGTAAGGCCATGAGATTTTAAAGCTGAGACGCCCAGCTGCAGCAGTTTGTCACTCACATGACTGATGTGTCCATCCTTTCACTGAGAGGTCAAAGGGTGTCGAGCATCAGGGCATTAGGTTATATAACTGTTTGGCAACGATCATCACATTTGTTTTATCTGCTCAAAATCAGGCTGTTATAGTTTTAGTGCTTTTTTTTAAGTGAGAGAGAAAAAGTTGTAAAAGTCAAATGGCTGATAATAGGATAGTAAACGTCAAGAAAGATCACAAGCAGTCTAAATCACTCTCAGGGTTTCCCTTTTCCCCTCTGATGGGTTTAACAGGCTACAGCTGAAATGACTGAACAGGTTGAAGTCTGCTTTTTTACTTGACTTGAAGTGAATTACGTCTTAGGCTTTAACTTTTAAAAAGAGGACGGTGAGGAATTTTGTACTGAGAGTTGTTTTAGGTCAGGTGGTGACATAATCATGCTATATATATAACTTGTTTTTGTTCCCATCAGCCTTAAATTGGAGTATAAGTGGACCATTCACGGAGTCTCTGACACCTTTTTCTGTTTTTTTTTGCCATTTGAAAGTTTAATCCCATTCTTTGAGCATTGTTAGCAGCCAGCATAGCGTGACTTCCCGAGCAGCTGAAATGAAGGAGGCCATGGAGATGTAGGCTCTGCTGGGAGAACCAGAATCTCTACGAACAAATGTTTTCTCTCACATTCTCTACCTCTTTGTCCTGATCTCCTCTGATTCTTTGTTTTATTACTTCTTTAGTTTGAGAGGACAAAGTGAGGTATAAGAAAAGAGAAGTGAGAGGGATGTACAGAAATCACATTTTCTCATACCCCTTTAAATAGTTTTCTTTTGGTCTTACCTACATTGCCAAAGATGTTTTGTTTATAATGTCATAGAATAGAGAAAGTACTGAATTCCCACTCAAGTGTTTTGGTAATGTGGAGCCATTTTTGTTTGAGCAGGTCCCTGTTTTGTTTGATTCACATGCGATACACAATCCTTCTACCTTCTAGGAAATGCTTTCAACATAGGAACCAGAAGAATAATACATTTTTGACTGGGAGTGAACTCTGATTTTCTTTTGGTTTACAGATGAATAATTTACTAACTATTTTAACAACGTCACTGTCAAATGTACAGTGAGGGTGAAGGAAAATCTGACTTGAAATCCAATCCATCTTTCCATGCCTGCTGTCACATCCTTAACACTGTGCTGTTTAGGTTAAAGCTGAGAGAGATCTACTCAGTTCCTGTGAAGTGAGGAAAGGCATCTCTAATGAGAGGGAGTGTGTTTCAGTCAGGGTGGGGTACATCCTTGCCCACCTACCTGCCATTGCATCCTGTGCAGCACCCTAATCTCCCGTAATTGTTCCGGGTCTGGGCTCCCACCCAGTCTCATTAGACTCTTTACAGCATTCCTGATGAAAGGTCGCTTCTGTTCAAGCTGGGTGCGAGGGCATCAAGTTTGTGTAAATTGACAGTGACAAGAGTTTGCAAAATACAATTAGAGGAATCATCAGCGTGGACTGATCCCTTCATCTGCCAGCGTTGTTCCTGTTCTCCTCATTTTTACTTCCATATCTTCCTCCAGTTTGACCAAATTTGCCTTTGTTTCCTGCCTATCAGCTCATCGTGTAATCCACCGAGCCAAACACTTCACTTCTAATCAACATTATCTCATCTGTCGTGTTTTATCTCCATATGGGGAGCCTTGGGGAGCGTTCACCCAAGAGTACTCTCTCTTTCAGTGCACACACGGCTTCTTTCTGATGTTTCGTGAGGTGTGAAGAGCAAATGCTAATCTGAAAGAAATGTAAAGAGACGGGGTCAGTCGCCCCTCACATGTCAAGGCTGTTTTGTTTTTTTTTGTTTTTTTTGTTTTTTTAATCAGACAATCATTTGAATCTTATTATGTGATTGGACTATTTTCTATCACACAGCTTTACAGCCACTCTTGCTATAGTTACGTAACATTAACCTTGTAATTCAGTCAGAGATACTTTTGGCAAGTAATATATAGCAGATTTATAAGAAAAAAATCTGGTCTTCCAGGGAGCTCTTAAAGAATCAGAGCAGCATCAAGGATCCTACCTGGAAAGCTAACCCTAATTCTTAATAAACACATAAACATGATGCCATAGTTAAAATAGCAGTTCAGTTTAAGACACAAGGAAAATGTCGGGGTGGAAGCTCCTGCAGCAAACAGCGTTCACAGGAGATTAGCGGCGGGGTTAGAAGTATCAGGTTATAAAGCTGGCTGAGTGCACGGATGCGAATATTTGAGATGTCCCATTACGTTTTTTGGATCTTATTCGAGCCTCTTAATATTATATATGATCAGGTGCTTGCGAACCTGGATGTGAGAACTGAATTGCCGACCGCGGCTGTCAAATAGCAGAGCAGAGCACACTGAAGCTCAGAAAAGAAAGGTTCAGCATTTGATTGGGTTTATTGTAGAAGATACAGATTCTATAAAACATGATATCCGTGTTCTGAGCCAAATGAGTGCTGGACTGCAGCGGGACAAAATATTCAAAAGATGCTCTTCGTGTTTATTTGTATGTAGATAATTGAATATGATCTGTGATTTTTGTAGCAAGAAAGGAGTTTACAAACTTTAATTTCATTACATTATTTACCTTGAAATTATGAATGCCACACGACTGCTTGGACAGGCTTTTGCCCTGCCATGAAATCAGAGCCCATTATCTCTGAATTAGATTTAATCAGGGGGATTGCATGTTTGAATGTTGTTTCTTTCAGATTTGAACACCTTAACCATCTAATGTCACACATGGACACGTGAAGCAGTAATCCAAGCCTTGATGTTTATTTCCCCAGTACACCTTGAGCATGACAGTCTGTCATGTATCTGCTACCTTTTGCCCTCTAGGGTAATTGCTCTGAGCAACTTTCCATCCTCTAAGGCCCTGCACATACCAGGGCAGCATATCTCTCACATATGCAAGAGAGGGAGACAGCCTGGATACCACAACAAGTAATTTTTGGATTTATGCTGGCCTCAGAGTGTTGTCTCAGCCAGGGACTCAAAAGTCCTGGGTCAGAGTTGTAAAAGACAGGTCCTAACAGGTAGAGCACAGATAGAGCACACGCAAAGGGTCAGAGGGCAATCCCCTGAGGTCCATGAGGTATTTGTTCCCCCTGTTCATCTGTGTAGATCATAAAATGTTATTCTGGAGACATGCATAGGTTTGTGCAGCTGGCCCACTTTCTGTGTTGTAGTTTGTAAATTTTCCTGACAGTGAAAAATTTGTGACAGAAGTCAGAAACCTTTTGCAATCCGCAGGCTTTTGAAAGGACAAACTTCTCCCAGGGCTCATAGTCTGTAAGGCACCTTCAGTCAAAACAGTGATGTTAAAGAACTTTGGCATTGTCTATGAGCATGCAACACTCAAATTTCCAGTTTGAAGTCCATGCCTGCTGGTGGCACAGTCTTGTGACTCTTAATGTTTCTGGGAATGAAGGACTTGTGGTAGTCTCAGTCAGCTGTAGTGAAGAAGAGAGAAAACATTTAAGCTTACAGGATTGAGAAGCAGCTGGCTCTTAAGAACGGGGTATCCCATAACATATAAACATTCACTCGTACCTGCACTTAAATGGGAGCAAAGGAACACACACACTTGCACGCTTACCTTGCCGTGCAATGAATTGGGATAATCAAAATGGGGATTAGAGGCATTTAGGGCTCAGTAGAGCAGAGTGTTCACAAAACAAACTCAAAGTTTAGTGTCTTTGATGTTACACATAAATCTCTTGTGGTCAAATATGCACAAATAATTCAGGTAATAAGCTGTACAGAGACTACTGAGTCGCTTGATTGATATTTTTACCCAAGAGTCAAACAGCTTCTCAATGCTTCTCTCAGCAAAACAATCTGCTGCTTGTCTGTGTTTTCTTGTCAACACATGCCTTGGCAAGCAGAAGTGAAGAAAAACAAAATGCAACTGTTTAAAGAGGCAGATAAGCAGAGAATTTAGATTCTGCCCATCAGTATTTTCACATGAGAAATGTTCAGATGAAGCAGAGCAGACACCATGACTGACTTTAATGAGCTGTTACACTTGTAAACAAAGCAAAAACACAGAAGGAGGTCCAGTGTATTGTAGTGTTTGCTTTATGTAGAAATCATTTTCAACCTTTCACCAAGAAATGCCTAAGATACGCTACAACTGATTATTATTTTCTTTATTGATTAGTCATTATTACAGTAATTACGTTTTGGTAGGTTGACTTATCATTTTATCAACTAGCAGTTGTCAAGTCGATCATAGTAAATTTCCGTTATCTGGATAATCTTGAATTGGGATAATCGTTGTCTTGAAAAAGCTGTCTGTCTTGATAAAGTACAATCCTGGATTGATTTCTTAATGATTTTGAAATTCCACAGGCTGCGTGTCCTAATAAACATGTTTGTTTCTTTACAAAGTGGAAGGTTAAAATGATTCCCTGTATGTCTTAGCGCCATTTAAAAAAGTTCGATTTTTGTCATTCCCAACCTGCCAAATAATGACACTTTGGGTTGGCAGCCGACCAATCCCATAACCCCCAAGTGTCAGTTTTTGATGAATCGGGGAAACTCAGAGCGTTGTTATTTGATGAGTAGGGAATTAGACTCTAAAATCGACTTTTCTTACAAATAGCGCCTTTTAAGCATATTGTGATATAACTGACATAATATCGTAAATTCAATTATTTTGGCCAGGATAATTGTTGTATGAGCTTTTCACATTGTCCCATGCCTTGTTGCTACTCTACAGAAGATACTACATTCCTGTGATGATTTCACATTTTTTGTCGACTTTAGTGCTGTTTGAGTCATTAGAGGTACCACATCTTCAAACGCTTCTGCTTTAGCTTCACCACTAAGCTGTGTAGTTTAAAAAAGGCCATTTCACTGCCTTTACTGTAATACTCTTTACTCCTTGGTGAAACTTTTTACTCGAAGTTGACACAGATTGTTAATGACTTCATGGAAACATTAGAGGCTTATAAAAAAAGGCACAGACGTCTTTAACATCAGTGGATACACATCATAGAGGTCTGTGTGTGGTTTGTCCTTTGTCATTAAAGGGGACATTTTTTTTAGCTTCTGCTTTCAGAAAAGCCACTCCACGTCCGAACCATAGTGCCACTTAACAACTCAGCTGGCCACAATTACAGGGCTTGTACCCAAAACTGGCACCAAGAATTCCTCACGCAGAATTAGCGACTGGAAATTATTGGATGTTTAATACAGCATGCATAGTTTTCTGGTGTCACTCAGTGCGGTGAACCAGAGAGCAAGATGTTTTTTCCCTCACTAACTTAAGTGTGGTCTTCTTTGACTTTGAATTATGGTATTGTGGCAGCTGTGTTTTGGTTAGATGATGAATGAGAGCAGAGCACAATCACATAGTGTTAGCTTGATAAACATCCAGCAGCACATCTGGGCTGTTATTGATGTAGCAGGAGATATACAGCAGGGGGCAATGTTGAACTTGAGCTGATGCATGGTAGAGTAGATTGAAAGGAATAAATATGTCCTGATTTTTGTCCTGATGTTTGGCCTGTAAAATTAGTGTCTCCTGTAGTTTTAAAGTTATTTAATGACAATCTGCTGTCTGTCTTCTCTGTTTGGCTCGTCTGAAGATCTGACTTGCCATTGTCATAAATCTCAGTTATTCATCTCTGCTCAGGTTTATACAAAATCATGCTGATATTGTGTGCATTGTTTCTCTCATACCCCTGATATTTGTTTACAAATTCATACAGGCCTGAAGCTACAGACTAATCCTTAAGATGTCATTGTTTGCCTCATCTGATTACATCTGGCGTGTAAAGTGAGCTTGCTTTATGATCTCTGCTCACGTTTGCCTGCAAAATACTGTACCTGTCAATACACAGCGCAGAGACAGCAGTCTGGCAGAAAGGCATTATAAGGAAACCTTAGAGCTGAAGTACTTACACAATGACCCGAGCCGCAGAGGTAATGCTTGCATAAAACATTTTTAAATGCATCTTAGGGGTTCTCATGATATCTGACTCCAGGAGA
The DNA here is from genome assembly GCA_903131615.1 of Diplodus sargus. Taxonomy (NCBI): domain Eukaryota; kingdom Metazoa; phylum Chordata; class Actinopteri; order Spariformes; family Sparidae; genus Diplodus; species Diplodus sargus. The sequence continues at coordinate 241,973 of CAEMYA010000098.1, read as the reverse complement.
ATATCCATGTGAAATCCACGAGGAGTTATAGGGTCCATAAAATAACTTTTATAATAACTCATGTGAACTTGGGTGAGCATAATTCATCAGATCATCTGCTTGAGCTTCTGCCAGATAGCCTTGTGGCGCTGCCTGCCAGGAAACGTGTCTTGTACAGTTTATTTGTAGAGCACCTTTCAACAACAAGCAATTCAAAGTGCAGCAACAGAGGACATAAAAGACATAGCGATCAAATATGCAAGGAACAAAAGGCAATATAAAATGAAGCACATAAATAATTTGCACCAAATAACACATTTTCATTTTTTTAACGTCTTAACACAATCAGAAATAAAGGTGCCGATAAATGTTTTTCTTAATTTAAATCACAGCACATGCAGCAATACATTGCCTGAAACCTCAGACATATTTTTGAAGGCTATATTTTTTTCTTGAATCAGACCTACTCAATTTCAGGTGCACCGATGAGACCAATGGAAATTTTAGTCACACTAGACTTTTTTTGGGTGCACGTGAGACTGTGAAAGTCACACTCTGGAGCCCTGCAGTGCAGTGCAAGATATAAATAAATAGTCCCAAATTTAAGTAGATAAAACACAGTGGCGAACAAACAAACAGCAAAGTCTCCTAACAGACCGGCAGACCTGACCCTTAAAAAGACATTGAAAGGGTCCGTTATACTGGAGGTCAAAGGTGAGAAGGAGTTTCCTGTGAAAGAGTGTGAAGTAAATTATCAGTTCCAGTCAGTTTGTTAGTCAGACAAGATGTTGTCATGAACCGTCCTGCAGCCACATGTGCAGGTCAGTCACAGAGAAACCCTCGTTTGAATGAAACCTCTGACTCAAATACATCTCATGCAGCCTCTAACCAATCCCCATCTTTATAGCACCTGGTAAATGAAAGCAGCTGTGAGGACTGTAGGGAATGCAAGCAGGAATGAACACTAGCAAAGCACATTATTAGACCAGCAGGCTTTTAGATCAGGCTCCTAAAAGGAAACAGGTTGGGCTATCACTGGCATCCCCCCTCCTCCCCGTCTTCGATGAATGCCGCAATTTTCCGGCCCATGACCCCTGGAGATAATATCAGAGGTCCGGTGGTTTTTGTTGGCCCCTCATGGTCTACCCAGACATGAGCCCAGTTCTCCTAGGAGCAGTGGCTGTCGTGCTTATCACAGGATGTCACACAATACAGCAGAGGAATGTAAACCCAGAGCTGTGCAGACAGGAACGTGCAGAAACACAATCAGGATTATTTTTTTGTTTTTAATTCTTTACCTGATTGCTTTGGAACAGAGAGTCCACTACAGGGGCATGCACGTTTTTACCCATTTTACAGATGCGTTTTTGTTTTATGTTTCACTTACGAGGAGACATAACAGCAATGAACAACTGGGCCCTAACCCGTTACTAACTCTGTTTGTTATCCTCATAGAACAATGCACAGAAACTCCACCTTCATACGTACATGAAAGTGAAGATTAGTAACATATTCTCCATTAAGCCACTCAAGCTCAAATCTGGACGTTTTGTAATCAATTTAGTTAGAAGATGACTAGCGAACAATTAGTAACATCCAGTTCATTTATGGCATTTGTTGTGAGAAATAGCATCTTGTTTCCATAAGGTTATTGCTGTAGTTTTGGTTTCAGGCGACCTAGACCACCTCTGTGATACCACACCACAGGAAAGCCTGAATATGATGCAGTAAAATACAAACCACTAACTACACCCCCTAAAGTTAGTATTCTGCCTAATTAGGATAGCTGTTTCCCAGCCCTTTCCAGTTGTTGTGCTAAGCTATGCTAACAGGCTGCTCGTGGTACCTTCATATTTACCATACAGACACCTAAGTCTCAGCTACAAAGCGAATAAGTGGATTTCCCACAATGTCAAACTATCTTCTATTTGAATTGCTATATTCAAAAGAATAACTTGCAGACTACAGTACTGATAATTGAAATAATAATTGTTTATAATTTTGACAATATGAACTGTGATTCTTTTTTTATTTAGATACCATACTAGCATTAGGCTGAAAAGATATTTGTTGTGGGGTTTTTATGCACCCAATTTTGCGATTAATTTGACAGAAGTCAGAAATATACACTTGGCACATGTGAGCGAAATATTGATCTCCACAGACACAACATGAATCAAGACCCATAAGAACAGTTGAACTTCTCCTGCCATCCTATCTTGAAACCTTCCTTTTTTCGGCTGTTATAACATCTTCCATTTCTTGATGAGCCGGAGTTTGGCACTTTTCTGTGGTCTTGCTCGTGTTGGCTGCAGTACTTGTTACTGGCAAGGTTTAAATTCAACTTCACCAGCTTCGCCTTTGACATTTTGGACTTGTTTTCACTGCTGTCAGACGAAAGTGCCTGGTTGTTACTGGAGCATGTGGTATTTGTATTTCGAGCCATGCAAAGGGCTTCCGTCCATATGTTTTATTTCAGGCAGAAATCACAACAGTGCACTTGGAAGTGCTGGGATGAAGTGCTTGTGTGGTGAAATTTAAAATAAAGTGCACAGCATATGCTGCTTAATGGAAACCCTGGGTGTGATGTCAATCAGAACCGGAGAGTTTTCCTTCATTGAAAGTAAAGCAAAGAATGACCCTGAAGGCTTTTCTCCAGAGTTTGATTTACCAACTTGTTGGCTGGTTGTGCTCTTCGTTGATCTGATTGTTAGCCTATCGTAGACAGTGATGACAGATGGTTCCTGCCCTTTTCCAATCAGCCTCCAAAGACGACTTCTCTGATTAGTTGTGTAACAAACCATCATTAGGTTAGGAATGTTCTTTTTGGTTCTCCCAAAGTTCTATATTTGTTTATTTCTTGCCAAGAGGACTCTTACGCAACATATTTTGTAAATCTGAGAATCCACCACATGGTCAAACAGTCCTGTGTTATTCTCCCTACAAAGGTTTGACCCTGAACATTGGCCTTTGACTCTGACCTGGGGCATAATTTGGGAAGGCATCAGATATCCCGACCCCCCAGAGGCTCAGGTCAAGGAGAAGAAACCTGGTATCTGATGTTCATGGGAAGGCGGCTCTAGCTTTTGTTTCGCTCCTCGGGATGTGTCTGGTCACTCTGCTGGAGGTTCTTCTTGGTGATGGAGTGATGAATGGGTGAGGGTGATGTTAAATGAAATTCACCCTGAAGTCAGGTGAAGGTGTGCAGCCTCTATCCAACCCCGGACGCACTCATGTCCTCAGAGGGCATTGAGTTTAATTTACAGAGAAAAAACTTTTATGGCTGGGAATGTTCCTGTTTTGAAATGAGCTTATACTAGTACAAACATTAGTGTAACAAAGAGATATGGGAATCAGAGAGGGTTCCATGTTGCAACCGCATATGAACAGCATCTGATTTTTCTCTCTTTTCTGGAACTATTTGTTGTGAAAGAACATAAATTTAACATAATATGCTAATACAAACTTCCAAAAAGCACTTACCAAAAGTACATTTCCATATTAAAAACTACTTTTTATTCTGCCTTGGATTTGGCTAAAACTAATATCTGATTGTAATCCTGTCATTTGCAAAACACGTGCTATTTTATCGATACACTGTAGAAACTCCCGCTGCTCCCTTTACGTTATTTTCCTTCTGACCTGTAGCAACTCAACATTCCTGCTTGCTTACTGGGCAGAAAGACTTGCAGAGAATGATGAGCGTGACACTGACCCTGCTCAGACCCCTGCTCAAGCCGCCACACAGGTGTGTGGCCCCAGGGGGGCAGATAGACGTCCACACGCACACACTCATGCTGCAGCTCTCACCACAGGAAGCCTCGGGGTCTTTAATCCTGCCCTTGACTTCAGGTTGCATTCTGCTCAGTCACCATCACTTGTCTGCTTTCAGTCTGGTTGTCTTCTGCATAATTTCCTTCAAACCTGCTGTTATTATGATACTTATTTTTGCAAGTTAAATGAACTGTACTGAAAGGCAGACACACTCTGTCACCCCAGGACCCAAACTCATGAATCAAACCATTCTGATGTAGTGCCCAAACAGAAATCGTTGAGCCTTGAAAATTGGTTCTTTAGCTGCAATTTATCAAGTCTTGCTAAAGAATTAGGAATTGTACTTCATAGACTAATAAAATTAATTCTTGATGTTAAAGGTCACATTTCATTACATATTGTATGTGCTTTAAGTTTAAAGACACTTGGCAACAGAAACAGTGCAGTTTTGTTGGTGTGACCATTTCCAGATGTGGTAAACTGAGAGAGAAATCGTTTAATTGGCTGGTTAAACGCCGGCATTGCAGTGTACCGAAATTTGCTTGAGGGGGCAAAACGTTCTATAAAGCAATTTTCCTTGCATTCGTACTCTTCCTCTTTACAGTAATTCTCCTCTTTTATGGACATGGGGAAAGTTTACAAGCTGATTAGTGCCAAGTGAATGCTCCCTCCTAATTTTCTCCATGGCTTTTAAGTTTTCAGTCCAAGATTCCTTCTGCTGGCATGGCAAATGAAACAGCCCTGTGTCGTCAAGTCTAAAACTCCTCTGTGAGCATAATCTCTCCCGACAAACCTCCATCTGAACGAAATTTAACATTAATGCAGGCAATGTGGAGCCGTGTCCTGAAACTGCAGTGTAAAATGGAGCAATACAAGAAGCATTACTCCTTTCATTTTCAATTTCAATATTTCTGCATTTCAGAGAGGCTCAAATTATGGTATATATGCTGTCTGCACCTCTATCTGACCTGAGTCATTATGTGTAGTTTGGGAACTGAAGGGAAAGATTTTATCTGGTGAAGTCGATGACAGCTTTGGCCAGAGATCTGCTGATGGAAATGAAAAGGAAAACTGGGACTTCGTGTGGATTTTTGGAGATTGTGCAGCAGTGACAAATGTCTTGTCCTGGTTCTTGTTGGAGAAAATTCCCAGGTTAGAGGTGGTTTGGACAACTTGTCACTGCTGCATATTTCTGCCTGTCCCTCTCAATTTATTACTTAATTCATTTTCATCTTGTTTTGGATGTATTATGTATTTTTCCCTTTACCATTTTCCTTGATGCTGGATGGAAACAACACTCAGTTTCCTGCAGTAACTCTCATGAATTTCCATGCTCTTGAGCCCTTTCCACACTTCCAAATTGATGGAAAACATTTGAAACCTAATCAAACTGACATGAAAAGGAAGACGCATTTTTTTCTTAATCTTGGCTGCTCAAGAAAAGCTCCATGCTGTGTTTTCACCAAAACACAAAGCTTTTTAAACACGTGTGACAGTTTTACAACAACACTTCTTTGTTCTTTGTATATTCTGCCTCAGCTTGTGGTTTGAACGACTGCAGGATTAACTCCATCCCTGTTTCTCCCCATCAGATGTGAATGAATGTGAGGAGACCAATGGAGGCTGTGAGGCTCTCTGCTGCAACACCATTGGAAGTTTCTACTGCAGGTGTCCTCCTGGACTGAAACTGAATGAAGATGGCAAAACATGTCATGGTGAGTCCTTTTACTAATTGTTTAGTTGTGGCTCTGGGTTTTATATCAGTTTGAAATCAATCTCAGTAAGACAACCACGTTTATTTAAAGAGTACCATTCTGGAATAAGGCAATTCAAAGTTGTAAAGGAATTAAAATTAATACATTAAAAGAAAAGAAAACATAAAAGACTAGAATGGCACTCATTAGAATGCACACCTCTGCCAAGGTCCAACCGCCAACTAAATATGCCTGATTTTTTGCATCAAGAAAGAAGAAAAGAAAATAAAAATGTGGAGAAAATGTGAAAGAATGTGAGAGAAAAACCACACCAAAAGCTAATGGGGTCCTTCATCCAAGTTTAGAGGAAAACTGTTCAGAATTTTTTTTGTTTAATCCTGCTTACAAAGGGGGGGAAAAAACAAACGTGAAACATAAAACAAGCAAATAATTCAGCAATAGTTTCTTAAACAACCATTCTGATTGAGCTGAACATGTTTTCCCATCTGCTGGATCAACAAATCCTTATTTCAGTATACTCTTAATTTAAATTTAAATTTAAATTTAATTTTGAAGAACTGGTCATCTTACAGAAATTGTCAAAGTTTTGAAATACTGAAGTATATACGATTAACTGTTTTTTGTAACGCTAGCGATGTGGCACAGGGGATGGCAATGTCAAGTCAGTTAGACGGTCGGTCCCCCACTTTGGTGGGGAGCCAAGTGATAGACATATTGGCTTGAACTTTGGTTTCGTCCAATGATTTAGGTGAAACTCTGAAACGCCACCATGAGGCTGACATTTGAGTGAAACGTTGCTACATCTTTAGGATGTTTTTCCATCAACATTTGTTTAGACATTTTTGTTCCCCACTGGATGAATTGCAAAAACTTTGGTGAGCCTTACTCCCCCTAATGCTCATCTAACAATAAAAAGGATTTGTCTCTTTCCTTCACTCGGCACCCATTACAGTGAATAGTTTTGTTCCTTTATTCTGTATTTCTTTTTTGCCAGTGTTTGTGTTGACATACATGAATGTTTGTTGTAATTTTTATTAGTGGATCAGTGATGTAGACCCTGCAACCAGCAAACATCAAAACCAGATCATTTGAATCCAAATGGACTGCAGGACCTGATCATATGACTAGATGATAATAGGATTTCCTGACTCAGACTGTCTGTTGAAGAAAGCTACAGCTACTAGTCATGATGAGGCCCAGTGTCTGTGAACCACAGCTCACCAAAACTGAGCTTCTGCTCAATATTTTCCCATGAGATTTCCTTTTGCTCCATCATGGTTTGATGTCTCTGATTAGGAAATCTCTGCGAGTGGTTGGTTTAATCAGAATAATGATTCCTCTGTGCAGCAGCCAAGCCCAGAGGAGAGACGCTGGAGCGCTCTGCAGTTCGGCTGTCTGCTGGAGGAACCAGTGAAAGATCTGATCCAGGTCACGGTTATTAGGAGAGTTGATGGGAACGTTGTCACAGCTGGCTTTCATAGCTCTCTGCCCTCCGCCACTGATGTATGTTGGAGGAAAACAGCGACCTGCAGCATTAATGTCGTAATTGTCTGTAATTGGCTCTGGTTTTAACAGAGGGAAAAGAAGCTGGATGGATGTTGTGGATGTTTTAAGTGAGCACTGCATGTGTGGGGCTGCGTCTGCAGAAAGTGATCAGCTGTAGGTGGGAGGGCTGCAGAGTCTAAACCCGCATGAGTCTAGTTGAGAGACGAGGTCCATTTATTTAGCTGTTGAGAATGAATGGTTTGAGGGAATTGGATCGTGCACAACCACAGTAATGCTTTTAGGGAATCCTGTCTTTGGCAACATGATATCATATTTTTTTTTTTAATGAGAGACATCTGCTGCAGGATGTTAATATGCCAATACTGCTGGCATGTGCAAGAAAAGAACAAATACATCTTTTGTTCAGTCCTAAAAAAACTAAACAATCCTGAATATCAATTTAAATCCCTTGTGGAGAGTTACCTCTATGAATAAATTTAAATTTTGTTCATGCATTTAATAATTGAAAAAAAATGGCAAGGTTCAAAGAGAAAGAGTCCAACAGTATCTGCTGTCATGCTAAGGGGAACAGCACAGTGCAGCAGTGTCAACATTTTAGCTGTCATGCCAAATGAACTTTACTGCTCAGGCCAATGCGAGCATGAAGGTGGGAGTAATGGTGTGACAGTGTTTGGCACCCGTCTTAATAGTGAGCTGTAGTAGTGTCTGAGTCGTCTTCTCCAACATCAACAGGGACTCAGTGCTCGTGTGAGAGGGTTGTTTCTCGTGAAGAGATTTTCACTGTTGCTAGGTTCTCTTCAGGATTTTTCTGGTGTGTTGTTCACCTTTTTGTTTTTTTTAAAAAACTCTTAAGACTTAAAAGTCTTACAGTCGTGGATCTGGGCCTATCATCTGTCTTCCATGCTTGAGCGGGATGCTTTCCAGCTCACCTGGCTGCCATCGCAGTCCGCACGATTCTGAAGTCTGCACAAATATGCATTTTATGTGCGACGCGAGCAGAGTTGTTAATATCTTTGTGTGTCGTGTCCCAAAAACGATCAGTATCAGTTTCTGCTGTTCTGTCTGAGCCTGAGTACTTCTCGGATGCTTGTTGCCTGATGTAATGACTCTACAGGTGTAAGTTACAGGAGCTTTAAGGGTGCATTATTAGATGTATGCTCATAAGAAAAGAAGCATTAATTGTAATTGTATCATGCTTTTTCTGCTCATATCAGGGAAGTGATGCTGACCATGAATATGCTTTGCCCTATATAAGCTCTATAAATTGCTGTCGTGGTCTTGCCGCTGTGTTTCTGTGCATGTGTTGGCAACAGATAAGAGAGCTCCTGAACAGACGATTTCACAGCATGGCTCATTCCTTTCTCAGATGTTTGGATTAAAAATACTGAATCTGACTTCTGGCACTTGTCAAATTTGGCTCAGTTTTGGTGGCAGTTTAATGAAAAAAAAACAAAAAAACATGTCAATATCAAAAGACAGATATAGGCAGCACATTTTTAGTCTTTTCACATTCTTCAGTCTGGTACACCTGAGTGATGTGCACTCATAAATCTCCCTTTTTATCACATGACATTCTTTGAGAGACAGTAAAATACAGTGGTTCAGTTGCAAAATGTAGTAAATCATTGATCAGCCACTGTTGGCTGGTAAAATGCAGTTACTTGTGCTGGATGTACCTTTGGTGGTTTGGTTTAGGCAGAGGGGGAGGCAGAGAGGAGAGAGGGGAGGTTCTTTAATGTGATGGACATTTAGTAGATGGGAGGGTGGAAGAGAGATGCAGATGGAGAGAAAAATCAGGAGGCAGAGTGGACAAGAAGTAGTTACATCAGTCCAGGATTCAGCACCTGGAGAACTACTTGTATTGCTAATATGTTAATAAAGATAACTTTTAGACTTAAAATGCAATTTTGAACATTTTTTAAAGACATTTTGTTTCACTTTGAGTCATGGCTTTGTCATCAGGATGCTGGATTTCCTTTTTAGTATTAATTGAAGCAATGGCATTTCTGACATCTGCTGCAAACTATCCGTACAATTACTATAGAAGGATTTGCTACAGGCCACACTGTTACCATGGATACCACGGCCAAAATGTCGGCTACCTTGCTGCAGGTAAGTGATAATATCACAGCCGAAATGCTAATGAAGCTGCTTTAGTTTTAATCCATCCTTATGAGGAAAATGTATTTGTTCAAGTGTTTAAACACCGAAGTGAGTAAAGCAGTCATTTTCTTTTACAATAAATTAATAAAAACTCGGAAATGCAACTATACATTTTTTTCCCCCCTCAGAACAAAACTTAATTGAACAATTTTTTAGAAAATGATTGGTTGCACAAATCTTCAACATTTTCATATACCGTAGAAATTAATGGATAAACAGTGAGTTATTTACTGTAGTCACAAAATTCGTTTGTGCTTCTCCACAGCCAGACCGGCTAATCAGTCCCGCTGATAATGTGTCTGCCGTCTGGCACTGCCCAGATAACGTTGTCTCTGATCAGAGCAGAGGAGGATGGCTTTTATCAACAAAGATTAGAGCACATGAAAACATGAACTATGAATCATGAGAGACTCTTTGTAACGCTAACACAAACAGGACTCATAACCAGATACACTCCGGACAGATTATGTCAATATTATTATGATTGAATATTTCTTTTCATGTTTGGCAGAACTGCAGCACTCGGGGATAAATGCACAAGATGAAACATGTTTTACATTTATTATGAGCCCAATGCTGATAATCCTCCTGGTCTGCTGTGTTAGTTAGATGTCTTTCTTGGAGATAAATCAACAGTGTTCAGAAATAATTTATCTTCTGCCACAATAAACAAATCACCTTTTTCGGAAACGGACCAAAATAATTTTCCATGAAGACGACACCGTGCTGTAGGTGGCTGCGGGCAGAGAATTAATGCACCCACTGTGAAAGCCAACGACTGCTGAGGCTTTGGCTCCGAGCGCAGAGGGGATCATGTTCTGGAGGCTGGAGGGGATTCACTGACTGTGCGCTGAAGTCGACAGAGGAACAGCAGCTCTACAGCGCTGGAACCATTTCATGAAAAACCAAACCAAAGGACGGCATGCAGCGTGGATGGAAAAACGAAAGGACGACTTCTGCCAGCTTTCCTGGACTGAGTGGAGCTGAATGAAGTTTGGCAGCAGAGACAAGTGAAGAGAGAAGAGGAAAGTTTAGAAGCTCATTTCTGCCCCAAACACTATATTTGAAGAAGTTGTGGGATATTCTTAGTTGATGGGTTCAGCTGCAGGATATTTCTATAATTTAGCCATCGTGGGCAGGCTTTACTGGAACCCTTAAGCGAGCAGATCTGAATCCCTTTATGTTCAGACATTTCTGTTCTCATCCTAGTCCTGTCCTTGTTGTAATTCTTAGGAGAAGCTGTGTTTCATGAATCATATTAACCAGTGAGATGACATAATTTACAACGCTGCTTTAACCATCAGGTTCTATATCATCATGATGACATGTTTTGGGTCTTGTAAAAAGCTGAATTATGGGTAGATCAAACTGTTTGTGTGTACTGTGGGAACATGAAGGCAGTGACGTGATGGTATGTAATGTGCAGGATGAGGCTCAGATGCAGGTTCTCCAACTTCCATGCTGCGTTCATCCCACACAGTTTCCCCTGACCATGTGTTGCAGACCCTCTGGGACACAGTTAGCAACTAGCTGGTGAACATAGCAGAGCATTTAGCTGCTAAACAGTCAGATATTTCCCTGGTTGAGACCAAATACAGAGCTCAAAGATGATTGAATATTGTTCTCCCTCCATCTGACTTTTGTCTTCACTGTGAAAGGTACAATTAACATTAATTCCTGGCTGAAGTGACTCTGCAGTAGTCAAAGGTATTTGTTGGCGCTGATCTGCGGTGATTGAGTTGAGTTTAAAAGAAAGACCAACTGAAGTAAAAGAAGTAAACAAACGAGTCAAACGAGACGAGAAAAACGTCAGAAAGACAAGCTCGTCTACTGGTGATTGGGAAAGGAGTCAATCGCCTTTTTAGTGAGTTTGGCTGAAAATATATACAGCACAGTAGCATCATGACACATTATATCTGTATTTATCAATCTATTATCGTCAACCTGTTGTTCTTGGCTGTCCCAGCTCACATTGAGTGAGAGGCAGGGTTCACCATGCAGGTCGCCAGTCTATCACATTGCTGACACATAAACACAGACAACATGTGACGGCCATAATCACGTCTATGGGAACTTTAAACTTTGCCAATGTCTTCAAATTGTGGGAGAGGCGAGATGTAAAGTCAACTGTATACATGTGAAGTTATTTTTCCCACTGAGGGTACAAGACTGTTTGTTTTATGAAGGGAAGGGATTTATGGTGTGATGAATGTCAAGGAATTATTTAAGGGGTTTATTTATACTGGACTGTTTAATGCATTGTTTACAACACAGTTCCTGAAGACAAACTGTGTGGTCTGTGGTGTGACACTCAAAGGTTCAAGAGTTGTGTACTAAAAACACTGAAAGATATATATATATTTAGACAAATGCATAAAAGTCAAATTCTACTTTAGTAAAATAATTTTTTTCAAAGAAATTCCTCTGAATTCTTTAAATAGTTTCTTTCTGAAAATGGGTGCCTGGAGTCAAGACTGTACTGAACAACACATTTCTCAAACAGACATTTAACTTGGCGCTGACTAATAGTCTTTTATGATGTGTTAGCTGTTTTTACAGACCTCATTCAGCAGCCAAGAGGCTTTCACAGACACCTTTTAAATGTGTCACCTCACTTGTTTCAGTCAGCAACACTTCCAGTACTCCACTGTGCTAATTTTAGTTAATGTTGAGGCGAACAGGTAACTTGTCACCGGCCTGGAGGTGAGTTCAGTTTCATGGCTTAATTTTTCCTGACGATGATGGGGGCAGGCGGGCTGTTAGCAGAAGTCCAAACAGAACTGGGCTTCATAAATCAGCTCAGATCTCACAGGGGGTCTGCTGTGGAACCCAGAAAAACAATTTATAAGTCTTTGACCCCTAAAATAAGGCATTTTTTAAAAATCTGGTCAGCCATGTTTCGCTCACCACCACTTCCTCAGATGAAGAACCCCCTTCTTTTATTTGTTTATAATCTAAACGCTCGGCTGAGAGGAATGTGTGTGTTTTGCATCCTCCGATTTAAGTTTCCATATGCTTGCTGCACCCAAGGGACGTCGACAAGAAGCAAAGGAATTTAAATTTGGGTTTAAATGTTCAGTAGTTGTTCCCACATGGGAGATTTGTTTGTGTGAGCTGCAATGCACTTGTGGAATACTTTCCCTTCTCATCCATCATCTCCTTTCTTCTCAGAGTACATCTTTATCCTAAAAACCTGCGTTAAATTCCTCCCTCAGCTTGGCAGCTCATCTGGGCTTTATTCTTGTGACCATTTTCTTTTTTGCAGTAATGAGAGGATTTAGTCAAATTGTGCTCATTTCTCTCCCGTCTCTCTACTTATGACTGCTTCTGTCTGTCTCTTTTCTCCCTCCTTCTCTCCAGATATTGATGAGTGCCAGGTCCACAATGGAGGCTGCCAGCACAGATGTGTTAACACCAGGGGCTCCTACTACTGCGAATGCCATCCCGGCTCTCGCTTGCATGTGGATGGTCGCACCTGTCTCGGTAAGGAACGTCACAGCTTTGTGAAAACTGGTCACACGTTGAGATCTACACGCTTAAAACAGCTAACAGGGACAGCATCAAGTGACAGAATTGACTACAGCACGATTCGAGGTCTCATCCTTCCTTTAATGCCGTCAGAAACAGAGTATGAAGGCTCTTCTTTGTAATGTGGCCCCACAGAACTCCCACACAATGAAACACGGACTCTTTTTCGTACTTTAGGTCTGTCATTTTCTGGTTATTATTTCATTGAAGGTTGGCCACATATGTTTTTTGACATGGGCACTTCATCATGCAAACCACATTCATGCTGTTGCACTATATGACCCCTTTGAATCTGACAAAAAGCCCTATTGTGAGATGAGTCGAATAACATTTGACGGTAACCACACTGAGTACAGTTTGTGCACTTTCATTCCCGTGAGTAGACAAATTGTAGAAAGACATTTTCGAAGCAGTTTTCTGTGAGTGAATCAAATCAAACTTATCCTGGAGAAAATCTGAAGCAAGGCTGCAACCAACTACCATTTTCATCATCCATAACAGTGTTTGCCACAGGATTTCATGAGACAATGGTCTACTGTGGCACAATTTAGATTTGAATGTATAAATCTGGTGTGCTAGAAAACAGTGAAATAAAACACTAAACACTACTACCTTGGTTCTGCTGCCTTCTCATTAGTTCAATCCTAGCAATTCAGTACTGTATATGTATTATACAGCTTTGAATGTGCAATTTTAACAAAAGCCTATAGCCTATAGTCAATAGTCAGTCCATTGCTTTCCATTGTGCATTAGTCCAGCAACAGGCGAGCGGGCTTGACTGACTGGGGATGAAGGATACTTTGCTGAAGCAACAGCCCAAAACGTTAGAGATCATTGATTACATTTTAAGAAGTGAAAACTATTTTCAGATCATTAACTATAAAACTACGGTGTACCAAATTACACTTTAGCCGCCTGCCAGATTCTAGGCCATTAATGGGAAACGCTGATTAATCTGCTGATTACTTTCTCGATTATTTGTTGGCGTATAGAATCCCAGAAAATTGTGAAAAATGGTCACCACAGTTTACTTTCATTAAATGGCTTGTTTTCTTTAACAAAAGAAAAAAAGAAAGCCTCACAGTTGAGGACATTTTTGCTCGAAACTTCTTACACATTAGAATATTTGCTGTTCGTGTCTCTCCCATCTCTCTGTCCTTGTTTTCCTATCAGCTCTCTGATGATAAAGATACAGAAACGCCTCCCAACATTTTCTCTCTTCTAATCAAACAACTGACTGATCCTCTCAACTATTATAGTTTGTACACACACATTGTAGTATTACAGTATCAACGCTTAGAATAAAGCTCAATACCTGGACTGTTTTCAGTTTTTTAACCAAGATTTAAGATTTTTTTCTGAACTAAAAAAAAACAGATTTTGCCGTCTATCTTTTCCATCCACTCTAAGCCAGAGTGGCTCCTTTTCAGCAAAACCTATGTTGGAAGATTGCATGATTTATCTAAAGCAAAGATAAAGTAAAAAAAAAAAATCTATGCATAATCAGAGATTCACCATCTGTACAGTGTTCTTATAATTAAACAAAGGTACTCCGACTGTGTGTTGATATATCAGTTGGGTTGACTGTAATCTTGTATCTCTTGTTTTGTCCTTCCAGTCTTTTCTTCCAGTAAATCAGCATGTATTATGTTATGTTGTATGTTGCTGAACACTTGCCTAAGCTTCACCGATTAAATGTCCTCTTTTTGACCTTTGCAACGTTGATGCAGTACCTGTATGTTGCTCCTGTCATGCCAGATACATGAAATTTGGATTTTACCAGAAATAGCTGAAGGAGAAGAGTATAAACCTGGCACCGGTGTGTGCAGTCAGGAATGTATACAGAGTGTCCTGACATTTAGAGTGGAAATCTTTGTGTTTCTTGGCTTCATGAAGCAAATGTGGTTTAATTGTCTTATAGACTGAGGCGCTGTAGTTGGGACCCGACTGTCCCTGAGAGGCTCTCCTGTGTGACAGCTGTTGCATTGAGAAATGACTGATTGCAGCAATAATCATAGAGCACATCTGGACTGACTCCCAGGTGAAGCTTATCTGCAAGGCTGCATATCCGTCTGCTGACACTCCTGTTAAGATTGTGCTGAGGAAAGCTTTAAAATGAGTCCATGTTCACAAATAGATCACATGCTGAAAGCTTGATTTCCATAGAACAAGTGAATAAAAGTTTCTTATTCTCAGATGACCGCATACATACTGGATAAAAGACAACACATACCAATCAGCACAGAGTAATAGGGAGAAAAAGAAGAGCAGATGTCCTCAAATCAATTCAGCCTCTGCTCTTATCCAGCGCTTGATCTGCCGGCAGAGGTCAGATGTATCCCACACACTTAGCGTGTGGCTGAATAATATTTGAGCTGGAAAGCCCTCCGCGGTTTGACGTGTACTTGTGATGGATGGATCTTGACTCCAGCCTGTGAGTATGAAAACACTGTCTTTGAGAACGCCGGGCTGCTCAGCCTCTACCTGTTGTTTTCTCTAAAGGGATCAGGTCCAGGCCGTCTGCTGGGGTTTCATCTGTTGATACAAAGAAGAGAAAGGCAGACGGGGAAGATGATTGAGCTGATTGTGCCCTCGATCTCATCAGCTGATGAGTGTTGTCCTCAATAGAGAGGCCCTGGCAGACAAATCGCTGTGATTTTTGGCCCTTTTTTGGTGTTGGATCTCTCGTGGCTCAGAGCATAGCAATTCTCTGAGGTATTTTCTGAACGCCAGAAAGTTAGAATGACAGTCAGCGGTCATGAACCCTCGGGGAAATATTCCTGAACATGTGACACTGCAGTCAAATCAAAAGACAGACAGACTAACATAAAGCTGCACTTAATTTGTTTTCTCCCTCCCTGTGACTGCCCCTCTTTCTGTCCGTTTATTTAAATGTGGTAGAAGGAGTTTTTAAAGCCGCATTATGTAACTTTTATACCTTAAAATAACAGCTTGAGGATCATTTTAATAGTACAGTGTCTTGTAATAGGGTGAATGGTGTCTCTGTCTCTATCAATCGTTTCTGCACTATGTAACTCCAGTCAGAGGGTCGGATCACAGCGTCACATACATTTTTACTTCAACACACAAGTTTTCAACACACAACATTGTTATGATGTAATGAGTTTTGTTTGTAGTTAGCACAAACACTAAGTGTGAGAAATTGTTAAAGACATCAGATTTTGTATTCATAAAGCTTCCTCATAGTAAGAGTTGCTCATAGTCATGACATAAAGTGATGTTCATTGTCATGATTGGCCTGTCAATTTTAACTGTCCATTCTCTCTAGAAGTACATTTTTATTAATGTGGCAATTAATTGATTAATTAATTAATTAATTTTGTAATCAACCAATCATAGATTTTTTTTTTAAATGTAGCAATGCGCTCAACTCCACTTACCTCACTAACCTCACTAAGACTTCTTTTCTCAGAATTGCTCTAATATTTTTCCTAAATCACTCTGAAGGTAGGACTCCTCATTAGAAGTTAGGAGCTCTCTGAGAGAATTATCAGAATGTGTGTCAATTTAGATCCAATAGATGCAATTTATACATAATGTTATTTATACAAAAGTTCTTATTAAAATGCATAATTGAATACTGGTGCCTCAATTTGACCTACACAAGCAAACAAGACCATCAGTGAGAAGATGGGTATTTGGATATAGTTGTTTAATTTTGTTGTGTCTTATGTGGGTTATAGGTTATGTGTTACCACTTCAAGTTTCCCTGGCCTTTTGTCATGCCACTAAATTTTTTTTCCCTTTTTCCTTTTAGCTGTTCATTCTTGTGCCATCAGCAATGGAGGATGTGAGCACTACTGTGTGCAGCAGTCTGCCGCTCATTTCCGCTGTCGCTGCAAGCCAAACTACGCGCTGGCAGAGGATGGCAAGCACTGTAAATGTGAGTACCCCATCTCCGGTGTAAGGCGATGCTAAATACACATCAACACACGTCATTAGACAGAAAGGAAGAAGAATGAATTGATGCGTGACTGTGGAGAGAGTGCCAATAAAACTGAGTACTTTGGAAAATTATGAAGATGTGATTTTGAAGATTGATCATAACATTAAAAACACATTGCATACATCATCTGCCAGTTGTAACTATCTGCCCGGATGTCTCTGCTGGAGCAAGACTGACTGTCGTTCATGGGATGAGACTTTCAATTGGAGAGAATCACAGCATAACCTTCATTGTTTTCTTGTTTTGATGTACTTGCTTCTTTAATCTCTACAATCTCTGAGACGGGGCTGTTGAGAAACAGTCCTCTGGGGGGTGGGAAATTATACAAATATGAATTTTAAATTACTGTCTTTCAGATGCTTTTACTTTGTAATTGTTGGCTGTGAACAGCTTCCTCTAATTTCTGCAGAGCTGAAGGTTCTCATCCCCAGATGCCGGACAGGCTTACACAAGTCAAACACAAACACAAACACACAGCTATGCAGAGAGAACAATAAAGACATGATGTGGAGGTGCAGGGTGGCAGTGTGGATTGAACATTCTCCACATGCTCTGCCTTAATGTCATCCAGTTTTTACAGTTTTCCACCCTACTGTGCCAGAAGTGTTCCCCACTTGACTGACACTGTTGGGATTAATGAATATTTGTCTCCGTTTTTTTGTCGTGCAGTGCAGAATCCCTGCGTGGAGCAGAATGGGGGCTGCATGCACGAGTGTCGGGTTGATGGCGGCAGAGCTCACTGCGACTGTAAAGTTGGTTACATCCTGGCAGAAGATGGGAAAACATGTGAAGGTAAAATTGTAATGGTTGTTTTTTTTAATTTTTTTTATGCAGCTTGGATTAAGTGTTCAGTAGGAAGAGAATATAAGGAGATACATATTGAAGATAGCATGAAAAACAATCTAACCACAGCTGCTTTTGTTCATATCAGCTCATCTTTTCTTCTATGAATTAAGTTCAAGGCAATAACAACGGTAACTTTTGAAACTCAGCGGCATCTGAACAATGCTCATGTGCTGCTTGAACAGATGGATCTAAACGCATTAACAAGTCAGCGACCTTCACTTAAACACACATCACAGCATCGTGCCCGACAAGGAGAAATAATGAACATGTTCACCCTGATGTTGTGTTTCCTACACAACTGATCAGAGCTGGAGCTAATAAACACCATGATTAATGCAGAGTCATTTGACACAAGAGTAAATGTGGATTATACACATTCACATTGACAACAAAAGCCAGATGTTAGCAGGTGCTACTGGGTTTTTTGTCCAGTGTTTCAATCAGCATTTTCAAATTTTCTGAGCACTTTGATTTTCTCATCCACGTTGGCTCAAAAGTAAAGATTGAAGATTCGGAACAGCAGAGAAATAGAAATCTTATTCTTCCATGGCAAAGATCATGAGATACATTTAAATGCTCTGAAACAGCTGCTAAATGTCCCTGCGTTGATAAAATAACCTTAGCTTTTAAGAAATAGAAGTTGAATGAACCTGTGCAACTTTATTTAATTTTTTTGTTTTTTTTGTTACAGATATCGATGAGTGCAAGACCGAAGAGGCCAACTGTGCTCACGGCTGCCACAACACACTGGGCTCCTACGCCTGTGTGTGTCACACTGCCTACGAACTGGGATCTGATGGAAAACAGTGTTACCGTCAGTTTAATGTCTTTATATTATTACATCAATAGAAACATGAGATTTATTTGGCACAAGATATTTTAGTCCTGTAACACATACAATCTCACTGTGTAAAGGAATTGAGATGGAGATCGTGAACAGCTGCGAGAACAGCAACGGAGGCTGCTCGCACCACTGCCAACATTCAACCGGCGGGCCTGTTTGCTCCTGTAACCAGGGTTACAGGCTGGACGACGACCTTAAAACCTGCGTTGGTAAGAAACCGAGATGTACTGGCATTGATTTAACAAACATGCTTATAACAGATTATAAGGCATACTCATGTGTAATACCAACACCACAACTTAATTATTAGAGTTTTGTGTGTGTGTGAACTCATAAGTGTACTTCATGATTAGGTTTAGTTCTGATGGTCATCTCCTTTTTGGATCTAGTTCTGAGTGAAGTCTGACAAATATTCTATCATTCAAGTTAGTAGTACAGTTGAGTCAACAACTCTCTAAGAGATTATAACCTTTGTGAAGGCTGGATCTATTACAGGACTGCTGTAGACTGCATTGTTTTTTTTTCCAGCCCTCCTCGATCAACTGGTAACTGAGTGTATATTTGATAAAAGAGTCAAAGGATTTAGATTTGGAGTCTGTGGGGAGGGCGGGGTTCGATTGATTGGTGAAATCAAAGGTCAATGCTGCTTTTATGTGGAGACAGCTATTGTACTTGGTTAGAGATTGTGGGCTACTGACGCCTTATTTTTAACATCTGCCTTGATAAAATACCTTTATTTAGCACAATCCTGTGAGTGTGAGAGGTTGTTACATTGATGATATAGCGCAGTAGAAGTCCTTGTGCCTTTCTGTAAAATATACTATAGCTACGTAAGCATGAATACTAATAATAAAGAAGTGATTGACAAATTGATATTTATTACTTCAGAGAAAGCTCTGTTAATATAAGTTTTTTCAGCAGGTGCAAGTCCAGTGTGTATGATTTAGTGAGATTTAGAAATCCTCCTTTATGATGGCGTCCAAAAACATGAAAAATGAAATGAAATGAAAACCTAATTATGAATATTATATTCAGTTTCTGCAGATAGATCTTCCTAAATCTTAAACACTGGACCTAAAATCATCTGTTGGGACTTAAGAAGATTTAACGAACCAAAATGCTCTTTTGGTTTTGCTTCTCTTGAATTTTTGGCTTTAGAATATAGGAGTGAACATTTACTAGGCCAAACTTCTGAATGGAAAAGTTCAAATTCAGTAATATTATCCTCTGCTTGTAACTTTGACCTTAATTGGCTGTTAAATCTGTACAATATTCATGATCTCATAAAAAGTTAGTGTCAGTGAGCAGGGGAGCATATCACTGTACTCGGTTCATAACTTCTGTCTTCCGGCTTGTTGTGTTTGGCAGACGTGGACGAGTGTGGAGAACAGAGCTCCTGCTGCGAGCAGGACTGCACTAACTACCCTGGAGGTTATGAATGCTACTGCTCAGCAGGATACAGACTCAACTCGGACGGATGTAGCTGTGATGGTATGTTTAGCCAAATGTGGATGACACTCACACTTTAATGAGATGGATTATTTACTTCTGTTGAATCTGGGAGAGTTTCAGTTTGGCGTCAACATGCACAATGTTTTTTTTTTTTCTGTTGTAGTTTAATAAAATAAGTGAAAGCTGTTCAGTTTCTCTACTTTTCCTCTTGTTGTCACAACAGTGTTTGAAGTCTGTGTTTGTGTCTGTGCTGTTCAGATGTAGACGAGTGTCTGGCTACTAATGGCGGCTGTGATCACACATGCCAGAACAGCGCTGGTTCCTTCCAGTGTTTCTGCCGCCGGGGTTTCCGTCTGGATGAGGACCGGCAATCCTGCATCCGTGAGTATCAGCAATCAGGTTAAAGAGAGCAGGCGAGCAGAAATCACACCTGGCAAACTGTTGTTGTACTGCAAAAAACATCCTGTGTACTGAGTCATTCAGTCTAGACTGCGACTGTTAATAAGTGTTTTTGTAGATTTTTTTCACTTGTTGTAGAAAACTAATGGATTTTAAGACACAAAATGAAACAACATAGAGTGCACTTTATTCATACTGTGTGTAATTTACTTCCTCACAGCACTTGAAGATGCGATTGAGGCCCTGTCCAGCGGCGGTCCCATCGAGTTGCCTCTCATTCGCCCCCAGCTCACCTTGATGCAGGACTACAGCCAACCCCTGGAGCGTTATGACGACTATGAAGACGACGAGGGGGAACTGAGGGCCGAGAGCAACCTGGCAGAGAAATTTGGTGATTCCCCCCCCCTCTTAAAGATACCATTAAGCGCTCATTATCATTAACAGGAACCTGTATCTGATTACCTGAGCTGTCTGACAGACTCATAGACTGCAGGCAGGAACAGACCACACGGTGGGGGTTAATTACGGCTCCCAGACTGTTGGTACGTACTGTAACACCACAGCTTCTCTGGCAGGAATGCTGAGGCTTATACGTCCTGGCAGCCACACGGAGCCTGTAACAGGAAGTCAGAGGCTCTGTTTTGTGTAGCCAAAACTCGATGGACTATTTTGACAGCGGCAGAAGTCGAACGTTTAATATTGCTTTCTTGAAAGATGACAAGAGTAACGCCGGCAAAGCAAAATTTGCCTTTTTATGACCTGATGAATATTCCACTGGGATCAAAACGTTTTCATTATGATGCTTTTGTAGTTTTCAGTATTATTTGTTTTCTCTCATCGTTGCCAATATCCAATAGCTTTTTACCTTCATTTGATGTAACACTCTTCACGCCTCTTAGATTCTGTCAGTGCTGGTACATTCATAACCTCCGACATCTGCAGAAGATCCAAAACCGTGTCCTAAAAAATGAAATGCATCTTCTTAATCTTGTGTTTGTGAGCGTCAAATGTCGAATGGTTGTTGTCGTTGAAGTTAAATATCAGTGCGAGCGTGAGTCGTATTCATTAACCCTCTGATTCCAGTGTGTTTGGATGACACTTTCGGCAACGACTGCAGTTTGACGTGCGACGACTGTTCTAATGGTGGAAAATGTAATCCGTGGAAAACTGGCTGCGACTGCCCCGATGGGTGGATCGGCATCATCTGCAACCAGAGTGAGTCTCCTCACACACAAATACATGCATATGTATCCTGTCACTGCTGTATCAAATAATAAAGTCAGTCTGGACAGTTGAGCAGTGATTTTCTTTTTCATTCTTACAGCATGCTCCGAGGGATTCTTTGGTAAAAACTGCTCCTTCCCTTGTAAATGTAAAAATGGTGCCAGCTGTGATCCCGTCTCTGGAAGCTGCCGCTGTCCGCCCGGGGTCAGTGGAGACTTGTGCCAGGATGGTGGGTTGTATCCCTTTGTCCCAGAAAATAAGCGTTTTCTGTTTTCCGACCACGACATGATCTCAGAATCTCAAAATGGTTCCTGTGTGCAGGCTGTCCTAAGGGCTTCTATGGGAAGCAGTGCAACAAGAAGTGTAACTGTAACAATAACGGGCGCTGCCACCGGACCTATGGAGCCTGTCTGTGTGATCCTGGACTCTACGGACGCTTCTGCCACCTCCGTAAGTCCCAGTGTCCTAATTTTACCAGCTTCTTATATTACACGATTTGAGAGATATAAGCACTTTTTTTACTTCGTACCGTGTCTGCAATTCTGATGTTAAATCCTGCTTCCATTCCTTTTTTTCTCCCTTGTTTTTTCTCTTCAGCGTGTCCTAAGTGGACCTTCGGCCCGGGCTGCTCTGATGAGTGTCGGTGTGTGCAGAAGAATACGCTGGAGTGTCACCGCCGACACGGCACCTGTGTCTGTAAACCTGGCTACCAGGGCAACACCTGTAAGGAAGGTGAGAGCAGTGTCACAAAGCTCCACTCATCACAAGACCTAACATTTACTGAAGGTTGTGTTCTGCTCTACAGTTTTATTACCGTAGGATTACAGAAGATTTATGAGCAAGCAATAAAATTATGTAAAAATACACAACAACCAAACAATCGAACACAAGTCTAAACCCCGGACATCTTTACACCTGCAGACATACAGTCAGTCAAAATATAATTTACCAGAATGGTGAATAACTGTCAGTGGATGAAGTGTCTGTAGTCACTGTAATGAAAATGGCCTTACAGGCTGAGATTTCCCTTATTCATAGTCATTATCTCCAGAATGTGTCAGTGTAGGATTTATAAAAAAGGAAACTTATATTCTGATGTAACCAGAAAACAGACTCCAAATCTTTGAAGAGTCAAGGAGTTCTCTCTCCTCTCTAAATAAAGGAAGAAGACTTTTGATAAAATCATGGAGCCACTTCATTAAAATGGAGAAAGGCTGATCTCCATCCTCTCATATCACAGTTGAGTGTTGAGTTCTGCTCTGTCTCGTCTCTAGAATGCGACCCGGGTACTTACGGCGCCGGCTGTGAGAAGAAGTGCATCTGTCCGCAAGGAGTGTCATGTGATCATGTGACTGGAGAGTGTCAGAGAAAATGCCCTCCTGGTCGTCATGGAGAGAACTGTGATCAGGGTAGGACACACTTCTTGTCCTTTACGTCTCCTTCGCCGTCAGTTTTTTGTCCTCCTGTGTTGAGACAACTCTGTCCTGTTTCAGACTGTCCAGAGGGAAGGTTTGGACCGGGCTGCGTTCATCCTTGTGTCTGCACCGGAGCTCCATGTGACAAAGTGACGGGACAGTGCATGTGTCCAGCAGGAACATCAGGAAAGCACTGTGAGAACTGTGAGTGCAAAACTGAGATGTTACTGTATAGTTTTATATTTGTATTTCATTTAGAAGTTTTGTTTTCAATTTGGCTTTGCTTTTATTTTCTGTATTTCATCATGTAGACTCAACACAAATATGCACCAGTGGTCGTTGTTCTTGTGTTGATGAATTCGACCAAATTGACAAAGAATAAAAACTTTCCTGTATATTTTTGATTTATTTTAGTAATGCTGTCAGTTCACATTAACATTTCAGTTAGCTTTATTTTGTATCTATTTCAGATAACTTCACACCTACATGATGATGTGAATAAAAAGTATTTTCTTCTTATTTCTACAGTGTGTCCGGAGGGTTTCTGGGGTCCGGGCTGCACTGAAACCTGCCCAGTTTGTGAGAACCGAGGCGTGTGTGATAAACACAATGGTTCGTGTAGCTGTCCTCCAGGGTTCATGGGCAGATTCTGCCAGAACTGTAAGTAACCACGGTTTGCATTTTTCGTTTCCATAGCAACATGCATCAAACAACCAGCTGAGGAGGAGGAGGAGGAGGAGGAGGAGGGTGGCAGGACATGGAATATTGAAACGGTGCAGTGTTGCAGTTTGGAAAGGAAATAAAGCAACATGTTAGAGGATGGAGTAGCAGTTTTCTCCGAGGTCATTAGCTTTAATCCCTGAAAACCCTCTCAGACATATTTTCATGAAGAAGAACAAATTTGTTTCCATTTCAAACAACCACTGGCTCCGAAAGCCTCACTTGACGACTGAATCATGGAACCGAACCTGTCATGGGAACTTGCTGTGCTTGCATACAATCTGGTGGAGTTGGTTATGGGAGATTAGTCTCGATGTTTGAGATATTTTTCTTTCTTGTGCAGCGTGCCCAAGCGGACGTTTCGGTCAAGCATGCCAGATGAAGTGCGTGTGCGAGAACAACGCCCGCTGTGACCCGGTGACTGGGCGGTGTACCTGCGCTCCTGGCTGGACCGGACACAACTGCAGGAAAGGTAACAGTGCTGGAAAACGTATCACTGAGACTCCTCAAAACATGTTCCCAAATGTCAGGGCAAAACTCAAATGTAATGTTTGTGTTGCAGCCTGTGATGCAGGGCACTGGGGCACAGACTGTGCAGAAACATGCGACTGTAGGAACGGCGACGGGAGCTGTGACACTTTGACCGGCCAGTGCAACTGTGAGGCCGGTTACACCGGAACACGCTGCCATCAGAGTACGTAGCTGTGTGTTTGTGTTAGAGCATTTAAATACCACAGTGTGTCAGGTCTTAGAGTTATGTGTTTCTGTTTTGTTTCAGGTTTTTCTTTGTAAGGAAATTAAGACAAAGTTCTTGCACGCCAGAACGTCTCATTGGCACGTGCTTCAAACAATTCTGCACGCTGTCAGTGCTCAGTTTATCAACAATATTTCAGTCTGAGATGAAGGTTTGAGGACTGAAAAACATTGTTTATAAAGTGATTTTTACACCTCCGTTGTCTGTACCTACGTCCTGCTGTCAAGTTCTTGTGAACGCAATATTTTAGGAGGGAATTTCTTCACATTTAGCACCAGTTCACTCGGACTCAAGAATGAACTGATTATAGTTTTGTCATTACTGAACATTACATATGTTACAACAACATTTCACCCAAATGATAAAGTGATGAATTTATATCTGAAAGGTCAAAGGTCAAGTTCACAAAGGTCTGCAAAACATGCTGTTAATCAACTCCACAGCTCAGGAACAGCAATTCTACTGGTGCAAGGAGGCATAAAACCACAAGTTACTCTAGTTTTATTTATTTCAGGTTGTATGAAAATGAAAGAATCTCCGGAGAGATTGGTGAATCATAGGTGTTGCTTTCTGCCCATTTATTCATTCATTCTGCACAGTGTAATTGTGCGTGTTACCACCAGATGGCGCCAAAGTAATACTTTCAAATCCTGCAGACAGTAGCTTTAATATTTCAATTTAGTCTGCTTGCTTTCAGGTCTTTCTTTGTTTGCTACTTATTTTGTTCTGTCTAGTTGTTACATTGTATAACTACAGTTTATTCTTACAAATATGTGAAATGTTCTCATTCTCATTCCAAACAGAGATCTCTAATAGACACTGCTCTGCCTGTTCTGGGTTAATTCTCCTGTGGGAATGTCTCTTGATAATTATTTGTGTCGTGTGTTCAATCTGTCACACACAAAAAAAAAGGCACTGGGCAGAACAGAAAACATGAACACGTGAGACCAAAACATTATCAAGTCTATTTTCTACTCACTAATAAAAATCGGCTTTATATACTGTACAGTATGTTTATATAATTCCAACAATCAGCCTTTATAAAACCTGACACTGGACATCAGATGTTATTTGAGGCTACAAATCACTGCTCTCTAAGTCTAAGCTGTGTCTGTGATATTCCCTCAGAGTGTCCTGCAGGTATGTTTGGTCTCGGCTGTCGTCATCGGTGTCAGTGTGACAACAAGGCGTTGTGCGACCATGTGAGTGGAGCTTGTACCTGCCAGGTGGGATGGACTGGGACCTTCTGTGAGAAGCGTAAGAGAAGCTTCTTGATCGCAAAGCCAAATTCACCTTCTGAATATGTATATATGTTACTGACAGGTAGTCTTTCCGTGTGTGTGTTTCAGCGTGTCCTCAGGGTTTCTTCGGGCTGGACTGCCAGGAGAAGTGTTTGTGTCTGAACGGTGGGAGCTGTGATGCCGTCAGTGGAGGTTGCTCCTGTACCGCCGGCTGGATCGGTCCCTTCTGCAACCTGAGTGAGTGACAGGTGCATGACAGAGAGTTCAGAGAGCTCACAGGAATCCCTTCTTGTTATGAAGGAAAGGTGGAATCTGAGGCCCAGATGTTTGTATCAGGACATTTGTGTAGCGGCACCAAGAACATCTTTGTAACGCTGACTCACAGTGGAACAAAAACACGCTTGGTTTCAGAGTTATTTGGGAAAGCCCAGCCCAGTCTCACATGAGAAAGCACCAACTCGATGTTCCCCATGTATCGCTTACAAGACACTGGAATTTCCACTTTTGATCAGCAGAGTTCATGAAGAGGTAACGATATTGTTTGTCCCCCTCCTGGCAGCGTGCCCTACAGGTTCCTATGGGGAAGGATGTAACCGAACCTGTAGCTGCCGTAACGATGGCATCTGCCACCCGGCCAGTGGACGGTGTGTCTGCATGCCAGGCTGGACCGGACCCAACTGCACAGAAGGTGAGTGAGCACAGCACAGAGAAGAGCAATCATCTGTATAATGGGTAAATCAGGGGGTCACAGGATGGTTTTGTCTGTGTGCTCGTCTCCCAGAATGCCCTGCAGGGTTTTATGGAGCAGACTGTCAGCAGCGCTGCTTGTGTCAGAATGGAGCCACCTGCAACAAGACCAACGGAAAGTGTACATGTGCCAGCGGGTGGACGGGCACGGCCTGTGAACTGGGTAAGAGTCTGTATGTGTGACCACAAAACCACCTTCAGATGGATGGTTTGAAGGAAAGTTCTCATTTATTACAACTCTGGTTTTATTTTTGTACTTTTGGCCGTCGTTTGTAATAACAAACTCAAGTCCAGGAACACCAATGTTGCTACGGTAACAGCTAAAGGGCAAGAAACAGGAAATTACCAGACAGGCCAACATTTACCATCACTTTGAAACTTTTTCATCTTGAGAATAAAAGTGTACAGAAATCTCTGTAGGTGAAAGTTGAACCAGGAAGTCGCTGTATGAAACGATGGATGTTGAGAACAGACATTCGTTTTTTTTTTTGTTTGTTTGTTTGTTTTTTGGCCTTTATGGCTTTTATTGATAGTATAGCTGAAGAGGGTGAAAGGAAACAGGGTGAGACACGCAGTAAAGGGACCCAGGCCGGGATTCGAACCCGGGTCCGCTGCAGCGAGGACAGAGCCTCTAAACATGGGGCGCCTGCTCTACCGACTGAGCTAAGCGGCGCCCCAACATTCGTTTTCTAACATGGGAGTTTGTTAACAGCCAATGAAAAGTGTTCCTGAGCTCATCTTGTCACATCCTTTATACAGTCATGTGTTGAACCTCGCCACGTCCTCTCTCATGAACGACTGAGCCTTTCATGGATGAAATAATCATGATTCCATCACCTTTTATCCATCAACTGTTTCAAACAGGTGTCTTTTGTTGCTCCTGTCTCAACTTGTTTGAATTGTGTTGCTGGCATCAAATTCAGAATAGGCAAATATTTATAGAAATCAATGAAGTTGATGAAGTAAAACATTAAATGGATCGTCTTTGTACTGTTTTCAATTGAGTTAACGTCACAAAGGAATAGCAAATTATCACATTTTATTTTATGTTTTGCACAGCATCCCATTTTCGGGGAGGAATCAGGGTTATAAAGCTGCTGCTGGTGTTTATTGCCTTGTTTTTTAGCGATTTTGCCACAAATTCCCGGCACGGTGACATTATTACCCAAATGATCACTGGAAAAAATCTACAAAAATAAGATCCAGCTGGTAGAAAACCAAAATTTCCATTTAACCACTCCAACTGCTGCTTCTTTTTACTCTCCACATGTGGAACCTGACTTCTTCCAATTTTCTACAGACAGGTTTTTCTTTTATACTTTTCCTTATTTCTTGTTCTTATTTTGGACTAGGGCACATTTTTAAATTTGAAGTCACGCATCAACTTTCTTACAAAGAATAGCAATATTACTAAATGTGTTAGAATTTGCCAAAAGGCAAATTGTCATCTGTCGTTGCCTGACCAAGGTGTTCAAATATGACTGAGCAAAATAAAAAGGAGACAAAACAAACAGCACAAAACATGGCCTGCAGCTTAAAGAACAGTAAACTATTAGTGACGTATGAAATGACATTGTAAACAAGCAGAACACGTATTTATCACCCATTGTTTAAATCATTTAATTTGTGTGTGTGAGGTGATTCTTTTTTTGGCTTTTGTTCATACTTATTCAAGAGTGAATGCAGACAGGAAACATTAGAGAAGAGACCGACAAAAAGGACACTAAACAGAATCAACCTGGAGAAGTTGTGATTATGTGGCAGTAACCTTTCGGCTGCCTAAGCGCTCCCAGGCCGGAATCTTTAACTCTTCATAGTCAAGGTAAACCGGACACGATCTTTAGAAAGTGAATCATAATGAGGAAATAAATACTGAACGTGAACTGATGTATAAACACGTGTCATTATGAGGAGGGGATCTGATGATTTATGTTGTCAGACAGTCTCAGCTCTACACTCTCGTCTACAGTATCGCTGATTCAGCCTCATTTTGCAAAGCCATAATGATGTTGGTTAGTCTGGACAGAAATGCAAAAGAATAACATCACCTGAACCCTGCAGTAAACATTTAAAACAGAGCTCTGTGGTTGTTTTACTGTGCTGCTCGGGAAATCCATCAGCCTGAGTTCAGCTTGCAGCCTTAGCTCATTTGTTTTAGCCCACAGTCTGGTTATTTGCTGGCAGAGTTCGTCCCCCCACCACACACTGTACTGGCCTGCCCTGTAAAAGTCTCCGTCGACCCGGCGATGACATTCCTGCTCGTTCTCCCTCCGTGCTCCGCATCACACACTATCCTCCCTCTGTGCCTGTTACAACCTTCTCCTGTCGCACTGTGCCAGGCCCGGCCTCCTCTTCGTGACCGGGAAACCTTTAATCCTGTCGCTGGAATGTCTTTACCCTCCAGACTCAGCGGCTGCCACCTCCGGCTGCCAACTCCACACAGTGTCCAACTATAAATTATTGGGGGAAAAAGAAAAAAAAAAACATGTTGCAGCCCTCAGCAGAAATACGACAGTACAGGTTTTTCCCTGTCGTGTGCGGTTCACATCATGATGTCTCTGCTTTCTGTCTCTTGTGTTTGTGCACGCTGCTGTATGTTTTCACAGAGTGTGTCGCCGGCTGGTTCGGGGCAGACTGCCAGCAGCAGTGTGAATGTGAGAATGGCGGCCAGTGTGACAGACAGACCGGACGGTGCAGCTGCAGCGCCGGCTGGGTGGGAGAGCTCTGTGAGAGAGGTGAGGCGGCCGGTCTGTACCTGCACAACAACCTACAGACGCGGTGACCTCACGCTGCACTGTGGAAACTGCTCGACTGGCTATAATGTGTGTTTTTGTTAATTATAACTTCCAATTTGCACCTTCTCTGCTCAGCATGTGAACCAGGCCTGTTTGGTGCCGGCTGCGAGGAGAGATGTCAGTGTGTGCACGGGGCCTCGTGTCACCACGTCACCGGACAGTGTCAGTGTCCGGCAGGCTGGAGAGGAAAACTCTGTGACAAAGGTACGAACCTGCAGTCACAGACACTGTGGAGCTCTGGCAGCACCTGGTGGACGAAGTTTGGATTAAAGAAAACTTTTATTGTTTGGATAAAACACTTTGGCTTATTGCTCCGAATGTTTATTTTACAATATGTCTAACACACTTATTTTCTTGATATTGTTATTCTGATTCTCCAACTTGTAATTCAGCATATCTGTCGAGGAAGTGTGATCCCATCTCTCTCTCTCACTCTTCATGAGGTTTCTTTTCTTTACTATGTTGTTGAGATTTGCCCTCTGAGGCAAATTTATAATTCTGGGCTATAAGGATAAAATTGACTTGATAATACGCAATTTATCAGACTTGTGCTCGTCAGAGTTCTCATACATTCATGTGTGAGGAAAAAAGAAAAAGATAAAAAACCCCTTACATATACAAGCTTTGGGAGCTGTGGCCCAGGAGGTAGAGCAGGTCGTCTGCTAAGGTCAGAAACATGATCAACCCACGTATGTGAAAGCAAATGACAACGCCTGGTCCACGAGAGCAGTGGCAGAGGAATGTGTACTGCCATGCCTCCTGCACAAAAGGAAGAGAAAAAGAAATAAAGTAGGAGAGAAGAGATGACAAGATGTCATAAATAAGCCCATGCATATGTACGTGTCATCTAAAGCTTCGTCAAACTGGTCAGCTGTGGTTGTTCTGAGCGGAGGTGAACCCGGACAGAAGGGCCCAGCTTTCTCTTGTTGTTTCATGCTGCAGAGCCCGCAGGCTGCGACGCTCTGACCGCAGCTCACGCTTGCGTTGTGATTTTCAGGGGTCACTCCAGATCGCAAAGACGCGTAAAATCTTTATACTTCAAAGTGTCTGCCTTGGGCAAGAGTGTGTGGGAACAGCTGAGCGCAGAAAAAAAACATTTTGGGGCGCTTTGGATAGAAAGCTCCTGAAGAGCAGGCGATGCCATCAGTGTTGAAATGTGTTCATGAATAAGTGAATGTGACAAGCATTGTAAAGCGCTTTGAGAGGTTGTTAGACTAGGAAATATACCTAATCATCAGTCAAAATTACAGACTGATCATCATCTGTAAGGAGGATTAATGATCAGGATAAAAGATGATGTACAGAATTACATTTCCTCCCGAGTTATAGCTACAAACATCTCTTATGATTGTTTCCCTTCAGCGTGTTTGCCGGGCATGTATGGGAAGGGTTGCATGCAGCTCTGCAGCTGCGCTCAGGGCACGTCCTGCCACCACGTCTCTGGAGACTGCGGCTGTCCTCCTGGATTCACAGGAAATGGCTGCGAACAGAGTGAGTGATGCAGGAACAATATCCGCCTCCACTGCTTTTCAGTCCATTTGGACGATGAGCATGTTTTTATGAACTCATTCTTGCATTTATAAAAACACACTGCATGACACATTTATGATGAATTAGAAAGCAGAGACATCTCTAAGAAACGGCACATGTGAACTCCCTCCCTCCGTCCATCAGCTTGTCTTCCAGGAACATTCGGACAGAACTGTAACCAGGTCTGTCAGTGCTCCCAGACAAACCAGCTCTGCCACCCGGTGTCTGGATCATGTTACTGCGCTCCGGGTTTCCACGGCCCCAAATGTGACCAAAGTATGTACAACATCATATTTATACCTCTCAGACATGTTGCATTACATTTAAAAGTACTAAACCTTGTCTTCATCTGTAGTTTGTGGAGAGGGTCTTTACGGTCCAAACTGTGAGCGAGAGTGTCGCTGTGACAACGGAGGGAAGTGCGTTCCTTCCACTGGAGCCTGTGAATGTCCGGCAGGGTTTATCGGAGCACGCTGCAACATCAGTGAGTCTGAAACCACAATGGAATAAATCTGTAATTGATAAAAGTACGGTATGACAAGTCATCTGGTGTCTGGTGGTTACAGCGTGTCCAGCTGGCCGTTACGGAGTCGACTGTGCTCGGGCGGCCCTGTGTGGAGACGGAGCCCAGAACAACCCGGTCACCGGTCGCTGCGTGTGCAACCCGGGACGCAGAGGGGAGAACTGTGGCCACAGTGAGTTTTCAGCTCGGCCAACATTGGTGCTTTTCATTTAGTTTTGGTGTTCTGCTCCCACACAGCAGATCACTGCTTCAGTCACTCTACTGAATAAGAAGCATCTACTGATCTTGGGATAAAAAACTAAAATGTGAACACAAATAAATTAAGGTTCTGAGTCCAAACGAGTTGTGAAGAAACAGGGCTGTTTGAACCAGGTCAAGTTATTTCAGAATTCAATCTTACGTTTGTCTGTGTAGAATCTTTCGGTCACCTTCACACAGGCCTCATGTCACCTGAGGACGTGTAGTGATTTGCATTATTTGACAAAGTCATCTGTGATTTTAAATCTTGTGCAAATCTGCCATGTCTGCAACTTATTTCACCACACATCATCTTGCGACATGTATGTGTTGTTTTTCTTTGTTTTACCATCTGTTTTCTGCTGTCAGACAACTGAACAGGTAAGAAATTGGATTGCGGCTCATAAAACGTTTAACAGCAGTAAACAGCTGTGCTGTGAGATCGACTGTATTGACTTATAAAACGATGACGGGGAACGTACGGGTTGTCTTATTCAAGTAGAGCCACAAAGCATCTGTTCCTCTGGATTCAATAAGCTACAAGAAATTGTATTCATGGTTCTAATGCATGCAGAAGATATTTCATTAATGTGTCTGCTGAAGATGCCTCCGAGACGTTGATGTTACATTGATAGCTTCACATCATACTCTGGTCGGTAGATTCAAGTCAAATACAGATTTTACTTCTTTGTGAATGCACGGCACAAAACACTGATGTGGGAGGTTAAAATGTGAAAGCAGGGTTTATGGTCATAAAGCATTTCATTGTTTGTTACCAGTAAAATAACATATCTGAAGTTTAATTAACTATCAATGTAACATGTATTAATGATGGTTATTGTAAAGTGTTGCCTGAACTACTACAGGAGAGTGGAGGTTGTTCAAACACCAACATCAGATGTAACATAACTCAACAGCCATCTTTGTTTTATCTGCAGCCTCTGAGCAGGAGCCTTCTGATAATTCATAGACTCCTCTGTGCAGGTTTCCATTAGTGTCTTCAACACTTTGAACGCGCCGTGATTGATTACGTAGGTCAATTTTCATGTCAAGGTTGTTTTTCTCATGCACAAGAATGAAGAGCAGCAAACGACTCTGAGGGGATGAAAACAAGCCCTGATGTCTGCGAGTGGAATTATTCAAAAGCAGAAAGTTGACTGTATTTGTCGTCTTGTATGTTTGTGTTTAGATAATGAAGCAGAATGTTTTGCTCGGGTTAATTTGAGTTTGTGTTTCCTGCCCTCAGGCTGTCCTCCAGGCTGGTTTGGGGCGGACTGTGTCCAGCGCTGTAACTGCAGTAATGGAGGAGTGTGTGACTCTGTGAGCGGCAACTGTACCTGCGGTCTGGGCTGGACCGGAACACACTGCGACAAAGGTGACAGCACTCACACTCTGCAGCCAAACCTACATCTGCACCTAATCCTGCTCATTATCAATCAATCAATCAATCAATCAGTCTTTATTTGTATGGCGCTTTTCATACATTGGAGCAACTCAAAGTGCCTTACAGAAATTAAAAACAACAGAGAAGGAGAACAGAGAA